>ML664051.1:520963-546782 GCA_007570785.1 Antilocapra americana | reverse complement strand
AAGATAAACTCAAAATGGATCAAAGATCTAAGCATAAGACCAGAAACTATAAAACTCCTAGAGGATAACATAGGCAAAACACTCTCCGACATGAACCAAAGCGGGATCCTCTATGACCCCCCTCCCAGAATATTGGAAATAAAGGAATGAATAAAGAAGTGGGACCTAATTAAAATTAAAAGCTTCTGCACAACAAAGGAAACTATAAGCAAGGTGAAAAGACAGCCTTCAGAATGGGAGAAAATAATAGCCAATGAAGCAATGGACAAACAATTAATCTCAAAAATATACAAGCAACTCCTGCAGCTCCATTCTAGAAAAATAAACAACCCAATTAAAAAGTGGGCCAAAGAACTTAACAGACATTTCTCCAAAGAAGACACACAAATGGCTAACAAACACATGAAAAGATGCTCAGCATCACTCATTATCAGAGAAATGCAAATCAAAACCACAATGAGGTACCACTTTACACCAGTCAGAATGGCTACAATCCAAAAATCTCCAAGCAATAAATGCTGGAGAGGATGTGGAGAAAAGGGAACCCTCTTACACTGTTGGTGGGAATGCAAACTACTACAGCCACTATGGAAAACAGTGTGGAGGTTCCTTAAAAAACTGCAAATAGACCTGCCATATGGCCCAGCAATTCCACTGCTGGGCATATACACCGAGGAAACCAGAATTGAAAGAGCCACGTGTACCCCAATGTTCATCGCTGCATTGTTTACAATAGCCAGGACATGGAAGCAACCTAGATGCCCATCAACTGATGAATGGATAAGAAAGCTGTGGTACATATACACAATGGAATATTACTCAGCATTAAAAAAAATTCATTTGAATCAGTTCTACTCAGGTGGACGGAACTGGAGCCTATTATCCAGAGTGAAGAAAGCCAGAAGGAAAAACAAAAATACAGTATACTAACACATATATATGAAATTTAGAAAGATGGTAACGAGAACACAGCATGTGAAACAGCATAAGGAACGCAGATGTATAGAACAGACTCGTGGACTCTGTGGAAGAGGGCAAGGGTGGAATGATATGGGAGAATGGCATTGAAACATGTTAATTACCATATGTGAAATCAATCGCCAGCCCAGGATTGATGCTCGGGGCTGCTGCACCAAGATTTCCCGGGGGGAGGGAGGAGGGAGGGAGGAGGGAGCGGGTTCTGGAGGGGGAGCCTATGTAGACCCATGGCAATATCATGTCACTGTACGGCAAAACCAATAAAAAAAATTAAAAAAATCAGTTGTATTTTTGTTCACTAATGAACTATCTGGAAAAGAATTTAAGAAAACATTCACATATACAATAGCATCAAAAATACTTAGAAGTAATTTTATCCAAGCAAATGAAAGATCTTGAACCCTGAAAAATATAAGATATTAATGGAAGAGTTTGAAGATGACACAAATAAATGGAAACATATCCTGAGTTCATGGGGAATTCCTTGGCAGTCCAGTCATTAGCACTCTGCACTTACCAAGGGTCCAGGTTCAATCCCAGGAGGGAAACTAAGATCCCTCAAACTGCATGGCATGGCCAAATAAATAAAAATAAAAAGAAATTCTAATATATCCTGTGTTCATGGATTGGAAGAATTATTATTGTTAAAATGATCATGATATCTAAACTGATCTACAGATTTAATGCAATCCTTTTCAAAATTCCAATGGTATTTTTCACAGAAATAGAAAAAAAAATACTAAAAATCATATGGAACCACAAAACACCCCAAACAGCCAAAATTATCCTGAGCAAGAAGAATAAAGCTTGGAGCTTCTGGATTTCAAATAACATTACTGAAGTACAGTTATCAAAGGACTATGGTACTGGCATAAAAAGAACCCATAGATCAATGGAACAGAATACACTACAAGAATAAACTCACACATACACAGTCAACTAAATATTTGACAAGGGAGCCAAGAATGCACAATGGGGAGAAGGTACTCTCCTCCATAAGTGGTGCTGGGAAAACTAGACATCCATAAGCAAATGAATGAAACTGGACCACTATTTTACACCATATACAAAAATTAACTCAAATGGATTAAATACTTATATGAAAAATCTGACAGGATAAAACTCCTAGAATTAAATCTAGGTGGATGCTCCTTGACATCCATCTGGGCAATGACTTTTTAAATTTGACAATGAAAACAAAAGCAACAATAGCACAAATAAACAAGTGGTACTCAGTTCAGTTCAGTCCAGTTCAGTCACTCAATTGTGTCCAACCCTCTGCGACCCCATGAATCACAGCATGCCAGGCCTCCCTGTCCATAACCAACTCCCAGAGTCTACCCAAACCCATTTCCACTGAGTCGGTGATGCCATCCAGCCATCTCATCCTCTGTCGTCCCCTTCTTCTCCTGCTCCCGATCCTTACAAGGATCAGGGTCTTTTCCAATGAGTCAGCTCTTTGCATTAGGTGGCCAAAGTATTGGAGTTTCAGCTTCAGCATTAGTCCAACCAGTGAACACCCAGGACTGATCTCCTTTAGGATGGACTGGTTGGATCTACTTGCAGTCCAAGGGACTCTCAAGGGTCTTCTCCAACACCACGGTTCAAAAGCATCAATTCTTCAGCACTTAGCTTTCTTCACCATCCAACTCTCATATCCATACATGACCCCTGGAAAAACCATAGCCTAGTTGACTAGACGGACCTTTGTTGGCAAAGTAATGTCTCTGCTTTTTAATATGCTATCTAGATTGGTCATAACTTTCCTTCCAAGGAGCAAGTGTCTTTTAATTTCATGGCTGCAATCACCACCTTCAGTGATTCTGGAGCCCAGAAAAATAAAGTCTGACACTGTTTCCACTGTTTCCTCATCTATTTGCCATGAAGTGATGGGACCAGATGCCATGATCTTAGTTTTCTGAATGTTGAGCGTTAAGCCAGTTTTTCACTCTCCTCTTTCACCCTCATCCAGAGGCTTTTTAGTTCCTCTTCACTTTCTGCCATGAGGGTGGTGTCATCTGCATATCTGAGGTTATTGATATTTCTGCCAGCAATCTTGATTCCAGCTTGTGCTTCTTCCAGCCCAGCATTTCTTATGATGTACTCTGCAAACAAGTTAAATAAGCAGAGTGACAATATACAGCCTCAACATACTCCCTTTCTTAATCAGAACCAGTCCGTTGTTCCATGTTTAGTTCTAACTGTTGCTTCCTTACCTGCATACAGGTTTCTCAAGAGACAGGTTAGATGGTCTGGGATTCCCATCTCTTTCAGAATTTTCCACAGTTTATAGTGATCCACACAATCAAAAGCTTTGGCATAGTCAATAAAGCAGAATTAAATGCTTTTATGGAACTCTCTTACTTTTTGATCATCCAGCGGATGTTGGCAATTTGATCTCTGGTTCCTCTGCCTTTTCTAAAATCAGCTTGAACATATGGAAGTTCACGGTTCACGTACTGTTGAAGCCTGGCTTGTAGAATTTTGAGCATTACTTTACTAGCATGTGAGATGAGTGCAATTGTGCAGTAGTTTGAGCATTCCTTGGCATTGTCTTTCTTTGAGATTGAAATGAAAACTGACCTTTTCCAGTCCTGTGGACATTTCTGAATTTTCCAAATTTGCTGGCATACTGAGTGCAGCTCTTTCACAGTGTCATCTTTCAGGATTGGAAATAGCTCAATCGGAATTCCATCACCTCCACTAGCTTCATTCGTAATGATGCTTTCTAAGGCCCACTTGACTTCACATTCCAGGATGTCTGGCTCTAGGTGAGTGGCCACACCATCGTGATTATCTGGGTCGTGAAGATCTTCTTTGTACAGTTCTTCTATGTATTCTTGCCATCTCTTCTTAATATCTTTTGCTTCTGTTAGGCCCATGTCATTTCTGTCCTTTATCAAGCCCATCTTTGCATGAAATGTTCCCTTGATATCTCTAATTTTCTTGAAGAGATCTCTAGTCTTTCCCATTTTGTTGTTTTCTTCTATTTTTTGCAATGATCACTGAGGAAGGCTTTCTTATCTCTCCTTGCTATTCTTTGGAAATCTGCATTCAGATGGGAATATCTTTCCTTTCCTCCTTTACTTTTCGCTTCTCTTCTTTTCACAGCTATTTGTAAGGCCTCTTCAGTACCAAGTGGTACTACATCAAACTAAAAAGCTATACAGCAATGGATGCCATCAACAAAATGAAAAGGTAACCTACGGAACGTGAGAAAGTATTTGTATATCATATATCTGATAAGAGGTTAATACCTCAAATATGGTTTCCATGATAGCTCAGATTGTAAAGAATCGGCCTGCAATGTGGGAGACCTGAGTTCAATCCCTGGGTTGGGAAGATGTACTGGAGAAGGGAAAGGCTACCCATTCTAGTATTCTGGCCTGGAGAATTCCATGAACTGTGTAGTCCATGGGGTCACAAAGAGTTGGACACGACTGAGTGACTTTCACTTTCACCTCAAACATATAAGGAACTTTTATAACAATAGCAAAAATTACAAACAATCTAATTTAAGAATAGATCTGAGACCTGAATAAACACTTACCAAAGAAGACGTGCAAATGGCCAACATGCACATGAAGAGATGCTCAACACCTAGAATCATCAAGAAATAAAAATCAGAACCACAATGAGCTATCATCTCACAGTGTCAGGATGGCTGTTATAAAAAAGACAACAAAAAACAAGTATCCGTGAGGATGTGGAGAAAAGGGAACCCTCATACGGTGTTGATGGGAATATAAGCTGGTATAGCTATTTTCAAAACAGTATGGAGATTCTTCAAAAAGTTAGAAATAGAACTACCATATGATCCAGCAGTCCAACTTTTGGACATATATCTGTAGGAAATGAAAGCAAAATCTCAAAGGTATTTGTGTATATATATACATATACATATATATAATGCAGCCATTAAAAAAAGAAGGAAATTCTCCTTTTGTAACAACATAGATAAGCCTGGAGGACATTATGCTAGGTGAAATAAGCTAAGCACAGAATGACAAATAATATATGATTTCATTTATATGTGGAATATAAAAATGTTGAACTTATATAACCAGAAAGTGAAATAATGTTTGCTGGGGGCTGGAAGTGGGAGAAATGGGGAGAAGTTGATTTAAGGATACACTTTTTCAGTTATAAGATGAATTCATTAAAAAAAAGTTGAATGAGTTCTAAGGATCTAACACACAACATGGTGACCATAATTAATAATACTGCATACTTGAAATTTGCTAAAAGAATAGATCATAAATGTTCTAACCACAGAAAATATTTCAAGTATGGAGGTGATGGATGTGTTAATTAACTAGATTATGGTGATCATTTCACGATCCTTATCTTTCACACCTTAACAGAAAACATCATGTAGTACAACCTAAATGTATACAATTTTTTCTGTTAATCATACCTCAACAAAGCTGAAAAAGGATAAATAACCCAATTAAGAAATTAGCAAAGGATAAAAAAGAAAAATATTAGCAAAGGATCAAAATGGACATTTCTCCAAAGTAGACACACAAATTGCAATAAGCACATGAAAAAATTCTGCTAAATTATTAGTCATCAGGAAAATGTAAATAAAAATTACAAAGAGATACCACCTTCCACCTACTCAGATGGCTATAATCAAACAAATGGAAAAGAAATGTTGGCAAGGATGTGGAAAAATTGGTACCCTTATACATTGCTCGTGGAGTTGTAATAAGGTTCAGTCCTGTGGAAAATAGTTTGGCACTTCCTTATACAGTTCAACACAGAATAACCATATGAACATGCAATTTCACTCCTAGGTATGTATCTAAAAGAACTGAAAAAGGGTATTGAAAGAAATAATTGCATGTGAAGCAGTATTCACAATAGTTCAAAAAGGGAAACAGCCCAAATGTTCATCAATGAATGGATAAATTGTATCCATGCAATGGAATATTATTTGGTCATAAAAAGAAATGAAGTACTGATTTATGCTACAACATGAATGAAGCTGGAATATATTATGCTAAGTGAAAGAACCCAGTTTCAAAGGTCCACATATTGACTGAGTCCTTTCATAGGAAATATTCAGAATAGTAAAATCTTCAGAGACATAAAGTAGAACAGTGATTGACTAGGGATGGGAGGTTTAGGTGGAAATGAGGAATGATGGCTAGTGAGTATGGAGTGTCTTTGTAAACTCCTGTAAATTGATCCTGGTGCTGGTCATACAACTCTGAATATACTAAAAACTACCAATTTGTAGGCTAAATGGGTGAATGGTGTGATAGTGTGCATGCTCAGTCACTCAGTTGTGTCTGACTCTTTGCAACCCCATGGACTGCAACTCTCCAGGCTCCTCTGTCCATGGAATTTTCCAGGCAAGATTACTGGACTAGGTTGCCATTTCCTCCACCAAGGGATCTTTCCAACCCAGGGATCAGACCTGGGTCTCCTACACTGGTAAGTAGATTCTTTACCACTGTACCATGATATATGAATTAAATATCATCTATGAATTAAATACCAATAAAGCTGTTTGAGAAAACATATGCTGAAAAGTAGAAGAGATATCAAAGTAATGTATGTGCCTGTCTAAACAAACTTCAAAATTTTGTAAAAGAATATATAAAAATACAGCACTCAGTGAAGCAAAATTAACAATATTTGACATCTACACAAAATTGCATAGGAAGAAGCAGAAAAAATGTTAGCTATGTCAAAGAGAAAAATAAGTCAATAGAAACAGAGCCAGAAATATCAAAGATGAACGAATTGGTTGACAAGCATACAACCTTGATAGTCATTGTGCTATCCTCAAGGGTTTAACAGAAAATGTAAACATAATGAAGAGAGCATTGAAAGATAAGAATCAAATGGAAATTCTAGAGATGAAAAATACCTTACTGGACATGAAAACTGCCCAAAATGGGATTAAGAGAAGATTAGACCCTGCAAAAGCTAAGATCAGTGAACTTGAAGACATAGCAAAATAAAGTCTCCAACCTGAAGTTCATAGGAGGAAAGGCTATAAAAATGCAAATGAACAGAGCCTCAGTCACTCGTGATACAATACCAATAACTGTAAAACACATTTAATGTAACACTGCATTGAGAGGGAAAAAAATGCAGCTCTCAAAGAGCTAAATGTAAGACCAGAAACTATAAAACTCTTAAATAAAACATAGGCAGAACACTTGATGACATAAGTGAAAGCAAGATCCTTTATGACTCACCTCCTAGAGTAATGGAAATGAAAACAAAAGTAAACAAGTGGGACCTGATTAAACTTAAAAGCTTTTGCACAGCAAAGGAAACTATAAGCAAGGTGGAAAGACAACCCTCAGAATGGGAGAAAATAATAGCAAATGAAAGAACTGACAAACGATTAATTTCCAAAATATACAAGCAACTCATACAACTCAATACCAGGAAACCAAACAACCCAATCAAAAAGTGGGAAAGATACCTAAACAGACATTTCTTCAAAGAAGACATACAGATGGGTAACAAACACATGAAAAGATTCTCAACATCGCTCATGATCAGTGAAATGCAAGTCAAAGCCACAATGAGATATCACCTCACACTGGTCAAAATGGCCATCATCAAAAAGTCTACAGAAAATAAATACTGGAGAGGGTGTGGGGAAAAGGGAATGCTCTTGCACTGTTGGTGAGAATGTAAACCAATACAGCTACTACGGAAGATGGTATGGAAATTCCTTAAAAAACTAGAAATAAAACCACCATATGACCCAGCAATCCCATTCCCAGGCATATACCCTGAGGAAATCAGGGTTGAAAAAGACACATGTATCCCACTGTTCATTGCGGCACTATTTACAATAGCTAGAACATGGAAGCAACCTAGATGTCCATAGACGGATGAATAGATAAAGAAGTTGTGGTATATATACACAATGGAATATTACTCAGCCATAAAAAGGTATGCCTTTGAGTCGGTCCTAATGAGGTAGATGAACCTAGAGCCTATTATACAGAGTGAAGAGAGTCAGAAAGAGAAAGAGAAATATCATATTCTAATGCGTATATACAGAATCTAGAAAAGTGGTACTGAAGAATCTATTTACAGGGCAGCAATGGAGAAACAGACAGAGAGAATAGACTTATGGAAATGGGGAGAGGGGAGGAGAGGGTAAAATGTATGGAAAGAGCAACATGGAAACTTACATCACCATTTGGAAAATAGCCAGTGGGAATTTGCTCTATAGCTCAGGAAACTCAAACAGGGGCTCTTTATCAACCTAGAGGGGTGGAGTGGGGAGGGAGATGGGAGGGAAGTTCAAAAGGGAGGGGATATATGTGTACCTATGACTGATCATATTTAAGTTTGCCAGAAAACAACAAAATTCTGTAAAGCAATTATCCTTCAATAAAAAAATTAATTTAAATAATATGCAGCTTTCAAGGGTACAGTGAACATTTACCTTGGTAGTGCATATATTCTGTTCTATGAAATAGATCTCAATAATATCTAAAAGACTGAAGTAATATCTTTGACAGCAACAAAAGCTATATGTAACCCTAACGTCCTATATTATAAAGAAGAATCTTAAATAAGGAATCGAATCTCTCTTCAGAAACTAGAAAGTGAAGAGGAAAATAAACTGCAAGCAAGTAGAAACAATAGAATAATACAGATAGGAGCAGAAATCCACGACATAGAAAAGAGAATATACAGAAAATCAATGAAATAGAAACTCGGCCATTTGAAAGGATCGATCAAACTGATAACTGTCTAGGCAGATGGATCTAGGAAGAAAAAGGAGAGAGAGAAGGCATACATTACTATCAGGAATGAGAGTATTAAGGTCACTAGAGACTGCAGGGGTAAAGGGAATAGCATGAAGAAGTCTATAAACTTCCATATATGATGCTGGGTGACGGGGTGAAGGCCAGGGACTTGGGCAGGATACAGATCCCATCACCCGTGACCAAAGCCTCCCTAACAAGGCCAGGTCAAGGATTTTCAAAGCACTGTCATACGACCGCCTAACTTCCTAAGACCAAGAGATCTCCACATCTTTCATCTGTGGTCCCCAACCTGTCCCTCTTTCTCATGATATTCACTCAGTGGCGGCGGTTTATTCTCTTATTGAGGGCCTATCATGCCACAAGTCTGCCTTGGCCGCCTGAGATGCTCCGCCTCTCGTGGCGTCCTGCTGCCCTGAACCCGCTATACCCAGCCCCGGCGCCTTGTGCCTTCACGCCTCACCTCATAATTCTGCCGGCCCACGGAGTGGCGGTGAAGCCGGCTGCCGGGCGAGGTCTTTCTTCCGTCATCTCCGGCGCCCCTCCCATCGCCCGGATCCCGGATCAGTCCACTGGCCGGAAGAGGAGGGAACCAGCTTCTGCTGCCATTACCCTCGTGGCTGGCAGTTGGCGACGCACTTATGGGGTCGTCTGTGTCCAAGGCTGCCTTCAAGGCGACCACCAACGAGCCCACCGAACCCAAGCCGAAACATTTGGCGGGTGAGTAGGCTCCATGGCTTCGCAGGCCCTGCCACAGCCCCATCCACCCCTTCCCCCCACCCCGTTCCGCATGGCCATGGGCGTGGGGGAGGGTGCTTTCGCACTCCAGTGCCTTTGATTGAGCCTGGAGGTCTCTTTAACTCCAAACGCTGAACTCTTTACACATTTCTCCTGAACCTTGGAACATAATAGGCAGCAGAATAACAACTCGGGCTTCTGACAGGGGTCTCATTCTTAAAGTTATCTGTTGCCCAGAGACTCCCTGTGGAGCAAGTATGGGGGTCTGTGTGTGTGTGCATGCTCAGTCATGTCCGACTCTTTGCGCCGAAACAGTGGCGGACGGGTGTGGGTGTGTATGTCTGTCACACCCACCAGCTAGAAGTGTATGTGTGTGTGCGCGCACTCAGTCGTGTCCGACACTTTGTGGTGGAACAGTGGTATATGGGTGTGTGTGTGTGTGCCCAGTCATGTCCGACTGTTGGCGCTGGAGCGGGGGCGAATGGGTGTGTGTGTGTGTCTGTGTGCAAACTCAGTCACATCCATCTCTTTGCTCCTGGGCAGAGTTGTATGGGTGTGTGTGTGTGTGTGTGTGTGTGTGCTTAGTCAAGTCCAACTCTTTGCACCAGAGCCATGTCATATAAGTGTATGCTTTTCTGTGTGTCAGGGTCAGTCTGTCACTCTAAACCACTAGCATATTTGTTAAGCCCCCTCCTCAGTACCTGTCTTATTGTTTTGCATGTGAAGATGCTTCATAATAGAGAAGTGCTGTGGATGAAGTTGTTTTAGAATGATAGTTTATAGATGGTTTGGAAAGCAAGGAGAATCTTTGAGCTGATAAACAGCAAGTAATCATTGCATGTTCTTCAGTAGGAAAATGAAACAATGAAACTTACCTTTTGAGGGGCTGTAAAAGTCAGTGACGTGTGCATGCTCAGTCGTATGCGACTCTGCACCATAGCAGTGGTTTATGGGTGTGTGTGTGTGTATGTGCACACGCTCAGTCATGTCCGACTCTTTGCACCAGAGCAGTGACACATGGCTCTGTGTGTGTGTGTGCTCCGTTGTGTGCGACTCTGCACCTGAGCAGTGGCATATGGGTGTGTGTGTGTGCGTGTACTCAGTCCTGTCTAACTCTTTGCACTGGAGCAATGGCATATGGGTGTGTGGTGTGTGTGTGTGTGTGCACGCATGCTCAGTCATGTCCAACACTTTGCACCAGAGCAGTGGCAGTTGGGGGTAGGCGTGTGTGTGTGTGTCTGTGTGCGAACTCAGTCGTGTCCTAGATTTTGAGCCTGAGCCATGGTGTATGGGTGTGTGTGCTTAGTAATGTCTGATTCTTTGCACTGAAGCAGTGACGGATGTGTGTGTGTGTATGTGCACTCAGTCGTTTCTGACTCTGCACCGGAGCAGTGGCATATAGGTGTGTATGTGTATGTGCGTGCTCTCAGTCGTGTCTGACACTTTGTGGTGGAACAGTGGTGTATGGGTGTGTGTGTGTGTGCTCAGTCATGTCCGACTGTTGGCGCTGGAGCAGGGGTGAATGGGTGTGTGTGTGTGTGTGTGTCTGTGTGCAAACTCAGTCACATCCATCTCTTTGCTCCTGGGCAGAGTTGTAGGGGTGTGTGTGTGTGTGTGTGTGTGCTTAGTCATGTCCAACTCTTTGCACCAGAGCCATGTCATATAAGTGTATGCTTTTCTGTGTGTGCGCACACTCAGTATTGTCCGACTCCTTGTGGTGGAACAGTGGCGTATGGGTGTATGTGTGTGTGCTCAGTCATGTCCGACTCTTTCCACCAGAGCAGTGGCATATAAGTGTATGTGTGTGCACACTCAGTAATGTATGAATCTTTTTGGTGGAACAGTGGTGTATGGGTGTTTGTGTGTGCATGTTCAGTCGTGCCTGACTCTTTTCTCTGGAGCAGTGAAATATGGGTGTGTGCATGTGTGTGTATGTGCTCTGTCATGTCTGACTCTGCACCAGAGCAGTGGCATATGAGTGTGTGTGTGTGGCATATGAGTGTGTGTGTGTGTTCATGCTGAGTCCTGTCCCACTCTTTGTGCCGGAGCAGTGGCATATGGGTGTGTGTGCGCGCTCAGTCATGTCTGACTGTTTACACTGGAATAGTGGCGGATAGGTGTGTGTGTGTATGTGTGCATATGCATGCTCAGTCATATCTGACTGCACCAGAGCAGTTGCGCATGGGTGTATGTGTTTATGTGTTTGCTCAGTCATGTTTGACTCTGCACCAGAGCAGTAGCAGATGGATGTGTGTGTGTGTGTGTGTGTGTGTGTGTGTGCGCTCAGTCATGTCTGACTCTTTGCACTGGAGCAGTGGCTTCATAAACAATCTGTGTTGCTTGCAATAGACTTAAATCCCATTGCTTTGGAAACTTTTGTAGCCGATTCAGCCTTTTGATCAACTCTTGATTTTGCTATTTGGCTCCAAAACTATTCATTGACCTAATGTGCATTTGTCTCCTGAAGTTTTTTCCTATCATCATGATAATGGACATTTATTGCAGCAACTAACAGTTCACCAAGTTAAGCAGATTAATTTCCTCTTGCTATATATATATTTTTAAAGTTTCCTGAAGATTATTCTCAACAGGTCCCATATTATATTCTGGGACAGTATATATAATCCAGCCCAGTGCTGGGATATAACATGTACTAGCATTAACTTTTCAAAAGCTGAAGGTTAAGCAATAATTACCAATGTGAATGGTGCATGGAATCATACAGGGGCAGGCTTGAATCAGTACCATCATAACTGAAAGATTCAGTCCAAACACTGAAATCATGCCAAAGCAGAAATGAAAAGGTTGCAGAGGAAACCTTTCAGAAAGAGGAATGAAGTGGACCTAAAAATAAAAAACATAGCAGAGAATCTCATTCTTCATAACTGTAAACATGACACGAACATGTGTGCTAAGTTGTTTCAGTTGTGTCCAAGTCTGTGCAACTCTATGGACTGTGCCTGCCAGGCTCCTCTGTACATGAGATTCTCCAGACAAGAATAGTGGAGTGCATTCCTATGCCCTTTTCCAGGGGATCTTCCCCACCAAGGATTGAACCCAAGGGAGATTCTTCACCACCTGAGCCACCAGGGAAGCCTGCCAAACATGGCACAGCAACTGGCATATATTAGGCATTGACGCTGAGTATATACATTTGTTGAATAAGTAAATCTTACTTTACAGGGTCAGTCTGTCACTCTAATCCGCTAGCATATTTGTTAAGCCCCCTCCTCAGTACCTGTCTTATTGTTGTGCATGTGAAGATGCTGCATAATAGAGAAGTGCTGTGGATGAGGTTGTTTTAGAATGATAGTTTATAGATGGTTTGGAAAGCAAGGAGAATCTTTGAGCTGATAAACAGCAAGTAATCATTACATTTTCTTCAGTAGGAAAATGAAACAATGAAACTTACCTTTTGAGGGGCTGTAAAAGTCAATTAATGGTTATAACCTTGAGGTAGGAAAGCAGAAAGCTGTTGCAATAAACCAGTTACAAGGCTGTGGTAAAGTGGACTCAAGAAGCAAAAGCAGTAAGAAAAAGTGTAAATCAAAAGGTCAGACCTAGGGAGACAAAGGTCCTTACTGAACCTTCATGGAATGACACTTTTCTTGAGTGAGGCTCAATGATGTAATATTTAATACCTTGGTCTTCAGAGTCAAACAAACCTCATTTCAAATCCCAGCCCTTTCACTGAACTACCTGTATGACCTCGAGCATGTTACTTACCTTCTTGAGTCTTATCCATTTATTTAACAAGTATTTCCCATAACTTGGTATGTGCCAGCTACTGTGCTAGGTCTTGGGGAGACACTGGTGAGCAGAATCAATGCAATCACAATCCTCATGAACTCTTTGGAACAAATAGAATAAACAGGTGTTCAGTATCACCTACCATGTTAGTACCAGGTGGCTCATAGGTAAAGAACCCGCCTGCAATGCAGTAGAAGTGGGTTTGACCCCTGGGTTGGGAAGATTCCCTGGAAGAGGAAATAGCAACCCACTCCAGGATTCTTGCCTGGAGAATCCCATGGACAGAGGAGCCTGGTGGGCTACAGTCCATGGGGTTGCAAAGAGTTGGACATGACTGAGTGACTGAGCATGGGCATGCACAAATTGTACTACTTGAAATGAAGAAAATGTTTCTGATGATTCTCTGTGTCATGGCTCTGAGGTTTGATTGCTTCTGGATTTCAGGTAAAGTTATCAATTTTGGTTTTGAAATTTTTTTTCTCAGTCTGTGTTTTAATGCTTGTTAATGTCTCTAATTTAGATCTGATCCAGTACATAAATGGAACAAATATGAGTGTTGTCCATCTGGCTGATGTTCTTTCTGAGAAAACTGGTAGCAGCAGCTGGGTGGTGGTGTTCAAAGCCCTGGTTACTTTTCATCACCTCATGGTGTATGGAAATGAGGTGAGCATGGCATCTATTCCTTCCTTTTAGTACAAAAGACTGTCGGGACACAACTGCTGAATATGCTCAGTGTGTTAGGGGCTTACTACATTTTGCTTTCATTCATGACAAGTGGGGAAAGTACATAGAAGTAGACATTAAAAGACAAATTTTTCCATTTTTACTTATGAATTTCTCTTTGCAATCAGTATTCAATAAAGTATACCATTTTGCTAGTAGAGGAAGTAAGCCATGGAATGACATTAGAGTCCAATATCACACAATATTTGTCCATGTAATGGGTATAGATATGAAACCATAAAGAAAATAGGATGTAAAGATAACACATGAAAATTTTGATAATGGTTCCTTCCAGGTAGGAGAAGTAAATTGAATTTGAGGATGGGGCAAAGGCCACTATTAATGTTATCTTTAAGGCTTTATGCCTCTTATTTTAAAAAGAGTTTATTTATTTATTATTTATTTTTTAGAGTTGAAGGGACTTCCCTGGTGGTCCAGTTGTTAAGAATCTGCCTTGCAGTGTAAGGGATGAGAGTTCGATCCCTGGCTGGGAAACTAAGATCCCACATGCCATGGGCCAACTGAGCTTTCGCCACAGCTATAGAGAGTCTGTGCGTTGCAACAAAAGATCCCACATGACAAAATGAAGATCTGATGTGCCGCAACTAAAACCTAACTCAGCCAAATAAATAAATAAATGACAAATAAATTCCTGCCAAAAAAATAGAATTGAAGGAGATATGTGCAAAAGTTAGCAGTTGTCATTTCTGGGCAGTGGGGTCCAAAGATGTATCAAAGTATTCTTTTTATTTTTCTATTAATTGAATTGTGAAATAATTTAACATGAACGATCAAAATAATTGATCCTATAATTGCCACTGACCCTTGAGTATCCCATGTTTGAACTGCAAAGGTCCACTTGTATGTGGCCTTTTTCCATCGTAAATACTACAGCACTACAGTATTTATGCTTGGTTGACTCCACAGGCATGGATGAAATCACAGTTACAGTGGTGTTGCATCTGCAGGTAGCTGGCTGTAAATTATATGTGGGTTTTATTCCCTGGTGGCTCAGCTGGTAAAGAATGCCTGCAGTGCAGGAGACCTTGATTCTATCCCTGGGTTGGGAAGATCCCCTGGAGAAAGGAAAGGCTCCCCACTCCATTATTCTGGCCTGGAGAATTCCATGCACTGTACATATAGTCGATGGGGTCGCAAAGAGTCGGACATGACTGAGCGACTTTCACTGTATATATTATGAATTATATGGGAATTTTTGACTGCATGGTGGGTCAGTGTCCCTAACTCCTCAGATGTTTCTGATAGTAAGTTGTGGGTGAAAAGTGTGTATTCACATTAGCTTTAATGTTTAACCCCTTGTTTATTTGGGGGCTATGTCAACAGCCTTGGCAGCACTGCAGATCCTTATGTTGGCTAGCCCAGGGTGTGATGGTGCTCACCTTAATCAATGCCCCTGAAATAGATAGAAGTTATGTATGATAGAATTATGTTAAGTATGTATTCACAATGACAAAATCACGAATGAACTCTATTTGTGAATCGAAACTAATTTTGAAATTTGGCACACTTGTTTGACAGCGTTTTATCCAACATCTTGCATCAAGAAGTTCTTTGTTCACTTTACACAACTTTCTGGATATAAGTGTCATAGAAGGTAAGATGATTCTTTGATGGATATATTTCTTTGTGGCAAGGAGGGAAATGTTCTGGAATCCATGCCTGGTTTAAAAAAATGGTTCTGAATGATGAAGGGTTTGATGTGGTGTACATTTTAGGATGGGAAATAATTTCTAAATTCATTGACAGAACACATATGCAGGTATATTCTCAGTGAGGCGTTCCTGGATCAGTCTCCCAAAATCATGGTCCCTTTGTCCCTTCTCTGCCTGAGTTTTATTCTTTCCACTTCTCAGCAACTAAACATCTCTGTATTTTTCTTTTCTTTTGTGTATCTATCAATCACCATTGGAGTATAATATCCATGTAGGCAGGGTGGTTTTTTTTGGGGGGGGGATCTCTATTGTTCACTACTGAACCTGCAGCATTATAGCAAACACTGAATAATTGTTGAATGAATAAGTAAATTGAATAAATGAATCAAGGCCCAAAGTGAGTAGTTGAGTTTCTGGCATGGCCTTTCTCTTTATATTTTGTCTATTAAGTAGGGGCAAGGTCATTTGCTGAGTGCAAGGAAAACCAGAACAATGGTAACAAGGGGGTGGGGGTGTCAGCAAAATGCTAAGGATTTATAATTGTGTCTGTGAAAATGTGAAAGGAACTAGTAAAGTTCAGTTATTTCTCCACTTCAGGAATGTCACCATCAATACCACATCCAGAGGTGATATCAACACTTTGAGGAAGGGCTGGTGTACTGGGATGACCCTGAGGGATGGGATCAGGAGGGAGGTGGGAGGAAGGGACAGAATGGGGAAGACATGTACACCCATGGCTGATTCACGTCAGTGTATGGCAAAACCACCACAATATTGTAAAGTAATTAACCTCCAATTAAAATAAAAAATAAATAAACAGAAACTCATTTAAAAATAATCTTTAACACAAATTTTTAGGAATACTCGACTAGATGAGTAGTAAAAGCCACTCTAGTGTTTTCTGCTTCAAAGATATATGAGTGAATGTGGAATGACAAATCTTTGCATTTGGTGACATATGTTGTAAATGGTTAACATTGGTTAAACTGGAAATAATAAAAGGTATTTCATTTTCAGGCTATACTATGTCAGCTTTCATCAGACGATATAGCAAGTACTTGAATGAAAAGTCACTCGCGTATAGACTGATGGAGTCTGACATCACCAAAACCAAGAGAGGGTAGGTAAACATTGTTAGTTTGTAAGCAAGAAGTACTGCAGTACATATCTGTTCTGATACGTAGTTTTTCAAAAACGCAGCTATTTTTCAAGACGCTGATGTCACATTGCTTCTCAAACTCTTAATTAGCATTGATGTTACGAACTTCTTTTATCTTTTATAGGACAGATGGTGTGATGAGAACTATGAATACTAAGGAGCTGCTGAACACTCTTCGAGTTATTCAAATACTGTTTGATGCTCTTCTGAATTTTAATGTAAAAGATTTATAAATCCTTTTTTAAAAATATTGTTAAGCAGCATTGTTTGACTGTAGGTGGGAGAGGGAATTTTTACAACCTGTGGTGGAAATTGATTCCTCTTTAATTTCCAGGCAAATGCTGATGAACTAACTAATCGTATAATACATGCTGCTTTCATGCTCCTCTGTAAGGATTCTCTTCGCCTCTTTGCAGCCTATAATGAGGGGATCCTTAATCTGCTAGGTAAGCTAAAGAATAGACATGACTTTTTAAAAAATAAACTGACAAAAATACTTTATTTGTAAAAACCTTTTATATCTACATTTAGTTCATCTATGTTTTAGGTTCAAAATAGTAGATCCTTACAAGGTCATATATATTTAAATAATTAGATATCATATTGCTTTTTTGTTAAAATTAATTGACTAATCAGCCACAGAACTTTTCAATTTGTATATAAATGCTCACTGATGTTTCTGGGAATTTTTTTGGGAAATTAACATGGATTGCCGTATTTATTCATTACACAGTAAGTCCCACTCAACTAACATCAAATAGTACAATTTTAACTTTCCTAAGATACAGCTTACAAATTATTGTTTTGATCATATACAAGCAAATGTTTCTCAGGCTTTTTAGGAAATTTAAGTCATCATTTAAGACTAACCAGTTTCGTTGTTGACAATTTGAGATATTTCTTACATTTAGGAAGTGCCTGGTACATTTGTCAAGTTATAAAGGGTAGGAAATACAGACCTTCTGTCAGAGACCATCAGAGCTTGATGTTAAGCTCTGGAATCAAAAACATTCCAGACTAGAATTCGTAGAAATTCAACTATCTAAATTATATGTGTATGCTATTAAATGCCATATATATTACCAGCACCAGTGTTCAGCATGCAGTAGTTCCTGTATAAAAAAGCTGTTGGTTATACATAGATGTGCAATGTTGTTGTTTGTTAAAGCAAAACATTACTCGATTAAAACTGTAGTTGTTTTCAAGAAGTTAAAATCATATCCAGAATTAACTTAACATAGAATCATCAGAAAGCAATGAAACTTGGGATTGCTACAATACTGACTCCTTTGACATATTTTTTTCTATTTTTAGAGAAATATTTTGACATGGGGAAGAAGCAATGCAGGGAAAGTTTGGATATTTACATCAAGTTCCTTGAAAGAATGACCAAATTGGCACAATTCCTTAAAGTTGCAGAGGTACAGAAATCCATTTCTAGCCACGGCTTTTGTGCTATTTTCTGTATTAGTTTAGTGTCCTGTACAACTATACCTCTGCCTCACAATCACTGCCCCACATACAGAAATGGGTAGTTTTAACTATTTTGTAAACAGTACAAGTAAAAAGTAGGAATAGGTAATTCAAATGTACCCTACGATGCACTTGTGATAAAAAATAATCTTACAATGATTTCTGTTTGTGACTTGAGGATAATTTATCCCAAGCTTACCTTCCCATCAGAAACAGCTCTAAAGCCAGTGAGAGAAGGAAACATACTGAGGTGGGCCACAGGTTTGCCCTCATAGCTAAGTCTGAGTTTTTGAAATGTTAGAACACATTTGTATGATATTCATAATGAAGCCAAGCTCTTCACAAAACAACAGACTCAAAATCTGGCAGGTCTTTTAAAATTTTACCCTAAGAGCAAATACAAGTTTATGCTTAAATGTGCAAGGCATTCTTTGGTGGTTGCTCAGTTGCTAAGTTGTGTCCAATTGTTTGTGATCCCGTGGACTGTAGCCCACCAGGCTCCTCTGTCCAGAGGATTTCCCAGGCAAGAATACTGGAATGGGTTGCCATTTCCTCCTCCAGGGGATCTACTTGACCCAGATATCAAACCTACCTCTCTTGCACTGCAGGGGGATTCTTTGCTGCTAAGCCATCTGGGAAGCCCTGCAAGACATACTTTAGCCTGACGTTTTTCTTGATCTGGGTGTGTACTAGCCCAGCAAGGCACTTTTGCCCTTGTAGTACTTTCTCTTTAGTGTACAAATTGGTCTCACACTTACTTTTCTTTGTTAACACTTCTTGCTCTAATGTTTTCTTTTTCCCCTTTTTTTCTGATTTCAGCAAGCTGGAATTTACAAGAATGACATTCCGTATCTTTCTCAGGTCAGTACATCTCCTGTCTGTCTTTAAGTGGCTTTTTGTCTTTGTGCTGTGTTTATTAACCATCATCTGAGATGCCATCATTTTCTGTATGGTTACATGTGTATTTTTGTTTCCCTGAGAGTAACATTTTTTTAGGGTTATGAAATTTGTTGGTTTTATTTTTGTTATTGCTATTATAAGGTCATTTTCCCATAAATTAAATTAAAAAAAGACTTTCACTATTAATACATCCTTAGGTTAGCATAGTAAGCAAAACTTTGTTTTGAAAATGTGGACATTTTCTACCAGCCTAAAACTAGACACATCCTAAAGCTCTTGTTCTCAATCCTGCCTGGACACCAGCAGTTCTTCTGCCACCTTATGCGTTTAACGTCCACACATCACTCATAGAGCTTCTAACGAAGCAGGTCTAAAACAAAGCAACTGAAAATCAGCTACAATATATTATAAAAGGCCTTTTCCAAGAAAAGGATTTCAAGTGTTGGTTTTGGCCTTTGGTATGAGAGTAACATTTATAATTATACTTATATATACATAGACTTGTGTCTTTGGAACAGGTCTGTGAGCTGTCAGTCTTACAAAAGAGGTCATTCCCCACTGAGTGCTAAATGGTGACTTAAAACAACTCCAGCATGCTTTTTCAGTAGACAGAAGTGATCGATGAAAATAGGAAAGTATTGGGAACCGTGAGTTTAGATTTGAGGCTGCATTATCTGCTTCTCAAGGGTGTCATCTCAAGCAACTCATTTGCATTCTCTGTGCCTCCTTTATGCAAATGCAGAATGAGCGCCATACTATGGTCTGCCTTACAGCAGAGTTGTGAGAATTGGCTAAACTCAGGCTTTTTCCTTCCCCCAAAGTCTCTCATCAGGAATCCCTCACATGGCAGGCGGTGCAGGTGGTGATGAAATGTGGGTCTGGCAGGCTGCTCATGCAGCCTGTGGGGGCCCTCTGGACCTGCCTGCACTCCGTCCCAGGTGTATCATAGGGCTCGAGCAGCAGGGGTTGCGGGCCCGGTCTGCAGACCTGCTCTGGGGCCCAAACTAACATGGCAAGCTACTTTAGGTCACTTGGAATATGGGCCAGAGCCATCTTTCCTGGTCTCCAGATCCCCAAGAGACCTCCCACTAGTCATGTTTCCTTTTGCATGGTGAGACGTGTGAGATACAACACTTTATCTTCTATTTTGAATGGGATTTCCTCGTAGACCCCTGGCCACTGAAGCTCTAAAAATTTTACTGCTATGGAAGGCTCCTGAATCTTTGTAGGGTTGACCTCCCATCCTCTGAAGTGCATATAACTTTCCAAGGTCCCCTTTCGGCTAATCTGGCACATTTATTTTGACATCATGAATGGAAGTACATGAGTGCAATATTCTGAGGGGTACCCAGAAGGTCTAAACTTCTTCTGACCATATTCTGACCAACATATGGGTTGAGAGAGTTGACAGCAGGTGTCTGGACCTGTCTGGAGCAGACCATAAATGTCTAGCATTGTCTGTTCCATCTGCCCACAAACTCTTACTGATTCATACTTTAGATGGCAGTGGAAAGCACAGCATTCACCAAAATTTTAGCCACATACCATGTTCCTGAGACTACATTAACCTACATCTACAGAAGAGCTATGACAAATCTAGACAGTGTATTAAAAAGCAGACACATCACTTTGCTGACAAAGATCTGTAGAGTTAAAGGTTTGGTTTTTCCAGTAGTCATTTATGGATATGAGAGTTGGACTATAAAGAAGGCCAAGCACCAAAAAATTGATGCTTTTGAACTGTAGTGTTGGAGAAGACTCTTGAGAGTCCCTTGGACTGCAAGGAGATCCAACCAGTCCATCCTAAAGGAAATCAGTCCTGGGTGTTCATTGGAAGGACTGATGTTGAAGCTGAAACTCCAATACTTGGGTCACCTGATGTGAAGAGCTGACTCATTGGAAAAGACCTTGATGCTGGGAAAGATTGAGGGCAGGAAGAGAAGGGGACGACAGAGGATGAGATGTTTGGATGGCATCACTGACTCAATGGACATGAGTTTGGGTAAACTTCGGGTGTTGGTGATGGACAGGGAGGCCTGGCGTGCTGCGGTTCATGGGGACACAAACAGTCAAACATGACTGAGCGACTGAACAACAGCAACAAAAAGCAAAGAAACTATAGTGGCTGCAACTGGATTACTACTTGACTGATGATGCTGCAGTTTGTCATTCTCCAGGGCCTGACTGATTTGGGGGCCATACTGGTGAATTATACGGAGATATAATAGGGACCATCACCCCTGCATCTTTTTTACCTTTAAGATTGGCACTGATTTCTGCAATCCTACTAGCAGGTAATCTTGTTTATTTTTACCGTTTTGACTAGACCATAGGTGGAGGCATTTACCCTGCTGGCGATGCTGTGACTTAACTGTAGTTAGAGGCCTAGAGGCCAGAAAGGAGGTAGTGACATATCCTGGTGAGGCATGTAACTTGATGCGGGGAGTAGTGGTCTCGATACCATCTCTAGCAAGGGAGGAGGAGGAGGAAGCTTCTTCAAGTTCAGAGCCTTCTGGGGAATCTGGGGACTCAGAACTTCCATGGCCATACCCCCAGGTCTCCCCATCCCATAAGTCAGGTCCTTTGTTCTAGCACAACCTGCTGCCTGACTCTGGTGTGGCAGACCTGCCTTAGTTGAGACTGGAGGAATGGGAGGTGGTCAGGCACGTATGGGGGGAAGCTTGTGAAGAAAAAACACAGTGGACCCAGCAGTGGCCTCCAATTAGAGGGTAGAGGAGGTTGGGAGGACAGGATCATCGCAGATGCAATGTAATGTTGAGTCTGGTGTCAGGAGAAGGAGGGGGTGTCTATCTGATGACTTCTCAAAAATCTTTGAGGGAAACGTATGTGTCCTCACAGGCATTCCTTCATGTGTGGAGAGTTACCAAAGAAACCTATTTTTTGCACAGACATTGAAGCCCATTGAATGGTCCACAGTGAGAACCACTGTTGAATGCAATAAGGCACAGCTTCCCCAATGAGAATTCCGCTAACCAGACAGAGAGACAATGAAAATGTGTGTGTTAGTAGAGGAGAAGATGGGATTTCATTGCCCAGAGTCACCATAATTAGCGGATTTCAAGCAACAGGCACTCACAGACACAGGTCTGGCCCCTACCAGGAAGAAGGAGATATAATGAATGAAGTAGTCCCAGCCCCTGCCAAAGAGAAAACAAAGACTATGGAAACACTACTCGATATCTCCCCAGTTATCATCCTCTGACTTTCTCTACCTTGACCTCCCTTCCTTGCGGGTGGTGGCGAGGTGGGAACGGTTCCCGTGCTGAGAACTGCACAGCCCCTAATGGTGGCACACACAAGCTTCAGTTGAACTGGGCTTTGGTGTGTTGGCCTTGCCCCTCTTCAGTGCTTAGTGCCTGCAGCTGGAGCTCTGGGTGGGGGGACATCTGGACAAGACAGCCCCCAGGTTAGAGGTCCTTCCTTCCCATGGGACCCCCTCCTCACCTCCTTACCTCCACTCTGTCTGGTTCCTAGGATCCCCAGAACCTGTGAGTCAAAAACCAAATCGATGGCTGGGGGAGAGACCACAGAAGTCAGGCGAGGCTCTTTGTTGTTCAGGTGTCACGCAGGTCTGCCCTCTGTGCTCCGTGAATCAGCTGCTTTTACTGCAAGGGCTTCCTTATCAACAAGCTGGCTTCGGGCCCTCAGCCAGTGCAGAGAGTCATCTGTTGCAGCCTTGGGCTGGCCGAGCTGCTCGCTGGGCACATGCTTTCTGGGGCATTCTGGAAAGCCCAGGATGGACTGAAATGCAAGGCTCTCTGGGATGGGAGGGAGGCAGGAAGTCACTTGATCTTTGAATCCAATGGATCGCATTTGCAAAGGGTGGGAAGAATGGTCTCCTGGCTCCTCTGATGACACCTCTCAATGACATCTTGTTTCAAAGTTCAAGATGAGGCCTTCTTCTTTCCTCCTCTTGGCCTTCTTGGTCAGCCTCCTTGAGAGAGGTCCATGCACACTTGGGAGGAGGGTTTGCTGTCAATCTTGATGCTCGACCCCTGCAAGGATGCGGAGGTCTTCCTCTGCACCTCTGTGTCAATTGGCCAGTTTCTCTCGTGCTTCCAACCATCTTGACTTAACGTGGAGGAAGGGAAATGTTAAGTGCATGTTCCCCATGCTCAGGCTCAGCCAAACCCTTCCATTTGCTGAAGAAGCATCTCCTTCCCTTCCTTGGCTGATCCTGCTTCCTCAGTCTCGACCCCCGCTTGGGCTCACGGAGCATCCTTCTGTGAGTGGCTGTCCAGTGTGTCTGTCTGTGCCCCTTTTCTTGCCAACCTTCCCTGCTGTTTCATTCGCATTGGGTGCAACTCCCCCAAAACTCATGCAGCGGCTGCTCTGCCTGTGATTCTGTGCATTTTCATTTTTCACCCAAGCACTTCAAACCTGGGCCGCACCCCTCAGCAGAGTTCCAGGAGCCCAAACTCGGGGGGACCTACCAGATGGTGTGGCCGTGGTTTTGGTGGGTGGAGGGCTACTGGGTGCTTCCCAGAAGAGCTCTGACAGCCTTCTGCCTACCCTTTCGCTGGAATCATTGGAAAGCAAATTGGATAAAAAAAGAAAGTTTCCAACCCACATTGTGCAAGGAATGGTAACTTCTCTTTGTTTATGATTTTGCCATGTGTTTGTTGAATGACTGACTGACTGATCCAGAAATGCTCTGTGCCTTTGCCATACGTATGTGTTTTCCCTGATCATTTTGGGGCCCCCCTCCCTCTTCTTTCCCATCTTGTATGTTTGAATATTTGAAGCTCACCCTGGACTCCAGACCTCCCAGTCTCCCTGCTGCTCAGGGGCCTGTGGTCTCTGGTCAGGGATAGACTCTCCAATTCCTTTGTGCTGAGAGTGCCCATGTGGTTAAAAAGGCATCTGTGGGGAACACATCTCCTTGTCCCCCATATTTGGTGCGATGGGATATCCCTCTGAACAGATTTCTGCTTCTCTGAATCATCCCATCAGCCCATCTGTACTGAATGATACCCAGCTTCCTCTGAGTCTTCTCAGACTCATGTGATTGCTGATTTATTTTTATTTTTTTAAATTTTCTTTACTTTATTGTGTTGGTTTTGCCATACAGTGACATGAAAACGCCATGGGTCTATACATGCTCCCCCTCCAGAACACCCCTCCCGACTCCCTCCCCCTGGGACATCCCGGTGCACCAGCCCCGAGCATCAACCCTGGGCTGGCGATATGGTAATTAACATGTTTCAATGTCATTCTCCCATATCATCCCACCCTTGCCCTCTTCCACAGAGTCCATGTGTCTGTTCTATACATCTGCGTTCCTTTTGCTGTCTCGCATGCAGGGTTCTCGTTACCATGTTTCTAAATTCCATATATATGCATTAGTATACTGTATTGTTGTTTTTCCTTCTGACTTACTTCACTCTGGATAATAAGTGTTGGTCTTCTTGATAACTTTTGTGCCATTATTCCTGTTTCCCTTAGCCCTGCCACACCTCTGTGAACCCTTCATTAAACCCTTTTCCAGCTGCTAGTTCAGCTGCATTTGGGTCGGTCTCTGCCACAGTATGGTACCCCACTCCAGTACTCTTGCCAGGAAAATCCCATGGATGGAGGAACCTGGTGGGCTGCTGTCCATGGGGTCGCTGAGAGTCAGACACGACTGAGCGATTTCACCTTCACTTTTTACTTTTCATGCATTGGCAAAGGAAATTGCAACCCACTCCAGTGTTCTTGCCTGGAGAATCCCAGGGATGGCGGAACCTGGTGGGCTGCCGTCTGTGGGGTCGCACAGAGTAGGACACGACTGAAGGGACTTTGCAGCAGCAGCAGCTGCCACCTTAACCTCAACAATGTAGCTTCAACTCACTTCTCCACTGTTCTACATCAATGTACTTTGCCCCCTGCTGTTTGTTTTATGCAATGCAACCAGGATGCTGATCTGAAAACTTTCAAAATACAGATCTGATCATTTTACTCCTTACTTCAGAGCTGTCCAGTACCGTCAAGTTGTCTAGTTTTTTTTTCTGTTATTATATCTCTTATCATGTCTTTTTTTATTGTTTTTGCCATACGTTGTCATGATATCACCATGGGTTTACATATGCTTCCCCTCCGGAACCCCCCTCCCTCCTCCCTCCCCCCCGGGAAATCTCGCTGCACCAGCCCCGAGCATCAATCCTGGGCTGGCGATTGATTAGACACATGACAGTTAACATGCTTCAATGTCCTTCTCCCATATCATCCCACCCTTACCCTCATCCACAAAGTCCACGAGTTGTCTAGTTTTGTCATAGCTTTCCTGCCAAGAACAATTGTCTTCTAATTTCATGACTGTAGTCGCCATCCGTAGTGATTTTCAGTTCAGTTCACTCACTTAAAAGAGTCATGTCCGACTCTTTGCAACCCCATGAACTGCAGCACGCCAGGCCTCCCTGTCCATCACCAACACCCGGAGTTTACCCAAACTCATGTCCATTGAGTCAGTGATGCCATCTGTCATCCCCTTCACCCTCCGCCTTCAATCTTTCCCAGCATCAGGGTCTTTTCAAATGAGTCAGCTCTTCACATCAGGTGGCCCAAGTATTGGAGCTTCAGCTTCAGCATCAGTCCTTCCAATGAATATTCTGGAGGATTTCCTTTAGGATAGACTGGTTGGATCTCCTTGCAGTCCAAGGGACTCTCAAGTC
>ML664051.1:470875-520193 GCA_007570785.1 Antilocapra americana | reverse complement strand
GTCAAGTGGTCTGGTATTCCCATCTCTTGAAGAATATTCCACAGTTTGTTAGGATCCACACAGTCAGAGGCTTTGACAGAGTCAATGAAGCAGAAGTAGATGTTTTTCTGGAACTCTCTTGCTTTTTTGATGATCCAGTGGATGTTGGCAATTTTATCTCTGGTTCCTCTGCCTTTTCTAAAACCAGCTTGAACATCTGGAAGTTGGGTCATGCTTTTAGAGCCCAAGAATAGGAAATCTTTCACTGCTTCCACCTTTTCCCCTTCTATTTGCCATGAAGTGATGGGGCCAAATGCTATGATCTTAATTCTTTTAATATTTAATTTTAAACCTAGACAGTGTGTTAAAAACCAAAGACATCACTTTTATGACAAAGTGATATAGTCAATGCCGTGGTCTTTCTAGTAGTCATGTATGGTTGTGAGAGCTGGACCTCAAAGAAGGCAGAGCACCAAAGAATTGATACTTTTGAACTGTGATGCTGGATAAGACTCTTGAGAGTCCCTTCAACAGCAAGAAGATCAAGCCAGTCAATCTTAAAGGAAATCAACACTGAATATGCATTGGAAGGACTCATGATAAAGCTTAAGCTCCAGTACTTTGGCCACCTGATGAAAATAGCCGAATCACTGGAAAATACCCAGATGTTGGGAAAGATTGAGGGCAGGCAGAGAAGAGGGCAACAGAGGATGAGATGGCTGGATGGCATAACCGAAACAATGGACATGAATTTGGGCAAACTCTGGGAGATGGTGAGTGACAAGGAAGCCTGGCGTGCTACAATCCATGGGGTCGTGGAGAGTTGGATCTGAATTGGTGACTGAAAAACAACAACAATCCTCAAGTTAGTGTCCAACACCACGGCATTGACATGAGTCTTGCACCATTGAAAACCCTCCCAGTTTCATCTCCACACTCCCCTTGGCTCTCCCTGCCCTGGCATGTAGTTCACTTTTATTTGTGGTCTGTGCCATATGCCCCCCTGCCATGCTCATTCATTTCATACCATCCTACTTTTCTCCCTCAGCTCTCAGCTCAGCTGTTGTTCAGCTTGCTTCTCTGTCATCCCTCACTTGATCAGATTCACCTAAACACCAAGTATCATGTACCTCTCTTTCATAGTACTTTTCACAGCTTTCATTTGACATTTATTTGTTTGATTATTTGATATCTCTCCTCTCCCACACCCCAGGTCATGATGCCTGCTGTATTCTTTGTGCCTTGTGTCTAGTAATTTATCAATAAACTCTTCTTGAGGAGTGAACGGTTGGATTGGGGAGACATTCTGGGACACACAGAACCCTGGTTGGGAATTGATCTTATGTAAGAACCATACTTCTCCATCTTTAATTGGAATGGAAAATGAAAAGGTGCATCCATGTTCATTTGGCAAATACCAATTAAGCAGTTACTGTATGCCAAACACTGAGATTCATCAGTGAACAAACAGATAAAATTGCTGTCTTCATAGAGTTTTATATTTTACTGTAAGGAGACAGGCAACAAACATACACAGAATGAAACCTATAATTCCAAGGATGATAATTGCCATGGAGAGAAAGAAAAGGTTGTGATGGTAAAGAGATTGTTGGTAGGTACTGTTTTCTCTAGGACACCCAAGGAAATCCGGGTTGAGGAGGTGACATTCTGAGAGACTGGAGACCATGAATGAGATTTTCTGATCCCTCCTGATTTTCTTTCTCTGTCTCTCTGTTTTCTTCTTGCCTCCTCTCCCTCTTCCCCACTAGGCTTAATATTTTAATGAAATTTATCTAGTAATCTAGTGACTCATGAAAGAACCAATATTTCAAGCCCAATGTCTTTATCAAAGGAGACATATTTGAGCAGCCATTTGATCATCTCAAGAGACTTTTTTGTTATTTCTTTAAAAATGTATGTAAAAGCATAGTCTGAAAATCTTATTTGATGCCAAGATGCTACTTTTAAGAATGAATTTACTTGTAGCAATGATTTCACTTTAATAATTTGCTGGATAGGTGTCCTAATTGTTTTTCAGTACCTTTTCATGATATTGGAGAGTCTGAATTTGCTAATAACTATCAAAAAACAACTTTTTCCTAATTATCTTTAGGCACCCTACAGTTTGCTTGAAGCACTAAAACAGCATTTGGCTTCTCTGGAGGACAAACATAACATTATACCTACTAATGGGTAAGTTGAAAAATCTCATAATATAGATTACTTTGGTTTTCATCTAAATAATTTGTCTCATTTTAGCAACATCTGATTGACTAAATAAATTTTGGGCTTTAAATATGGTGAAATAGTATACAGCCATTTTTAATGATAATATGGAATAGAGTCTTTCAATCTTTTGTGGGATTCCATACTCTTCACAGAGTCATCTGCTTCCCAGAGGAACATCTTTTGTTATACTGAGTGATTCTCAAAGTCATAAGTTGGTCCTAGAAGAACCTCTCTTTGAAGAATTTGATTTCTTCCTTTCCGGACTCTGATAGGGAGAAAAACTGTTGTGGATGATTATTTAATGGTATGGCAAAGTGTTTATCCACAAACATACATGTACTCCTCTACATACATACAAATTGAATAATATACATTTTGAAGTACATCACTTCAAAATATTCACATTAGCTATTTCTGAGTGGAACAATTATGGTTGATTTCAGCTTCCTGTTTTGTCCTTTTCAGTATTGTTCAAGATCTCTCTCAGGGTCATGTATTATTCATTCAGTCCACTTTTTAAGATTATGTTAATTATATTTGATTTATACTATAAATCTCTACTAGACAAGTCTGTTGACTGTTAATTATCTCTTTATGATAGATGAGTATGTAGTTAGTATATAATAGGATGGATAGATAGATATATAAATGAAAGAAATGCAGGCTCAGCTGAGTAGGATATTTGTATCTCTCTTGACTTCCTAGCATGACTCATCTTTCTTGTGATCTCTTTAGCATGCAGCGTGCATTGATTCCCTCCATACCAAACAGTCCAGTTGCGACAATCCCAGCAAGCAAAGTCTGGTTTTCAGGTGATATGACTCTGTTTTATGATTATGTCAGTGAGAATTGAGGGCAGAATTAGAATCTTTAATTCTTTAATCTCCTAATGACTTAACTATATCTGCTGCCTCTTCCTAAAGCAATCTTTGACCTAGCAACTTCATTTCTAGGAAGTCATCCCCTATATATTCATAGTTGTGACATGTCATATAAACAAGGATATCCCTTACAACATTGTAATAACAAAATGACCCTCCGTAAGGAGCACTGGAATGGAATGACCTCCAACATGTATTGTACAATACATGTATTTTCTATTGTTCAATAGAAAATGAGCAGGGTGGGAAACAGTGTATAGTATGCTACTGCTTTTTATTTTTAAAAACAAAAAGCATATATATTTATTTAATTTCTTAAAGAATATTTCTGGAAGGATATCTGAGAAATGAATAAAATGGAAAGTGATGGGTGAGTCTTCACTGTATCCCTTTTTGTAATTTCTGAATTTTGTACCTGCAAATACTTCTTAGAAGATAAATGTTAAAAAAGTAAACACATGAGACATACATAAATCAAGTGTGATGTCTGTACGTGGAGCAAGTCTTGCTTACCAGGGAAGTCCAAAGGTTAGTTAGCCTTATACTCAGTAAATATGCAAGATACAACTCAGATACTCAGTGAGTTTGCAAGATACAACTCAGACCAGCTCGCAGGAGCCGAACTGCTATCGTCTCAGGAAATCTGAAAGCTAGTTGATGATGCAGTGGTAACTTGAAATTGGCTGTGATGGAAGTATTTATACCACAGAAATAAATGGACAGACACTACAAAACAGGCCTTTTCCTAGAGAGCTGGTTGTTGTACATTTACTGGTACATTGACTGTACATAATCAGCCATATCCTGTTTTTTTAATGGCTGATTGTATTTCAGTGATGTTACTTGACCCTCTATGCTACACAAAAATTCCTGTGGTAATGAGCTATACTCTCATGGGGTTTATATATATTAAAATTTGCTTGCTCTTAATTTAACTTGAAGACTTAAACTGTATCTATTTTAAATGATGTTTTTTTAATTTTTCTTTTCCGTGTATTTTCTCAATGGACACACTTTCTGCATTTTCAGTGGGTGACATTGCCCAAAACTATGACGAACGTAAGTCCTTTGAGTAACACTATATGTATAGTAAACATTTACTTCATTTCCAAAAGAAGGGCTTTTTCTGGGAATCATTAGTGCTTTTAAGAAGGTTAAATATGAAACTGTTAGTAGACTACTCAGTCAGGGCTGACTCTTTGCGACCCCATGGACTTCAGGATGCCAGGCCTCCCTGTCCATCACTAACTCCCAGAGTTTACATAAACACATGTCCATTGAGTCGGGGATGCCATCCAACCATCTCATCCTCTGTTGTCCCCTTCACCTCCTGCCCTCAGTCTTTCCCAGCATCAGTGTCTTTTCCAGTGAGTCAGTTCTTCACATCAGGTGGCCAAAATATTGGAGTTTCAGCTTCAGCATCAGTCCTTCCAATGAATGTTCAGGACTGATTTCCTTTAGATGGACTGGTTGGATCTCCTTGCAGTCAGAGAGGCTGCTGCTGCTGCTGCTGCTGCTGCTAAGTTGCTTCAGTCGTGTCCGACTCTATGCACCCCCATAGATAGCAGCTTACCAGGCTCCCCCGTCCCTGGGATTCTCCAGGCAAGAACACTGAAGTGGGTTGCCATTTCCTTCTCCAATGCATGAAAGGAAAAATGAAAGTGAAGTTGCACAGTCGTGTCCGACTCTTAGCGACCCCATGGACTGCAGCCTACCAGGCTCCTCCGTCCATGGGATTTTCTAGGCAAGAGTACTGGAGTGGATTGCCATTGCCTTCTCCCTGTCAGAGAGATTATGTCTGTTCAAATCCTTCCAGTGACTTTCCCATCTCAGAGACCTTGGGCTGAGACAGTAGCCTCAGAGTCAAAACCAATTCCTTACAAACCCCTTCATCACCTTCCAACTCTGACCACTTTGACTCCAGATACACTGGAGTCTCTGTTCTTCAAATATACCAAGCACAGTGTTTCTTGAGGGCTGTTCATGCTGTTCCTTCTGGTGGATCCGCATGGGTCACACTTTATTTACAAGCTTCAGTTCAGTTCAATTCAGTCACTCAGTCATGTCCAACTCTTTGCGACCCCATGAACCGCAGCATGCCAGGCCTCCCTGTCTATCACCAACTCCCGGAGTCCACCCAAACCCATGTCCATTGAGTTGTTGATGCCATCCAGCCATTTCATCCTCTGTCGTCCCCTTCTCCTCCTGCCTCCAATCCTTCCCAGCATCAGGGTCTTTTCCAATGAGTCAACTCTTCGCGTGAGGTGGCCAAAGTATTGGACTTTCTGCTTCAACATCAGACATTCCATTAAACACCCAGGACTGATCTCCTTTAAGATGGACTTGTTGGATCTCCTTGCAGCCCAGGGGACTCACAAGAGTCTTCTCCAACACCATAGTTCAAAAGCATCAATTCTTTGGCACTCAGCCTTTTTCACTGTCCAACTCTCACATCCATACATGACTACTGGAAAAACCATAGCCTTGACTAGATGGACCTTTGTTGGCAAAGTAATGTCTCTGCTTTTCAATATGCTATCCATGTTGGACATAACTTTCCTTCCAAAGAGTAGGCGTCTTTTGATTTCATGGCTGCAGTCACCATCTGCAGTGATTTTGGAGCCCAAAAAAATAAAGTCTGACACTTTTCCCACTGTTTCCCCATCTATTTTCCATGAAGTGGTGGGACCAGAAGCCATGAACTTAGTTTTCTTAATGTTGAGCCTTATGCCAACTTTTTCACTCTGCTCTTTCACTTTCATCAAGAGGCTCTGTAGTTTCTCTTCAGTTTCTGCCATAAGGGTGTTGTTGTCTGCGTGTCTGAGGTTATTGATATTTCTCCCAGCACTCTTGATTCCAGCTTGTGCTTCTTCCAGCCCAGCATTTCTCATGATGTACTCTGCATACAAGTTAAATAAGCAGGGTGACAATATACAGGCTTGACGTACTCCTTTTCCTATTTGGAACCAGTCTGTTGTTCCATGTCCGGTTCTAACTGTTGCTTCCTGACCTGCATACAGGTTTTTCAAGAGACAGGTCAGGTGGTCTGGTTTTCCCATCTCTTTCAGAATTTTCCACAGTTTATTGTGATCCACACAGTCAAAGGCTTTGGCATAGTCTATAAAGCAGTAGATGTTTTTCTGGAACTCTCTTGCTTTTTCAGTAATCCAGCAGATGTTGGCAATTTGATCTCTGGTTCCTTTGCCTTTTCTAAAACCAGCTTGATCATCTGGAAGTTCATGGTTCATGTATTGCTGAAGCCTGGCTTTACATTACTTTTTTTTTTTACATTACTTTACTAGCGTGTGAAATGAGTGCAATTTTGCCGTAGTTTGAGCATTCTTTGGCATTGCCTTTCTTTGGGATAGGAATGAAACCTGACCTTTTCCAGTCCTGTGGCCATTGCTGAGTTTTCCAAATTTGCTGGCATATTGAGTGCAGCATTTTCACAGCATCATCTTTTAGGATTTGAAATAGCCCAACTGGAATTCCATCACCTCCACTAGCTTTGTTTGTAGTGAGGCTTTCTCAGGCCCACTTGACTTCACTTTTCAGGATGTCTGGCTCTAGCTGAGTGTGAGTGATCACACCATAGTGATTATCTGAGTTGTGAAGATCTTTTTTGTAAAGTTCTTCTACAACTTCAGGTCTTTACTTAAAAGTCCCCTTCTCAGTGAGCCTTTTCTGTCTACTATTTAAATGGCCACTCTCTCACCAACATATCATATTCTTTTCCCTGCTATTTTTTCCTTAGCACTTCTTACCATCTAACATGTTATGTGGGCATCCCTGGTAGCTCAGCTGGTAAAGAAACTACCTGCAATGCAGGAGACCCCCGTTTGAATCCTGGGTCAGGAAGATCCCCTGAAGAAGGGACAGGCTATCCACTCCTGTATTCTGGCCTGGAGAAATGCATGGACCATATAATCCATGGGGCCACAAAGAGTCGGACATGACTGAGCAACTTTCACTTTAACTTGTGATGTACTTTGTTTTGGTTATTTTTGGTCTCCAACAGAACATAAGCTAAATGAAGGCAGAGAATTTTATCTTCTTTATTCACAGCTGTATCTGTAGCACATAGTACAGTGTCTAGCACATAACAAGTGCTCAATTTAAATTTAACAAATAATTTTAAATGACCTTATTTATACTAATTAGCCTAGATATTTAAAGTCCTGTTACTTTCTAACGGGAAGTTATAGATACAGATATATCATTACTGTATTGATGGAAATTTGATTTAGGCTTTTGTCTGATTCTTATTTTCAGATTCTTTTCTCTGTGCTATATTACAACCAACATTGCCTTTACAAGATTGCAAACGTGTTGAAGCCAGATGGCAAAATGAAAAAGTCATAGCAAATGACCTGGACAGATCAGTTGTTATCCTTGTAGAAAGTAAGCATCTATTTTTAAACTAATATTTTACATACATATTTATATGCTTTTTAATAGAAATATTTATATAAAAATAATGTGAAATTTGTGTTTGTTTTATAAAATAGATCTTAACTTTGGAGAAAGCACAGCTAACAGGTGAGTTATTATTTTTAAAAAGACAGCCAATAAATATATGTTAGAGGAAGGGACTGATGAGTGTAGCACCCAGAAAAAAAGTTATTTTTTCGTTTGATTTAACCCTTCATGGTTTGTCTGAAGGATCTTCTTTGGCTTAGTATGTCTTAAATATGGACATTCTTCATAGTTGTTTGTATTCTTGGTTGTTTTCTTACTCTATGGTAGAAACTGTAGTGAATGAGTGATACTTATTTTTTTTACCTTACTAAACAAAGACAATAAAACCACCAGGTGGAGCTCCTCAGTATTGTAAGGTAATCAGCATTAGTTCAGTAAGTGATTCCCTACATTTTTTGCCAAAAAATCTCCACAAAAAAACAAACAAAAAAATAGGCAAATGAAAATCAAAGGAAGGCCAAACTGATAATATTAACAAGAAATGATGTAGAATGTAAGGTTGAAAGCACTCTACAGAATGAGACACTAACACTATTTTTGGAGATATAACAGTCTTAATATTGTATGCATAGAGCTTAATACCTAAAGCAAAAACTATTAGAAATGCATGGAGGCCTTGAGAAAAGTACAATTATAATGGGTAGTTTCAATGACTTCTTTCATTGTTGGACAAATCTCATAGACAAAATATAAGGAAGGACATATGTGAATTTAAATTATACCTAATAAATAAATAAGAAACCTGAGTGCACACATACACACACCCATATACACACACAGAATGTTCATTTTCTTCCAAGGAGTCACAAAGAAAGTCTTTTCTTTTTTTCTTTACATTATCGTGTTGGTTTTGCCCTACATTGACATGAATCTGCCGTGGGTATACACGTGTTCACCTTCCAGAAACCCCCTCCCACCTCCCTCCTGATTCCATCTCTCTGGGTCATCCCAGTACACCAGCCCTGAGCACCCTTATCATGCATCAAACCTGGGCTGGCGATTCATTTCACATATGATAATCTACACGTTTCAATGCCATTCTCCCAAATCATCCCACCCTTCTCCTCTCCCATAGAGTCTAAAAGACTGTTTTATAGATCTGCGTCTCTTTTGCTGTCTCACATACAGGGTTATCGTTACCATCTTTCTAAATTCCATATATATGCATTAGTATATTGTATTGTCATTTTTCCTTCTGGATTAGTTCACTCTGTATAATAGGATCCAGTTTTGTCCACCTCAGTAGAACTGGTTCAAATGTATTCTTTTTAATGGCTGAGTAATATTCCATTGTGTATGTATACCATGGCTTTCTTATCCATTCGTCTGCTGATGGACATCTAGGTTGCTTCCATGTCCTGGCTATTGTAAACAGTGTGGCAATGAACATTGGGGTGCATGTGTCTCTTTCAGTTCTGGTTTCCTCGGTGTGTATGCCCAGCAGTGGGATTGTTGGGTCATATGGCAGTTCTATTTCCAGTTTTTTAAGGAATCTCCATACTGCTCTCCATAGTGGCTGAACTAGCTTGCATTCCCACCAACAGTGTAAGAGGGTTCCCTTTAATCCACATCCTCTCCAGCATTTACTGCTTGTAGACTTTTGGATGGCAGCCATTCTGACTGGTGTAAAGTGGTACCTCATTGTGGTTTTGATTTGCATTTCTCTGATAATGAGTGATGTGAAGCATCTTTTCATGTGTTTGTTAGCCATTTGTATGTCCTCTTTCGAGAAATGTCTGTTTAGTTCTTTGGCCCACTTTTGATTGAGTCATTTATTTTTCTGGAATTGACCTGCAGGAGTTGCTTGTATATTTTTGAGATTAATTGTTTGTCCATTGCTTCATTTGCTATTATTTTTTCCCTTTCTGAAGGCTGCCTTTTCACCTTGCTTTTAGTTTCCTTTGTTGTGCAGAAGCTTTTAATTTTAACTAGGTCCCATTTGTTTATTTTTACTTTTATTTCCAATATTCTGGGAGGTGGGTCATAGAGGATCCTGCTTTGGTTTATGTCAGAGAGTGTTTTGCCTATGTTTTCCTCTAGGAGGTTTATAGTTTCTGGTCTTATGTTTAGATCTTTGATCCATTTTGAGTTTATTTTTGTGTATGGTGTTAGAAAGTGTTCTAGTTTCATTCTTTTAAAAGTGGTTGACCATTTTTCCCCGCACCACTTGTTAAAGAGATTGTCTTTTCTCCATTGCATATTCTTGCCTCCTTTGTCAAAGATAAGGTGTCCATAGGTGCGTGGATTTATCTTTGTGCTTTCTATTTTGTTCCATTGATCTATATTTCTGTCTTTGTGCCAGTACCATACTGTCTTGATGACAGTAGCCTAAAGTCAGGCAGGCTGATTCCTCCAGTTCCATTCTTCTTTCTCAAGATTGCTTTGGCTATTCAAAATTTTCTGTATTTCCATGCAAATTGTGAAATTATTTGTTCTAGTTCTCTGAAAAAGACCTCTGGTAGCTTGATAGGAATTGCATTGAATCTATAGATTGCTCTGGGTAGTATTCTCATTTTTACTATATTGATTCTTCCGATCCATGAACACGGTATATTTCTCCATCTATTTGTGTCCTTTTTGATTTCTTTCATCAGTGTTTTATAGTTTTCTATATATAGGTCTTTTGTTTCTTTAGGTAGATATACTCCTAAGTATTTCATTCTTTTTGTTTCAACGGTGAATGGAGTTGTTTCCTTAATTTCTCTTTCTGTTTTCTCATTGTTAGTGTAAAGGAATGCAAGGGATTTCTGTTTGTTGATTTTATATCCTGCAACTTTACTATATTCACTGATTAGCTCTAGTAATTTTCTGGTAGAGTCTTTAGGGTTTTCTATGTAGAGGATCATGTCGTCTGCAAACAGTGAGAGTTTTACTTCCTCTTTTCCAATCTGGATTCCTTTTATTTCTTTTTCTGTCCTCATTGCTGTGGCCAAGACTTGCAAAACTATATTGAACAGTTGTGGTGAGAGTGGGCACCCTTTTCTTGTTCCTGACTTTAGGGGAAATGCTTTCATTTTTTCACCATTTAGGATAATGTTTGCTGTGGATTTGTCATATATAGCTTTTATTATATTGAGGTATGTTCCTTCTAGTCCTGCTTTTTGAAGGGTTTTTACCATCAATGGATGTTGAATTTTGTCAAAGGCTTTCTCTGCATCTGTTGAGATAATCATGTTGTCTTTATTTTTCAATTTGTTAATGTGGTGTATTACATTGATTGATTTGTGGATATTGAAGAATCCTTGCATCCCTGGGATAAAGCCTACTTGGTCATGATGTATGATCTCTTTAATGTGTTGTTGGATTCTGTTTGCTAGAATTTTGTTAAGGATTTTTGCATCTATGTTCATCAGTGATATTGGCCTGTAATTTTCTTTTTTTGTGCCATCTTTGTCAGGTTTTGGTATTAGGGTGATGGTGGCCTCAGAGAATGAATTTGGAAGTTTACCTTTCTCTGCAATTGTCTGGAAGAGTTTGAGTAGAATAGGTGTTAGCTCTTCTCTTAATTTTTGGTAGAATTTGGCTGTGAAGCCATCCAGTCCTTGGCTTTTGTTTGTTGGAATATTTCTGATTACAGTTTCAATTTCCTTGCTTGTGATGGGTCTGGTAGGATTATCTATCTCTTCCTGGTTTAGTTTTGGAAAGTGGTACTTTTCTAAGAATTTGTCCATTTCTTCTAAGTTGTCCAGTGTATTTGCATATAGTTGGTAATAATAGTCTTTTATTATCCTTTGTATTTCTGTGTTGTTTTTTGTGATTTCTCCTTTTTCATTTCTAATTTTGTTGATTTGATTTTTCTCCCTTTGTTTCTTAATGAGTCTGGCTAACTGTTTGTCAATTTTATTTATCTTCTGAAAGAACCATCTTTTGCGTTTGTTCATTTTTACTATGGTCTCTTTTGTTTCTTTTGCATTTATTTCTGCCCTAATCTTTATTATTTCTTTCCTTCTACTAACCCTGGGGTTCTGCATTTCTTCCTTTTCTAGTTGCTTTAAGTGTAAAGTTAGGTTATTTATTTGACTTTTTCCTTGCTTCCTGAGGTAAGTCTGTATTGCTATGACCCTTAGCACTGCTTTACAGTGTCCCATACATTTTGGGTTGTTGTGTTTTCATTTTCATTCATTTCTGTGCATATTTTGATTTCTTCTGTGATTTGTTGGTTATTAAGCAGTGTGTTGTTGAGCCTCCATATGTTGGAATTTTTAAATGTTTTTCTCCTGTAATTGACATCTAATCTTACTGCATTGTGATCAGAAAAGATGCTTGGAATGATTTCAATTTTTTTTTAATTTACCAAGGCTAGTTTTATGGCCCAGGATGTGATCTATTCTGGAGAAGGTCCCGTGTGCACTTGAGAAAAAGTTGAAATTCACTGTTTTGGGGTGAAATGTCCTATAGATATCAACTAGGTCTAACTGGTCTTTTGTATCATTTAAAGTTTGTGTTTCCTTGTTAATTTTCTGTTTAGTTGATCTATCCATCAATGTGAGTGGGGTATTAAAGTCTCCCACTATTATTGTGTTATTGTTAATTTCCCCTTTCATACTTGTTAGCATTTGCCTTACATATTGTGGTGCTCCTATGTTGGGTGCAAATATATTTATAATTGTTATATCTTCTTCTTGGATTGATCCTTTGATTATTATGTAGTGTCCATCTTTATCTCTTTTCACAGCCTTTATTTTAAAGTCTAATTTATCTGATATGAGTATTGCCACTCCTGCTTTCTTTTGGTCTCTATTTGCACAGAATATCTTTTTCCAGCCCTTCACTTTCAGTCTGTATGTGTCCTTTGTTTCCAGGTGGGTCTCTTGTAGACAACATATATAGGGGTCTTGTTTTTGTATCCAATCAGCCAATCTTTGTCTTTTGGTTGGGGCATTCAACCCATTTACATTTAAGGTAATTATTGATAAGTATGATCCCTTTGACATTTACTTTATTGTTTTGGGTTTAAGTGTATACACCCTATCTGTGTTTCCTGTCTAGGGAAGATCCTTTAGCATTTGTTGGAGGACTGGTTTGGTGTTGCTGAATTCTCTCAGCTTTTGCTTGCCTATAAAGCTTTTGATTTCTCCTTCAAATTTAAATGAGATCCTGGCTGGGTACAGTAATCGGGGTTGTAGATTATTTTCTTTCATGGCTTTAAGTATGTCCTGCCATTCCCTTCTGGCCTGAAGCGTTTCTATTGAGAGATCAGCTGTTATCCTTATGGGATTCCCCTTGTGTGTTATTTGTTATTTTCCCTTGCTGCTTTTAATATTTGTTCCACCAAGAAAATCTTTTAAAAAAAAGGAAAGAATTTTATGGGCTATATTTTCTCATAATCCAATAAAATTATAATTAATTAGTGAAAAGTTGACCATGAAAATCTGAATGAATCAGTAATCCTTTTGCAAGAATTAATGCAAATTGCAGGACACATTGGGCTTCCCTGTTGTCTCAGACAGTAAAGAATCTGCCTGCAGTGTGGGATACCTGGGTTAAGTCCTTGGGTTGGGAAGATCCCATGGCGGAGGGCATGGCAACCCACTCCAGTATTTTTGCCTGAAGAATCCCCATGGACAGAGAAGTCTGGTGGGCTACAGTCCACAGGTTGAAAAGAGTCAGACACGACTGAGCAACTCAGCACAGAACACAATCCTTTGGCCAAACAGGAAATCAAAAGGGAAGTTATCAAGTATCTTTGTCATTCAGTAGCTAAGTCATATCCAACTCTTTGCAATCCCATGGACTGCAGCACGCCAGACTCCCTTGTCCTTCACTATCTCCTCGAGTTAGCTCAAACTCATGTCACTGAGTCCCTGATGCCATCCAACCATCTCATCCCTCTGTCGCCCCCTTCTCCTCCCACCTTCAATATTTCCCAGCATCAGAATCTTTTCTGAGTCAGCTCTTCATATCAGGTGGCCAAAGTATTGGAGCTTCGCTTCAGCATCAGTCCTTCCAGTGAATATTCAGGGTTCGTTTCCTTTAGGATGGACTGGTTTGATCTATTTCCAGTCCAAGGGACTCTCAAGAGTCTTCTCCAGCACCACAGTTCAAAAGTATCAGTTCTTCAGTGCTCAGCCTTCTTTATGGTCCAGCTCTCACATCCATACATGACTCCTGGAAAAACCATAGCTTTGACTATATGGACCTTTGTTGGCAAAGTGATGTCTCTGCCTTTTAATACGCTGTCTATTTCTAGAGGTAATGAAAAAGAGAACTTCATATCAGAGTTAATGGGGCAGTGTGAAAGCTGAACAGGAATAAAAAGTCATCATTGTTAAAAAATAAATTAGTAAGAACTTAGTTTTAAGTTAAGAAAAATAATCTAAATTAATAAAAATATATTATGAAGATAAAATTTATAAAGATAAAAGTTTAAATTAATAAAATTGCAGGAACAATAAATCTGAAACATTGATTTAAAGTCCAATAAAATAAACTCCACTGATTAAACCAAAAGGAGAATGTATGCAAGATGAGGAGTAAGAGAGCTGACATAACACATATGTAGGAGAGATTAAAACAACTATACATCAATAGTTTGTGCAACTGTTTGGTAACAACATATTTGAAAATCTAAAGGAAATTGATGGTTTTACAAATTAAATATGACAGAATTCATCCAAGAAGAAGCAGAAACATGCATAGGCCAATTGTCTTGTGAAGTTGAGCTTTATCTATCCTTAAAGAGTAGGCAATTTCAATTCCAGACTATTGAAAAGAGGGACAATCTACAATACAGTCTAGGAAATGACATAAGTTTATTTATTTAATTTTTAAATTTTATTTATTTATTTTCTTTACATTATCATGTTGGTTTTGCCATACATTGACATGAATCTACCACGGGTATACATGTGTTCCCCTTACAGAACCTCCCTCCCACCTCCCTCCCAATTCCATCTCTCTGGGTCATCCCAGTGCACCAGCCCTGAGCACCCTGTATCAAGTTTAATATGTTAGTTGCTCAGTCATGTCCGACTCTTTGTAGCCCCATGGACTGTAGCCCGCCAGGCTACTCTTACTCTGTCTATAGGATTCTCCAGACCAGAATACTGGAGTGGGTTGCCATTTCCTCTGCAAGGGGATCATCCTGACCCGGGGATTGAATTCAGGTCTACCTGCATTGCAGGTGGATTCTTTATCATCTGAGCGACCAGGGAAGCCTGTGACTTTAATATGAAAGCCCAATAAAGATAGAACAAAGAACAGAAACTGCTGACTATGCTCATTTATTATAGATATCAGAATTGTATATAAAATATTCACTAATAAAATCTAGGAACATATTTAAAAATTCCACTACCTGTACAGACTGCTGCTTCTTTGAATGTGCACATGAAATACTCTGTCTGGAATGGTGGTCAAGCAGGGGTTATAATGGAAAGTGGACACCCCTGGGACATGTTTTGGAGACAGAGTTGATAATTGCTATCAGAGGTGAGGAAATAAGAGGGATCAAGCTCCCAAGGAAATATAAGGGATAGATTCAGACATCCATAAGTTAAAAAAAAATTGCCTACCAAGCACCTTTGCTCAGAAAGATCCCACAGTGTGTGCACCAACAAAACAGTGGTTTTCTTAAATTAAGAAAGAGGAACACATGGGTTTCAGGGAAACAGAGACCCCTACTTAGAGAGGTGGATGGAATTCCTAGTATAACAATGGAAGTCCAAGGGTTGTATTTACTTGCAGAGAAGCCAGTTAGAAATGGAACAGAAGGATGTAGAGCTCCAAGAGACAGGTCTCCAGGAAAAAATCAAAATGACATATTATGTGGTGCTAACATTTGTTTCCTCTGAGCCAGATACTGTTCAACCTAAGTATTTTACACATGATGACCCAATCTTTATACTTTGGAAAGTTATTATTTCCACTCGATTATAAGCTCCATGAAAGCAAATATTTCCATCTGTTTTTTTCATATTTCAGACACTAAGGATGCTGCCTGGTACCTACTAGATATTGAATTGGTATTTGATATTGTATGAATGCCATGAATCCATATTTAACATATGCAGAAACTGAGATACACAGATTCTGTAACTTCTCCAACATACAGATATGAAATGACTGATACGGGATTTGAACCCAGGCAGTCTTGCTCTAGAGTCAGGGCCTGTATTGTGAAGATATAAGGGGGTGAGAGGGAAAGACATAGTAGCATAAACATTTTTTTTTAGGATTCTTGAATTAAATACTATAAGGAAAAGAGTAGCTGCTTTTGTGATGATTGGTGTTTTTGGTTTTAGGTCTTTTAGCACTATTTGACTTTTTGAACTCTGGATCACTTGGGGAAAAACTAAATTTTAATAAGTCAATGATGAATACAGAATAAATATTAGTTTTTAGAGACAAGAAACATTTCTTAGAATTAAAACTAAAATGTATGCAGAATAGATTATCTGGTAGAGGAGTTGAAATAGATGAAGAAAACAGGGATGATAACCTTTACCAGTGATACAGAATATGAGCTTCTAGGCCTACCACTAATTAAGTGTAAGACTTTGAACAAGGTATTTGCCTTCTATGAGAGTCTGTCTCCTCATCCATAAAATGAGACTTTATGATACTTCCTTCACATAGTTATTATGAAAATTAAATATTTAAGATTGTGAAAGCACTTAACACAGAGCCTAGTAAGAGTTCAATGAGAGTTTGTTTCCTTTTAGTTGTATTTATTATCATATCTGTGCTGCTAAGTACAGTTATCATCTTGATTTTACACACTTTCTTTTTTTTAATTTTCTTTATTGTGTTGGTTTTGCCATACATTAACATGAATCTGCCATGGGCAACCATATGTTCCCCCTCCAGAAACCCCTCCCTCCTCCCTCCCGATTCCCTCTCTCTGGGTCATCCCAGTGCACCAGCCCTGAGCATCAAACCTGGGCTGGTGATTGATTTCACATATGATAATTAACATGTTTCAATGCCGTTCTCCCATATCATCCCACCCTTGCCCTCTTCCACAGAGTCCACAAGACTGTTCTATACATCTGCGTTTCTTTTGCTGTCTCACATGCAGGGTTCTCGTTACCATCTTTCTAAATTCCATATATATGCGTTAGTATACTGTATTTTTGTTTTTCCTTCTGGCTTACTTCACTCTGTATAATAGGCTCCAGTTCTGTCCACCTGAGTATAACTGATTCAAATGAATTCTTTTTAATGGGTGAGTAATATTCCATTGTGTATATGTACCACAGCTTTCTTATCCATTCGTCTGTTGATGGACATCTAGGTTGCTTCCATGTCCTGGCTATTGTAAACAATGTGGCAATGAACACTGGGGTACATGTGTCTCTTTCAATTCTGGTTTCCTCGGTGTGTATGCCCACACTTTCATTAGCCATTTTGGAGAAGGAAATCGCAACCCACTCCAGTATTCTTGCCTGGAGAATCCCATGGACAAAGGAGCCTGGTGGGCTATAATCCATGGGGTCGCAAAGAGTCATACACGACTGAGCAACTAACACACACACACATTCTCTTATTTATACAAAATAGTACATGTGTTGCATTATCTATTCTCTTAATAACTCTAATTCTGTGAAGCATAGTTTATTCTAATTTTACAAATAAGGAAAGAGTTTAAGTTGTTTAGTCAAGGTTACACAGCTCCAATACTTTGGCACCTGGTGCAAAGAGCCAACTTGTTGGAAAAGATCCTGATGCTGGGAAAGATTAAGGGCAGGAGGAGAAGGGGTCGACAGAGGATGAGCTGGCTGGATGGTATCCCTGACTCAATGGATATGAGTTTGAGCAAATTCCAGGAGATAGTTAAGGACAGGGAAGCCTGGTATACGGTAGTCCATCGGGTTGCAAAGAGTTGGACATGACTTAGCAACTGAAATAAAATTTAAAAAAATAAATAAAACAAAAAATAAGAAAGAAAATAAAAAACTAAACTGAAATATGTAGCTTTGTAATGATACCTTAATATCATGTAGAAAATAGCCACAGTCTTTTATTTCTTAGCTTTTTTACCTGTTCCTTCCTGTTATCTTTTACCTATTGATAAGCATAAACATTGTCTCAAAAGCTATGTTCTGACTACATGTTTACACGGTAGACTTGTCATCTCACAAAGTGAGCTGATTTATCAATTGCACTTTAGATCTGACGTGAAGTGGTGTCAACCCTCAGAGATGGAAATGACTAGTGAAATGAACTGGCAGTTGAGTAACTGCACCTGCATATCACCCATCTGGAACCCAGTTTCTATTCCTTCCACCTCCTATATGGTAATGTTTGTGATCTATTATTACCTTCTTTCTTTTTTGATATATACATGTAGCATATACATTTGTATTAGGGAAGTAGGTCAAGCAAGAAATGTTCTCTCTCTCTCTCTTTTTTGGCCATCCTGCATGGCTTTGGGGGTCTTATTTCCTCATCCAGGGATTGAACCTGAACCCTTAGCAGTGAAAGCAGTGAGTCCTAACCACTGGACTGCCAGGCACTCCTAGAAATGTTTTCTTTTTCATCAGTTTTTTTAAAGTCATGAATGGATGTGAGAGTTGGACTATAAAGAAAGCTGAGCACTGAACAATTGATGCTTTTGAACTGTGGTGTTAGAGAAGACTCTTGAGAGTCCCTTGGCCTGCAAGACAATTCAACCAGTCCATCCTAAAGGAGACCAGTCCTGGGTGTTCATTGGAAGGACTGATGTTGAAGCTCAAACTCCAATACTATGGCCACCTAATGTAAAGAACTGACTTACTTGAAAAGACCTAGATGCTGGGGAAGATTGAGGGCAGGAGGAAAAGGGGACGACAGAGGATGCGATGGTTGGATGGCATCACTGACTCAATGGATATGGGTTTAGGTGGACTCTGGAGTTGGTGATGGACAGGGAAGCCTGGTGTGCTGCGGTTCATGGGGTCGCAAAGATTCAGACATTACTGAGTCTGTTTCTGTTTTGTAATTAAGTCCATTTGTATCATATTTTTAGATCCCACACATAAGTGATCACATGATATCTGCCTTTCTCTGTCCAACTTATTTTGAAATTTTTTACTTGAAATATAGTTGATGTACACTATTATACAAGTTCCAGGTGTACAATATTGTCATTCACCATTTTGAAAGGCGCTGCTCTGCAATTATTATAAAATATTGGCTATATTCACTGTGGTGTACAATATATCCTTATAGCTTATGTATATTGTACATAATAGTTTGAACCTCTTAATCCTCTACCTCTATCTTGCCCCTCCCCAGGTCCCTCTTTACACTGATTTGTTCTCTGTATCTGTGAGTCTCCTTCTGTTTTGTTATATTCACTAATTTGTTGGGTTTTTGCTCTCTTCCTAACTTGAACCTGTTCCAGTAAGGATTCTGCCTGCCCCGCCATCATTCTTGTCTCAGTCACAAGTAACCCCCATATAATCGCATCCCTTCTACTTCATGGCCCTGTGTCATCTTTTCCTTTTTCTTACTTGGAGGTTTTTCAACAGCCTCTTCAGTGCCTCTTTAGGGAGGCCTGGCGTGCTGCAATTCATGGGGTCACAAAGAGTCAGACACGACTGAGCGACTGAACTGAACTGAACTTCAGTGCTTCTTTAGAAACATCAGAGCACTTGGTTTGTAAACTAGTGATATTTTATTGTCCTTGAATGCACAAAAGGCCGTCAGCATCTGAGCAAAATACTTGAAATTCTAGTTTCCCATCCATGTTTATCTCCAGGGTCTGCCACGACTCAGCTGGCGTCTTCTTGTGTTTAAGGATGGAGGCATTCTCTCTTTTTTCATATCTGATATTTAGCATTTTCAGTGGACATCATTTATATGTAATATTTGCTCTAGAGCAGTTATTTGTCCTCTTGGTACTATTGTTTTCAATTGAGTTCAACCGTTCAGTCGTGTCTGACTCTTTGCAACCCCATGGACTGCAGCACACCAGGCCAACTTGTCCATCACCAACTCCCAGAATTTACCAAAACTCATGTCATTGAGTCGGTGATGTCATCCAACCATCTAATCCTCTGTCTTCTCCTTCTCCTCCCTCCTTCAATCTTCCCCAGCATTTGGGTCTTTTCCAGTAAGTCAGTTCTTCACATCAGGTGGCCAAAGTATTGGAGTTTGAGCTTCAACATCAGTCCTTCCAATGAACATTCAGGACATTTCCATTAGGATGGACTGGTTGGATCTCCTTGCTGTCCAAGGGATTCTCAAGAGTCTTCTCCCACACCACGGAGGAATAAAATAGTCATTAAGTTTTTACTTTGTTTTCTCTTCCATTTGAATTCATAGATTCCAACTCCAGTGAGACTCCCTTCCATGATGGCACTTCAACCCATGAGTTACACACAACCAGGCTTAAGGACCAGCATGGCTTATGCTGCACCCATGAGAAATAAGGTATGTTTGAACTGTTGTTGTTTTTGCCCTTGGTAGACATGTGCAGGGTCTTCCCAGGTGGTGCCAGTGGTAAAGAACCTGCCTGCCAGGGCAGGAGACATAAGAGACATGGGTTTGTTCAATGGGTTGGGAAGATCCCTTGAAGGAGGTAATGTTTACCCACTCCAGTATTCTTGTCTGGAGAATTCCATGGATAGAGGAGTCTGGCGGGCCACAGTCCATGATAAGGTCGCAAGGAGTCAGACAAGACTGAAGTGATTTAGCATGCATGTGCAGTCACTGGCAGCAAGACTAGTGTTAGAACAGAGTTTTCCAATCTTCTGTGCACTGTTGTTTCTTCATAGAAGAAAAAGGAATTCTAACATTTTCAGCCTTCAGTTTCAGCATAACAGTTTCAGAATTCTAACATTTTAAAAAGACAAAGCTGTAAAAACCCAATCTTCTACAAAGTTGTGTGGTTAAACCTCGACCGAGTTCTGATATGTAGTCAGCAAACCTTTTATTCATTCATTCAACAGACACCACTGAAATCAGTGCTGAAGAGGTGGGTAGCTCAGTATGAAGGTTTTAGACACAACTTTCCTAAGGAAGTGATACCTGAGTTGCATGCTCAGACTTAAAAATGGGTAGCTAGTCAAGGGAGTGGGGAAAGGCTATCCAAGACAAGCATATAAAGAGATACAAACGCCAAAGCACCATGGGAGATAACAGGAGGGAACAGTCAATTCAAGGATAAAAGGTTTCAGGGCCTGTGTGCGTGGCATTGCATATCAAATATTTAAGGAGAATTGCAACTAGTGGAGGTATACATGATAGAAGTTTGACATTACCCATAGAGAAAACAGCTTGAGCACAGAAGTGGAAGAAGGCAGTGGTAACATGGATGAGGTATAGCTAACCTCAGAAGCATATGGGAAAGTGTCATGATCCAGGGGTTCATTGCCTCTGAGTATTGTTCTCTAGAAATCTTTACAAGGTTTCTACCTTCAGTCTTCAGACCATGCCCTGGGTAGAGAGGGGAGGTCCCTGGTTCCTGAATGTTTTAAGAGGCCTGACAAAGCTTCAAGCATCAGATATTGAGCAGACTGACCTGAGTTTTATTTAAAATATATTTGTAGTTTATTTTATAACCACAAAGAAGAATATGTGGGAATAATGAAAGATTTATATATATATATATGTCTGTCTTTCACACAGACAAAATCCATGTAGAAGTAAAAGTGAAAATGATTTCGAATCAGAGGTCAAAACAAATGATGATCTCTCTGCAGCCTGAACTGAATCATCCACATCTTCCAAGTCAATAAACATTCATTTGGATATTCAGTACCCTTGAGATTCTTCAATTAGGTGTTTTTGAAGTGATGCACTCTCTTGTTTTAATAGTTATCCCTGAAACTTTACCCTGTAAAATTATAAAAAAACCCTAAAGTTAATATCTTAATCTCCTCTATTAAATAACACAAAGACCTTAGAATACTTTTAAACTACAAGGGCATTCCCTCCCAACTTATGGATGATGGTGGTACAGCATATTAGCCCTGTCCCAAATTTAAGGTGTTAGAAACATTTTTGTTTACATTTGGAAATGTGTTCACAAATTCTTTGTTCATCATCCCTTCTTGCATTGGAACCATTTCCCTCCTCTTGAAGTACATGTTTTAGAAGTTTATTTAGTGTAGTTATACTGATGATAAACTCAAATTTTACTGGGAAATATAGTGATTCATACTCATTATTTTAAACTAAATTTTAAATTGATACACACAAACAAACTCATTGTTTAAATCTTTTTTTGGACAAATGTGGATCTGTCTCTTGAGTAAATACCTAGGGGTAGAATGGCCATATCATCGGGTAGGTGTTTATCTAAAATTAAAACTGCCAGGACTTCCCTGGTGGTCCTGTGGTTAAGAATCTGCCTGCCAATACAGGGGACGTGGGTTCAATCCCTGGTCAGGGAGCTAAAATCCCACAAGCTGCAAGGCAACTAAGCCCATTCACCATAACTACAGAAGCCCACATGCCACAACTAGAGAAGTCTGCGTGCCACAGTGAAGACCCTGCACAGCCAAAAAATTAAAACTGCCAGAAGTTGTTCAAAAGTACTGTACCACTTTATTCCACCAGCAGTCTATGAGAATTCTGCTGCTTCAAATTCTGGGCAAAAATGATTGTCGTTAGTATTTTAAATTTTGGCCATTCTGGTGGGTTTGTAAGTAATATTTCACAGTGGTTTAATTTACCCTTCCCTGATGACTAAGCAACTTTTCATATAATTATTGGCCATTCCAACATCTCTTTTACTGTGTGAAGACCCAACTATTTTTCCCATTTTAATGTTTTCCTTTGTTCTTGAGTTCCCTGCCCCACTTTGGCTGCACCACGTGGTTTGCAGGATCCTAGTTTCCCAACCAGGGATCAAATCTGTGTTTCCTGCAGTGGAAGTGGAGAGTACTAACCACTGGACAGACAGGGAATTCATTGTCTTTGTGTTTAGATCTATGATCCATCTAAACTGCATTTTTGTGCTTGGTGACAGATAGGGGTAGAGGTTACCTTTTTCTGTATAATTATCCAGTTGTTCTTGCAACATTTGGGAAAAAACATATTCCTTTCACCTTGTGTTGTTTTGGAACATTTCTCAAAAACCAACTGACAACATATTTATGGATTTGTGTTTTCTTTTGTTCTGGTTCCACTGATCCAAAGATCTATCCTTAGTCCAATAACACACTGTCTTGATGATCATAGTTTCCTATAGGTCTCAAAATCAGGCAGTATTAGTCTTTTAGGTTTATGCATATTTTTCAAGATTGGTTCAGGTATTCAGGTGTTCTTTGAATTACATAAAACATTCCAATCAACTGATCAATTTCTATGGAACAAAAAGGCCTCAGAGAACACTCTGCTTAGGACTACATTGACTCTATAGTTCAATTTGGAGAAAACAGACATATAGACATCCTAACAATATCAGTCCTTCCCAATCGTGAACATGCTGTAGCTCTCAGGCATTCTTTAACTTCTGACTTCTGATTTGGGGTTTTGAACAGTTACTAGCACTTTTCATTATGTAAATAAAGACTATTACCAGGTATTTTATGGTTTTTAATTCTACCATAATGGTATTCTTTAATTTCATTTTCTAAGTTGTGTCACTACTATATAGAGGCTCTCACTGTCATCTACCAGCACCTGTGTTCCAAGGCCTCAAGCCTTGCCACTGTCTCGAGTCCTCAGCCACTTCACAGTTGAGTCTTACTGTCCTGCCCAGTTTCTCCACTCCTGGGGAACCAGGCATCCCCCCACTCCTTGAACCCCTCCTTTCTCCCCAGTCCTCTAGCCCTCACCCCACCTCTAGTAGCTCCCTCTTTCCCGTCCTCCAAACTCTTGGTCAAACTCTGCTCTTCACCACTCAGTCCAGCTCAAAGCCCTGCCCACTTAGCGACTGAACACAACAACAACTGCTTCCCTCTTCCCACGTCTTCATCCTGGCCTAGTTCCTTCACTACTTTAGTCCTACTGTGTGCCAATTACGTATTAGGTAGTCTGCATGAAAGAAAGTGTTAATCGCTCAGTCCTGTCTGCCTCCTTGCGACCCCATGTAGCCCGTAGCCCGCCAGGCTCCTCCGTCAATGGGATTTAACAGGCAAGCATACTGGAGTGGGTTGCCCTTTCCTTCTCCAGGGGATCTTCCCGACCCAGGGATTGAACCTATGTCTCCTGCATCTCCTGCATTGTTAGGTGGATTCTTTACCCACTGAGCCACCAGGGAAGTTCGAGGCAGGAGCCAACACGGTGGTTCGATGTCAGAAAACGGCGGTGTAGTGGTGGATGAGCTTGGGGATCCCTTGGGTCTAGAAATTTTGGGAAAATTCTTAGGATTTTGTATTAATATGTACAGTGTGAAGTTTTGAAAACGTTTGAGCTGGTGGTGAGAGTCTGATCAGAGGTGGCTTTCGGTAAACTGTGATACAATGGGTGGAGTATTTATTGGAATCAAGCCACTGGGTCTACTCGGAAGCAGGCTCAAAGCAAGCACACTTCAAGGGCTAAAAAGCTCGCGAGGATCGTAGGCCCAGAATGTCACCAAGGCCCAAGTCCCATGGTGGCGTCTAGGTCTCGAGTCTGCTCGAATTCGAGAAGGGATAGGGTAGCTTTGAAGGTTACTGTGGAGAGGACTGTTCTGGGCTGGCAGTGGAGTCTGTTCCGGCTTCTTCCGGGGTTGTCAGCGTCCTCCCAGCCCGCCGTCCCACCCACAAAACCCACGGAATCCCTTTTCCCAGGACTCAGTATTGCTCCTTCCTGCAGAGCTAGCCTCGCCCTTCCATGCCTGTCACTCACCCGCGCAGCCAATTAGAAGCCACAGATTGAGCGTCTCGGCCGAGGGGGTGGGGTGGGGAGGGTACTTCCTGTAAGCCAACGGACGCACAGACTCCCAGGCTGGTGGGGGAGGGAACTGGCCCGCGGGTGTGAGCCGAGCCAATCACAGGCCCCCGGCTCCGGGCCCCTCGGGAGGCACGTTAGTAGCGCGCTCGCTTCTCCAAAATGGCGGCCTCTAAGGACGGTTGTGGTGTGGGAGAAGTGGCCGCGGGGAACGGGAGGCGACTCCACTTGGGTATTCCTGAGGCGGTTTTTGTGGTAAGCGGCTAGCTGGGGCTTGATGCTACGCTGTTGGCTACCCATTTCTTCCGGGCCTCGGTGGTTCGGCGGAGGCGTTGGGCCCCATTACCTGGGAGGGGGCGCTTCGGCCTGGACAGACTAAACTGGGGCGGGACCTGGCTGGGGGACCCGCCATCCGAGCAGGTCCTAGGCGGTAAGGGGGCGCGGGGCCGGAGGACTCGGGAGCGGAGGCGAGGCCTCTTTGATGGACCGCCTTCCCCCCCGCCCTCCGCCGCCTGAGGTTCTGACCCCGCTTCCGGGAGGCGGTGATTAGGTGGAGCCTCAGCCTGGATCTGGGGAGGCCGAGGGGGACAGGGTAACTGAGCTGGGGCTCAGATGTGAAGCTCAGAAATGACACCTCGGGTGTGGAAGGGCCTTGGCGGCCTGTGGCCTCGGAAGAAGACCCCACGATGGGGGCATCGGCCGGGAAAGCTCTGCAATGCCTTGTGGGAGCCGTTAGGCCATGGACGCCTTGGCCCGCTGGCTGCGGGGTCTCACTAGAAGGTTGTCTAAGTGAGGCCACAGTGTAATCCTATTTACTTTGATGTGCACGGTTCTAACAACGTAGAGAGTCTTTTGGGTGCAATTCACAGAGGAAGCCGGCAATGCCATGTGGGAGGTTTCCCTGAACCGGGAGACTAAAGCACGGCCAAACAGAAGCACGTAGATGCTTTCAATCTTGTCTCTCCGTAAGACTGTTCTTGAAATAGTGTTTGAGAACTAGTTGAGTGTTGAGAGAAAACCTGATTGGTGTTCCAGGCCAGTATCACCCATCTTTCTCCAGTCAGTTCTCTCTGAACTACTATAAAACCTTAATGGAAGTTTCTCAACCTTTTGCTTTGTCCTGATATTGTCTTATCTCTGCCTTTTATTAAAATTTTTATTTATTTTAATTGGAGGCTAATTACAAATTGTAGTGGGTTTTGCCCTACACTAACATGAGTCAGCCATGGGTGTACATGTGTTCCCTATCCTGAACCCCCCTCTCACATCCCTCCCCATCCCATCCCTCACTGTCACCCCAGTGCACCAGCCCTGAGCACCCTGTCTCATGCATCAAACCCGGACTGGCTTTTTGTTAATGAAATCTTCCACCGTTCAAAAGACCCTTGTCTTTTATTTAGACCACTTTTATATGCACTGTATGAATATTTGCATTGGCTGATACAGTTTTGTCCTATTTTATTTATTAATTTTTTGTCCCTGAAATGTTCCACGTTTCTTTCCATTCGTCTCTCAGCTAATCATCCATAAGAGACAACATTTGTTGAATACCAGGCACATTCCTAATTCTTTTACACAACTCAGTAAGAGGCAAGTACTGTTACTCTCATTTTGTACATGTTCAGACAGGCCCAGAGCCCTTGACTAATTTGCCCCAAGTCACACAACGTGCAAGTGAGTTATCCAGGCTTTGAACTTGGTCAGTCTGTGGGCTCTAGACCTCTACTTCCATGCCATGTTCTGCCACTGGGAGGAAAGTGAGGTCATTAGCTTGCTCGCTGGCATTTCTCCTGATTCTAGCACAGTGCCTGACACACAATATAAACTCACAACTAAATGTCAGATTGAATTTTCATAGTGCCTCAAAATCCTGCATTCATGGTGCTCAACAAATGATGGCTTCTTAAGTCTAATTCAGGAGGATAGTTTATCAAGGGGCTATATAAAGTCTTATCTTAAAATACATTTTCTCTAAAATGTTGTGAGTTGCTTTTTCTAGACCTTTAAAATTTCCATCAATATGATATATAAACAATCCAAATTTATAAAAATTTTATGTTCCCAAACTAATGGGAAATAGCATGGTATTTTAGAAAGAACAGTGATTTCTAGACCAGAGTTTGAATCCTGCCTCTACTTCCCAGTTGCTGCTTATCTTGAGCATATTGTTTTACAACTTTGAGCCCCTCTGTTTCTTTAACTGAAGTAAGGGTAACATGACTTACAGATTTCTTCTGAGAAACAGAGAATGCACTTTCAGTATTGCAAGTAGATACTTAATACATATTCATTTATGTAATAAGATGCAGTGAACCATAGTGGTTAGAAGTCAGACTGCCTTTTCCCCATTCCAGTTGGTACAGTAATTTTTTTCTTTGTCTGCTTTAATTGTTCCATTTCCCCCTTGTCCATTTGTTGGCTGCTCCATCTCTCAACATCTACTTCAGGTATGACCTCTCTAGTTTTTCCGGACCACCACTCCAGGACAGAATTCTTGGTGCTTCCATGTGTTCCCTTAGACATATCTAATGTTTATTGAATACTTACTGGCTACTGTGTACTCTTCTGAGTCTTTGACACGTGGTAACAGTCCTGGGTGTTCATTGGAAGGACTGATGTTGAAGCTCAAACTCCAATACTTGGGCCACCTGATGCGAAGAGCTGACTCATTGGAAAAGACCCTGATGCTGGGGAAGATTGAGGGCAGGAGAAGGGGACGACAGAGGATGAGATGGCTGGATGGCACCATCAGCTCAATGGCCATGGGTTTGGATGGACTCCGGGAGTTGGTGATGGACAGGGAGGCCTGGCGTGCTGTGGTTCATGGGGTCGCAAAGAGTCGGACACGACTGAGCAACTGAACTGAACTGAAATCATTTAATCCCCTGTGGGGAAGAGGCTCTTTTTTTCTTAGACAGATGAGACAGTTTCGGCCAAGACAAGGGTTAAACAACTGCCTCATGGTCCACACAGCTAGTACGCAATGCAGCCAGCATTCAAGCCATGCAACCCCTGGGTCTTTACCACAGACTTTTTCTGCTGCAGTTCCTTCTCCTTGCTGGTGGCTAAACTTCTAATATGTGTGCCAGAACATTTATTTTCCTACAACAATCCTTCTAGGAAGATGCTATCTCCAAAATGCTATCTCCTTGTACTTGATCGCCATGCAGAACTCAGCTGTTGCCTCAGGCCCGCCTTTTTAGTTTCTTTTAAGGTGTTTAGCTTGATGGTTTCATAGTTCACTCCTTTGCTGTGTTTCCCTTCCTTTTTCTTCTTGCTTGGTTTTGGCTAAAATACTCTCTTAGAGCTGGTAAGCACATGCTCACTTGTCGCTTGTGGTGTCTAGCTCTTTGCAGTCCCATGGACCGTAGCCCACCAGGCTCCTCTGTCCAGGGAATTTTCCCGGCAAGAAGACTAGAGTGGGTTGCCATGCCCTCCTCCAGGGAATCTTTCCCCACCCAGGGATTGAACCTTTATTTCCTGCTTCTCCTGTGTTGCAGACCAATTCTTTTCCTGCTGAGCCATCGGAAACACTAGCTAGTAAGCAAGGATAAGAATAATGCTTATCTGGGATAAGAAACTGGGATCCCAGAAACTGTAAGATAATTTGGAAATAAAATGGAGATAGCATCTTCCTAGAAATATTGTTATAGAAAAAAAGAAAAGTTTCTAGCACATGTTACTAGAAGCTTAGACATGAGCAAGGAGAATGAACTACAGCAGCAAAAGTTTGAATTTAACTTACTTGTAATGAAGGACTAAAGTTCTTTAAACTACTGGAACGTTCTTACAGAATCTCTTTTGTTTCCATAGAGTTTCACTTAGTTCCTGATATCTATTTAACTAGCTTTTCTTCAGGGACCAGCATGTGTGGTATACATTAAAAATGCTGTTCAGTTTTATTGCTTTTCTTTTGCTTATTTATTCCTGTTACAAAAGATTGTTTTGTTTGCCTTTTAGGCTTGGGCTTTCCTGGTGGCTCAGACAATAAAGAATCTGCCCGCAATGCGGGAGACCTGGGTTGATCCCTGGGGCGGGAAGATCCCCTGGAGAAGGGAATGGCAACCCACTCCAGTATTCTGGCCTGGAGAATTCCATGGGAGGTCCATGGGATCACAATGAATTGGACCCGACTAAGCAACTAACACTCTTACACTTTGGCTTACTTTATTTCCATCAGTTGATACTTAAGGAAGCATTTGTGGCTTCTCTTGGGAACCTAATGACCATATTTAGCATGATTTTTATGGCAGAGCTTGTTGAGTTAAAATTGTAAGTAATAAAATGGATAATTTTGCATCATTTTGTGGCTAAGGCACATAACTTAAATGACATGTTTGTTGGTAATTTTTGTATTTACAGTGAGTGCTGCATGACAGATATATAAAGCAGCAAGGTCATCTTTCTTTCCCCATTTGGAAATAGGAAGGTGGGAGAAGAATAAATTAGCTATATAACGTGTGTGCACTGTCTGAAATGGTCTCTAACTTTTAATAACTAAAAAAGTTAAAAACAAGTCTTTGGAGAAAAAGAAACACAAGCTCTTCCCACCCACCCCACCCCAAGCTCCTTTTACGTTTTAAAAAAGCTAAAGCAGTCAAAAATTTGAGGAATAAATTATAAAATTCATAATGTTTTCTTTTTGATATTAAAAGGAAGATGTAGATTCCTTCATGAAACAGCCTGGGAATGAGACTGCAGATATTGTACTGAAGAAGCTGGATGAACAGTATCAGAAGTATAAGTTTATGGAACTCAACCTTGCTCAAAAGAAAAGGAGGTAAGTGTAAAAATTTCTAAGTTTTTAATGTTAATAGTATATTGCTTAAACTTTTAAAACATTGAGATAATTTGCATACAGATAAAATGTCTATGTGTTGAATATTCAGTTTTATGAATTTTGATAAATTTATCCATTTCTGTAATCACTGCCCAGGTAAACATACAGAACATTTCTGTTACCCAGGAATTTTCCTCCCAGCCCTTTCTGGCCAACCATGCCCGCTCTTAGAGACAAACACTGTTCTGATTATTTTCACCATAAATTAGTTTTGTCTGTTCTTAAGCGTCATATGACTGGAACCATATAGTGACTACTCTTTTATGTCAGGCTTCTTACACTTAGTATAATGGTTTTGAGAGTCATCATCCATGGTACTGTGGGTATCAATAAATTAGTTTCTTTTTAGTGCTGAGTCATTTTCCACTGTACATGGGTTTACCACAATTTTTGTCCATTTTTATCTGTTTGCTTGTTAATAGACATTTGGGTTGTTTTCCCCATTTGGTTTTAAATGTTTGCATGGACGTATATTTTCTTTTCTCCTGGATACTTATCCAAGAGGTAGAATCGCTGTACGTTAAGTATATATTTAATTTTATGAGAAATTGCCAAAAATCCTAGATGGCTCTAGCATATTACACTGCCATATTACATTATTACATTATAGCAGTATTGTGTTATTGCCATTATTATATGCAATTATAATTGCATATTACATCACAGCAATGTATGGGAGTTCCAGTTCTTCAATCTCACCAGCACTTGGTGCTGTCAATCTAAAGATGCTTTTGAAAACCTGACAGAATGAGTATTGAAGTCCTTATTCCATAGCATCTAGGATCATAACATCTTAAATGTCTACTTCATTTTTTCATTTTGCTGATGATGGCAGACCCACAGGAGTTATGACTTTCCCAAGATTTCATAACTAATAGGCTTGGGCCAAAAGTATTCTTGTTTTCAGTCCTTTATTTCCCTATATGTTTATAATAGCTTATGCAGTCAATTCACTGTAATAAATACGTATGGATACCTGCTATACACATGTGCCAGCATTCTAATGTCAAATATTAAATAGAGTTCCTAATGTTTTGGGGTAAAGTACCAATATCTGCTTTCAATAGGGGTGTAGTCTAGTGGCATGATAGGTATGTAAATAAAAGAAGTACACAAAGTATAGCAGTTAAGCTGCTGTGGTACGGAGTGATGAGTTAGCATAGGGGAAGGGGTGAGCTGCAGGGAGACACGGGTTCAGGGGAAACTTCCAAGAGGAGCGTATGGGTGTGTAGAATTTTGAAGGCTGGTTATGGGTTTAGAAGCAGGCTAAAGGGAGGAATGGTAGTCTGGGTGTGAGGGTAAGGCTTAGGCAAAGATACAAAGTTAGTGTTTAGATGAAAATTCCTCTTTCTTTTTTAAAATGGATGTAACTATTTCACTTACCATTTAACGGGTTTTTTTTTCGTTAATGGTTAGTGCTTTTTGTATCCTGTTTAAGAAATATCCCAAGTTCATGATGATATTCTCTTCATGTTTTATTCTCAGAGCTTTATGGTTTATCTCACACTTAGATCTATAATCTGTGGGTTATTCAGAAGGATGTTGCTAAATTTCAAAGCAGTTGTGGGCTTTTCAAGTATGTCCTTTGCCCTTTCTGTGTATTATGAATTGATAGTTGTTGCTGCAGTCTTGGTCATAATCAGGTTTTTCTTTTGTTTCTTTCTCTTCCCTTTTTTTTTTTGTTTTGGAACTCTTAAGTAGGTTTGTGTATGGTTTCTCCATTAAGAAGCAGATCATATCTAGTTGTCTCCTACGATAATACCTAATTCCTCAATACATAAATGATGAGTCGCAAAATGATGATGTTCTAATTCAGTTATTTATTTTTATTTCTTAATAAGCTGGCACGTTGCTATAAACAGAAACGTCCCTTCATGTGCTCTTTGGTAAAAATGACTGTAAGAAATAGGCTCACCTCTCAGGTTGTCCCTGGCAAGATTAGCCCTGTAGTCCCTGTCACCTTAACAGCTCTCTGCTGTGTGGCTGCAAAGGAAGTGTGTATTTTCTCTGGCTACTTGAACAGTTAGAAGCACATGTGCTGGTCTGCCACCATATTAACCTGAAACAATTTCTATCCTTTTTTCTAAGCTTTTTACTCTGTTTCATTAGGTACATGCAGTTTGAGAATTATGAAGTCTTGTTGATTTTAAACCCATGTGAAATGATACTTATTGTTTTAGTCAGTTTTGTTGAAACCTTAGAGCTACTTCACCTTTGTTTAAGCTAACATTAAAAAAAAGCTTCTGTTGGAGTATGTTGATTTATAATACTGTGTTTCTGCCATTTAGCAAAGGGAATCAGCTACACATATACATATATTCTTTTTTAGATTCTTTTCCCACATAGGCCATTACAGAGTTCCCTGTGCTATATAGTAGGTCCTCGCTAGTTATCTGATTTCTGTAAAGTACTGTGTATATGTCAATTGCAGTCTCCCAATTTATCCCTCACCTTTTATTTCCTCACTAGTAACCATAAGTTTGTTTTCTAAATCTGTGAGTCTGTTTTTGTTTTGTAAATAAATACATGTATACCCTTTTATCTTTTTAAGATTTCCCATATAAGCAATGTCATGTGATATTTGTCTTTCCCTGTCTGACTTAATTCACTCCATATCACAATCTCTGGGTCTATCCATATTGCTGCAAATGGCATGATGTCATTCCTTTTTATGGCTGAGTAATATTTCATGGTATATATGTACTACATCTTCTCTATCCATTCCTCTGTTCATAGACATCTAGGTTGTTTCCATGTCCTGGCTATTGTAAACAGTACTGCAATGAACATTGAGGTGTATGTATCCTTTTGAATTACGGCTTTCTCCAGATATATGCCTGGGAGTGGTGGCTAACATTCTTGTGGTATATCTTCTCCAATGCCTTTTCTTTCAACTGTTTTTATTATTTATATTTAAGGGCGTTCCATGTAAACAACATGTTTTTTTTTTTTTTTGAAATCTAACCTGTCTTTTTAGATAAGCTCATTTTTCTTTTTGGATACTTTCAAGATTGTCAGCACTTTTGTTTGCATTTCAGTTTAGTTGCGCAGTTGCATCCAACTCTTTGTGACTATGCACTGTGGCATGCCTGTCCATCACCAACTCCTGGAGCTTTCTCAAACTCCTGTCCATTGAATCGGTGATGCCATCCAGCCATCTCATCTTCTGTCATCCCCTTGTTCTCCCACCTTCAGTCTTTCGCAGCATAAAGTCTTTTCCAATGAGTCAGTTCTTCACATTGGATGGCCAAAGTTTTGGAATTCAGCTTCAGCATCAGTCCTTCCAATAAATATTCAGGAGGGATTTCCTTTAGGAGTGACTGGTTTGATTTCCTTGCTGTCAAGGGACTCTCAAGAGTTCTCCAACACCACAGTTCAAAAGCATCAGTTCTTTAGCACTCAGCTTTCTTTATGGTCCAACTCTCACATCCATACATTACTACTGGAAAAACCATAGCTTTGACCATACAGACCTTTGTCAGTAAAGTAATGTCTGCTTTTTAATATGCTGTCTAGGTTGGTCATAACTTTTCTTCCAAGGAGGAAGTGTCTTTTAATTTCATGGCTGAGTCACCATCTGCAGTGATTTTGGAGCCCTCCCAAATAAAATCTGTCTCACTCTTTCCATTGTTTCCCCATCTGTTTGCCATGAAGTGAGGGACAGGGCGCCATGATCTTAGTTTTTTGAATGTTGGAGTTTTAAGCCAGCTTTTCACTCTCCTCTTTCACTTTCATCAAGAGGCTCTTTAGTTCTTCACTTTCTGCCATAAGGGTGGTATCATCTGCGTATCTGAGGTTATTGATATTTCTCCTGGCAGTCTTGATTCCAGCTTGTGCTTTCTCCAGCCCAGCATTTTGCATGATGTATTCTTCATATAAGTTGAATAAGCAGGGTGACAATATACAGCCTTGATGTACTCCTTTCCCAATTTGGAACCAGTCCATTGTTCCATGTCTGGTTCTTACTGTTGCTTCTTGACCTGCATACAGATTTGTCTTTTTTGAGGCTATCTTTCTTAAATTCTTTCTTAACTGACTTCTATTCAGGTTCCTGTAGCCATGGATACCTGTGTGGATTGCTTTTATCCATAGAGGAGTTTGCTTTTTGGGAGCTGTGCATCTATATCAGTCTTGGACCTCTTGAACCCTGTTCCTAGTTCTTGCACTTAATGTGTGAGCTCCCAAATGAAGTGTGAGTCAGGAGCCCAGGCTCAGATCTCTAGCTGGTATTGGCCCCTGCCTCAAGCCACATGCTTTTATGTAGTCCTCACTGCTCACCTCAAAGCCTTTTCCAGTTTTATTCTTATTTTTCCCCTCAAAGTTCTCTCACCTCTGTGATATCAGCTTTGCAATAAAACTACTTCTGTGGTTGATTGTTTTACAGCAGGCAGCTCTGTGTAGTGTGGATATTGACCTTTTCTTTACACGTGTTGTTTGTCTTTTCATGCACTCTGTCATTTAAATTTACCTTCAGCTGTATAAAAGTTACGTAGTATTTTGTCATTTTTTTTGTGGTGGTCTCTTTAATGCATGAATTTTTATGTGCTTTTATGAATATCTGTAACTGGAAATTCTGTGATATCATTTTTTTGATCATCTGTTATTTTTTTTCCTTTTCTCATTTTGGGATTCGTGTTAATGTGGATATTAATTTATTTATCATTTCCTTTTTTCTGCTGACTTTAGTAATTTTGTCTTTTGGCAATTAAATGGATTGCTATCCATGAGTCCTTCGTTTCAGCCATTACATTTTTTATATCTAGTATTTTTGGTTCTTATACCTGCTTGTTTCTTTTTTATATTACCAGTATCCTGTCTTGTCTTTTTGAAGTATTTTAAATATTCACTATATACTCTTTCAGTATTTGGATGACGTCACTGATTCAACAGACATGAGTTTGGGTAAACTCCAGAAGTTGGTGATGGACAGGGAGGCCTGGTGTGCTACACTCCATGGGGTAACAAAGAGCCAGACACAACTGAGTGACTGAACTGAATTCAACTGAACTTGTTTCATCCCCTAGAGGTCGTTGAGTTTATTTTCTGTATTTATTTTGTAGTTGAGTTTATCAGATCACCATTTTTCTCCTGTCAGCTCATATTTCCTCAGGGATATCCATTCCCTTTGGCCAGTAATGTGTGTGGAAGTGGAAGTGAGTAATTCAAATCCTTTCTGGTGGGCAGAGTTTGCACTCTATGGCATGGCCATCAGACAAATGCTCCTTCTCCTCAGCCAAGTGCCTCTGTCTCTGGGAGATTCTTTCCATTCCTTTCTCTTTGACTGGTTTCACTGGCATCTCCCCTGGGAGGATGATGGGAAGAACAGAACTACTTGGAGCCAGTACTTTCTTCTCAGTCCTCAGCCTGACCTTCTCCCTGCCCCTGGCCAGTTGTATCATTTTTCTGCCCTGTTGCAGTCATGGGGTAGGTAATATGATTCACCCAAGGCAATTTAGAGGGAGGAAACACACTAGAAATTTGTCCTTTAGCCTTAAATGCTCCTCCCTTTTAAGACTTGATCTAGTTCCCTTCTAAGCCCCTGTCTCGCCTCTCACCTAGAAATTTCCATTGTTCATAGAATAACAAAGACCTAGAACTGACCCAAACGTCCATTGACAGGAGAATGGATGAACGGGTTGTGTTTTATTTGTAAATGTATATTACACAGCAGTGAAAACAGATGAACAACTCTTAGGAATCTGAGTGGGTTTTAAAGCAAACACCATAAAAATGCAAATAACATGAGTCCATTTGTATCAAGAAACTAGCAAAGAATATATTGTTTAGGAATATATGTAACTGTAATGAAACTATTTGATGAAGTTTAAAAGGGACTATAAAGACACAGTTCAGGAAAGCTGCTATCTTTTAGGACAGAGCAGAGTGGGGAGGAACCAGAGATCAAATTGCCAACATCTGTTGGATCATAGAAAAAGCAAGGGAATTCAGAAAATCATCTACTTCTGTGACATTGACTATCCTAAAGCTTTTGACTGTGTGGATCACAACAAACTGGAAAATTTCTTAAAGAGATGGGAATACCAGACCACCTGACCTGCCTCCTGAGGAACCTGTATGCAGGGTCAAGAAGCAACAGTTAGAACTGGACATGGAACAACAGACTTATTCAAAATTGGGAAAAGAGTACAACAAGGCTGTATATTGTCATGCTGCTTATTTAACTTCTATGCAGAGTACATCATGTGAAATGCCAGACTGGATAAATCACAAGCTGGAACCAAGACTGCCTGGAGAAATAACAACCTTAGATATGCAGATGCCACCATCTAATGGCAGAAAATGAAGAGGCACTGAAGAGACTCTTGACGAGGGTAAAAGAGGAGAATGAAAATGGCTTAAACTCAACATTCAGAAAACTAAGATCATGGCATCCAGTCCCATCACTTCATGGCAAATAGATGGGTAAACAGTGAAAATGGGTAGATTTTATCTTCTTGGGCTCTAAAATCACTGGATGGTGACTTCAGCCATAAAATTAAAAGACACTTGCTCCTTGGCAGAAAAGTCGTGAGAAACCAAGACAGCATATTAAAAAGCAGAGACATCACTTCTCCAGTGATGTCAGTAGTTTTGCCAGTAGTCATATATGGATGTGAGAGTTGGTCCATAAAGATGGCTGAGCAATGAAGAAGCAATGCTTTCAAATTGTGGTGCTATAGAAGACTCTTGAGAGTCCCTTGGACAGCAAGGAGATCAAGCTAGTCCATCCTGAAGGAAATGAACCCTGGATATTCATGGGAAGGACTGATGCTGAAGCTGAAGCTCCAATCCTTTGACCACCTGATATGAAGAGCCAACTCATTGGAAAAGACCCTAATGCTGGGAAAGATTGAGGGCCTAAGAAGGGGGCAATAGGGGATAAGATGGTTAGATGGCATCACTGACTCAGTGGACATGAGTTTGAGCAAACTCTGGGAGATAGTGAAGGACAGAGAAGCCTGGTGTGCTGTAGTCCATGGGGTCATGACTTAGCGAATGAACAACAACAACAATGAACAACAACTTAGTGAATGAATGGGGAAAGTGTACTGCTCAGACATGTGCAGTGGCCTTGGTGGTGTAGTTCCTGAGATCTCCAGAGCTGTAGCTGCTTGATTTATTGTTATGCTTCATAACCTATATATTACATGTAATATATATACATGCAACAATATAACATAGAAATCATTTGTATGACTAAAATAATTTGATATGAACATACTGATGTTACATGTATATCAGATACTTTATATATGAACACGTCTGCATCTTTCTCACATTTACGTATATCAGCAGAGACAAAGGGAAGCAAAATTGAGAAATCTGTGACATCTGCATTGAATCATAAAGAGTTTACAGAACACTAGCCTTCAAGCTACGCTTGAAAAAAAAATCAGTGCTAATTGTGTGTTTCTCCACTCTTCACTGGGTTGTCTTACCAGATAGTAATACTATTTTTTCAAGCAGCAGGCTTCTGTGACACATTTCCCAGGTCAGTAGCACAGATTATAAAGAAGTTTGCCGTGCTAACCTCATTCACACATACTGTGACTTCCTTTATATAATTCAGGAAGTACGTGTTCATTATCATATTTAGAATTTGTTTACATGTTGATCTCTAATATTTAATTACATGTCTTCTGAAAGAACCACAGCTTTATTTTTAGTCTGTTTTTAGTCCACTTGGTTACAAATTACACTGATTTGACAGGATTCCCAGAATAGTTTTGCAGATTTTTCCATGTGAAACGCTTGAAAACCTTGGACAGCTTCTAATCATCAAAAACAAAAGAGCTAAAAAGGTCTCACTCTGTATTCTCTGAGTTTGGCTTTGAGTGTTTTCAGCATATTATTATCTCTTGTAAATGAGAGTGACTTCATTTGGAAAACAGTTGCTAGTAGTTTTTAAAAATTATTTTGAATAGGCTTTATTTTTAAAGGCAGTTTTAGTTTCATAGCAAAATGGAGCATAAAGTACAGAGATTTCCTATGTAGCCCCTGCCACTACACACGCATAACCTTCCCATTGCTAATACCCTTCACCAGAGTGGAACATTTGTTACATTTGATGAGCCAATATTGACATGTTTTTATTAACTAAGGTCCATTGCTTACATTAGTGTGCACTCTTGTGTTGTACCTTTGATGGGTTGTGACATGTGTCTGTCATTATAATGTCATACAGAGTTGTCTCACTGCCATAAAAATGCTCTGTATGCAATATTTTCATCTCTCCCTCCCCTTCCTAAACCCCTGGCAACCACTGATGCCTTTACTGTCTCCATAGTTTTGTCTTTTCCAGAATGCCTTAAAGCCAGAATCCTACAGTGTGTAGTAGCCGTTTCAGGTTGGTTTCTTTCATTTAGTCATATGCATTTAGGCTTCTTGCATGTCTTTTTCATAACTTGATAGATCGTTTCTTTTTAGCAGTGAATATTATTCCATTGTCCAGATGGACCACAACTTATTTTTCCGTTTGCCTACCAAGGGCATCTGGGTTGCTTCCAAGTTTGGGCAATTATGAATAAAGCTGCTATAAGCATTTGTGTGCTGTTTTTGTGTGGACCTGAGTTGCCAGCTCCTTTAGGTAAATACCAAGGAGCATGATTTCTGGATTGTATGGTAAGAATGTGTTTAGTTTTTTAAGAACCTGACGAACTGTCTTCCAAAGTGACTGTACCATTTTGCATTCCCTCCAGCAATGAATGAAAATTAATGTTGCTTCATATCCTCACCAGCATCCAGAGTTGTCAGTGTTCTGGATTTTGGCCATTGTAATAGGTGTGTGTGTGCTCAGTGGCTCAGTCATGTCTGACTCTTTGGGACCCCATGGAGTGTAGCCCACCAGGCTCCTCTGTCCATTGGATTCTTCAGGCAAGAGTATTGGAATGGGTTACCATGCCCATCTCCAAGAGATTGTCCTGACCCAGGGATCAAACTCGCGTCTCCTGGATTGGCAGGCAAGATTCTTTACCACTAGTGCCACCTTGGAAGCCCAGAATAGGTGTGCAGTGGTTATGTCATTGTTTAAATTTGCATTTCTCTGGTGATGGACAGGGAGGCCTGGCGTGCTGCATTTCATGCAATGAGTTGGACATGACTGAGTGACTGAACTGATACTGATGATATATGATGTGGAGTATCTTTTCATATGCTTATTTTCCATTTGTATATCTTTTTTGGTAGGGTATCTGTTAAGTCCTTTGGTCCATTTTTTAATACAGTTCTTATTGTTGAGTTTTGAAAGTTTTTTGTATATTTTGAATACCAGTCCTTTATCACATGTATCTTTTGCAGATATCTTATCCCAGTCTGGGGCTTGTGTTTTCATTAAAGTCTAGTATATCAATGATTTCTTTTATGGGTTATGTCTTTGATATTATATCTAAAAAATCATCACCAGAGCCAAGGTCATCTAGGTTTTTCCCTGTGTTATCAGAGCGTTATAGTTTTGCACTGTACTTTACATAAGTGATTCATCTCAACTTAGGTTTTGTGAAATGTGTATGTATGTCTGTGTCTAGATTCATTTTTATGTGTGGATGTCCAGTTGGTTCAGTCTGATCAGTCTCATCATGTCCATCGTTTTCATAAATTTCCTGTGTTCAAACCAATTATCCATTTATAATTTTAATAACAACTATTACATAACTTGAAAATAGTATTTTTCAACATAAAAGTTAAAGAAAAATCACCCAAAGCTTAAAAGAATCATGAAATTATACTGTATCTAACTGTGGTGTGTTAGGCATTCAGTTGGTTTTGCATTGTGTGAAGTGCAGGCACTGAGAAACTGTCCCTGCACTTGCTACTGTTGAGTTGGTGGTTTCCAGTTAAGAAAATAGTACTTGCATGCATGTAATTTAAAAAATTAATCTACATAAAATGCAATTCTGATTAAATGTAGAACCTCTGAATCACCTCTGTGGGATATGACTTTCTGGTGGCTCAGCTGGTAAAGAATCCACCCGCAGTGTGGGAGACCTGGGTTCAATCCCTGGTCCAGGAAGATCCCCTGGAGGAGGGCATGACAACCCACTCCGGTATTCTTGACTGGAGAATCCTCATGGACAGAGGAGCCTGGCGGGCTACAGTCCATGTGGTCACAAAGAGTCAGACACGACTGAGCAACTAAGTGCACACAGCCCAGAAATGTTAACTAATGGGGGATTTGACATATAGAACAGGACTCTGTGCACAATAGATGTTCCATAAATATTCACTGTTATATCTAGGTAGTTTAGTAAATATTTATGTCTGAAATGTCTTAGATATTTTAATAAGCAATTTATTAAATGTCTTACATATAAAATATCTTGACTATTTCATATTTACATACTTTCCTCAAAATACATCAATAGAAAGTACAAAGCTAGTAAGACTGTTTCTTGGTGCCAGATACTAAATGAACATTTTTCTTATTCACAGGCTGAAAGGCCAGATTCCTGAAATTAAGCAGACTTTAGAAATTCTAAAATACATGCAGAAGAAAAAAGTAAGTGCCTTTTTTGTTTGTAAACATGAGCAAACCAGGATAGTTCAGCAGAGACATGTGTTTCTTGACTCCTTGGTCACTGGTATTTGAACCCGTGCTGAAAGATCCAGTCTGCCTTCCTGAGCACATGTAGTGATATCACAGATGGTGTGCTTCTGTGAGACATGTGGCTTTCCACCGAAAGTCAGGTTTAATTCTAGGGCCCACACTACTTGGGGTATTTTACTTACATATAGTATTTGTGAAGCTTAAATGCAACTTGAAATCATTTTAAGTGCAAAAAAGAAATGAATAGTCTTTATTGTTTGTGGCTCTCAGTTCACAGTTGAGGAAATATTTACAAAGAGGGTACCCCTCACCAGTGTCACATAGCTAGTTACTGGCAGAACTGGATTTGGGAAATCTTATGAGTTCTCACCTGTTTTTTTTTTTTTTTTTGTAAAATAAAAGCAGGGTGTAAAAATTAAGTTTCATAAAATATTTAACATATATATGTGTATATATAATTTATAACTGGAGAAGGCACTGGTGACCCACTCCAGTACTCTAGCCTGGAAAATCCCATGGATGGCGGAGCCTGGTAGGCTGCAGTCCATGGGGTCGCTAAGAGTCGGACATGACTGAGAGACTTCACTTTCCTTTTTCACTTTCATGCATTGGAGAAGTAAATGGCAACCCACTCCAGTGTTCTTGCCTAGAGAATCCCAGGGATGGGGGGGGGGGCTGGTGAGCTGCCGTCTCTGGGGTCACACAGAGTCAGACATGACTGAGCAACTGAACTGATATGATTTATAACTTGGCAGGCAGAGTAGCTGCATCTCTAGTCCATTTTTTTATGTCACAAACTTTATAAGAGACTTCAGAAGACTGGTTGGGTGAACATGAAGTGCTGATGAAGTGATAATAATAGATCACACTTGTCTAGTGCTTACTCTATGCCAGGCACTGAAGTGTGTGTTTGTGTTCGTACAAACACTGCTTGCCACAGCCTTCAGGAGTGCAGTAAGTAGCTGAATCAGGATGCACACACTCCCTGTGCAGTCCTCTGGCTCCAGCGGTCCTTTCTTTACCCTTCTACTTTACCTCTCTGTCCCTCGGTTCCTCCACCTTATTTGTCTGTGGGATGGGACTGTTTTAAATGGCTTAAGCTCAGCTGTGCAATCGCCTATATGACCTTGGTATCACAATGGACCGTTTATGGTACTGTCATGTATTTATTTTTTTTTTAAGGAGTCCACCAATTCACTGGAGACCAGGTTCTTATTGGCAGATAACCTGTATTGCAAAGCTTCAGTTCCTCCTACCGATAAAGTGTGTCTGTGGTTGGGGGTAAGTCAGTTTCATGGCTGCAGCTTCCTTGGCTGACACTTTGTAAAGCAGTGTGTTTTTCCCCAGCACAGCAGTATTGGAGAGGAGCACTTGACCGTGCATGGAATGAAGGGGTGGCATTCCAGGGGGACTAGGAGTATGAGAAAGATTGCTGCAGAAGCATGCTAGAGTCTCTTCCAATCAAAACAAAAGGGACCAAAATCTGGCTTTCCCTCCAGCTAGCACTTTATCTGTTACATTTTTAAATATAACAGAAGGTAATGTTGAACCTCAGATAGATGTTTCTTCGTCATCAAAGTTTATGAGTTCTAGAAAGGTCTCTCTGAACTTAAGGGGGAACAGAGTATTACAAAAAACTTGGGGTTAGAACCCATTTGAAAAAGTCATACATTTCAGTTATGATGATTCCAGAGACCTTGTCTACGATTTTTCCTGTGTTACTACTCTTGAGTCCCGTGATCAACCAAGTCATGCCTGACCACACAGATAGGTCTTGCTACCTCAGGCAAGTTCCTATGCAAAGTAGCAAACTGGGAGGATTTCCACTCGCCTCTATCCTGAACAGTCATCCCCAAGAGGCATGCTAGTGCCGTGAAAGGTTGGCAGATTCATACATGGAAACTCACTTCTCTATCTGTTAGTTCCTCCTCCTAATTTCTGTTAGCTGTAACATTTCAGAGTTTATGCATTTATTTCTACAGACATAATTCCCATTCTTGTTTAGTTTAGTTTTATAAATGAAGCAGCTAGCCACCCAGTAGCTCAGATCTTAGGGGTTATCCTCCTTGGTTACTCTTCTCCTTGGCCCACATTCAATCAGCATGGGGGCATAAGATGATTCCACAAAGTAGACTGGGACAACAGGGACCACTCTACTGAGAATTATGGCTGGAGCCCACCTTACACGAGGATCACATACAGACATAAAATAGTTACACCATCAAAGTTCTAGACCAAGTCACAGATAATTGTAGCCCTGGAATACAGATGATTGTTCAGGCCTCAAAACTTGGAAACCCATGAGCAGAGTAAAAAGACAACAAGAAAAAAATATGTGTGACTCATTATACACAAAGGACTAACAGGTTTGCAGGACGACTTGGAGTTGTCTTTTGGGCATGTCAGTCTTCAGATGCCTGTTAAGACTGTCAAGTAGAGAGGCTGATAAGGCAGTGTTTGAGAAGTGAATCAACTAAGAAGATATACTTGAATGAATGATTGATGGTTTTGACACGAATGAAGTCTTTCAAAATGTATTATATTTTCTCTTGTTACAGGTAAGCAAAGTGTAGACTCTTTCTGGGAAAAAAGTGCTAATAAAAGTATCAGTAATTGAGAAATGAGATTGGGAGTCTGGATTTGGAGAAGCATTTACTTTGCATTGAATATTTCAGTCCTGTCTGAATTTTTATGCAGCTTTCTAATTATCACAAGGGCTTCCATTGTGGCTCAGCTGGTAAAGAATCTGCCTGCAATGCGGGAAACCTGGGTTTAATCCCTGGCTCAGGAAGATCCCCTGGAGAAGAGAAAGCCTACCCACTCCAGTATTCTGGCCTGGAGAATTCCATGTCCATGGGGTCTCAAAGAGTCAGACACGACTGAGCGGCTTTCACTCACTCACTTCCAATTATCATGGACTGGCATATTCAGTCAATAAGTATGTAGCACCTGCTTTGTGCTAAGTCCCTTCATGTTGTCTCATTTAATTCTTACAACAGTCCTTTTAAATTCCATTTGTCATATGAGGAAAGTGGTTCAGGAAATGCCTGATGGTAAGTCAGGTGATAGGAGGAGTTCAGAGCTGTGAAAGGTACAGTTCCCTGTTACAGAGCATATGCCTTCCCAAGTGTCGGCAGTTACTCCAGATCTTAGATCCAGACCTAGTCACCTTGCCTTAACCCCTGGCATCCGTTGGAGGTTGGAAGGGGGTAGTTAAAGCTAGCTGTTTCTCTTAATGGACCAGATGTAGATAATATGCATGTTTTTGAAAGCTTTAAAGTTATACCTTAAGCTCAGAAACAACTACTTCAGTTGATTCAAATGTACTACTACTTAGTGTCCCGATAGAGGTGGTAGAAAGATAGAGTTTGGTAACTAACGATACTGGTTCCTATCCTAATTCTTCCATTTATTTAGTATCTTTGAAATCATAGGTAAGCTGACTTCTCAGAGCCTGTTTTCTTCACTGTAGGGAAGTTGAGGAGGAAATGATATAAGGGATGTAAATACATTCTCTCACTCTGGGGCAAAAAATACTGTGTTGAAAGCCAGAGAGTAAATGTTTTTGGTGTAGCAGACATGGTCTCTGCCAAAACTAATACTTAGCTTGCCACTGTGGCATGAAAGTCTTAGTGAATAAAGAGTGACTGGGTTTCCAAAAAACTTAGGACAAGAGATGACAGGCCAGATTTGACTCAGGGGTGTAGTTTGCCAACCGCTGCTCTAACCTATAAAGCACAAAGTCAGTGTTCGCTCATTGCCACACTTTTTTTCTATCTGCAGGCAAATGTAATGCTTGAATACGATATTGATGAAGCTCAGGCCTTGTTGGAAAAGAATTTATTGACGGCCACAAAGAATCTTGATTCTCTTGAGGAAGACCTCGACTTTCTTCGGGATCAGTTTACTACCACAGAAGTCAGTATCCTTTTCCAAAGAAAGGCAAAGGGAGGAAAGCAGAAAGATGTTTTTTATGTTACGTGCATTGCTGTAATGAGAAGAATGTCCTTATTTTTAGACTAATGTTAATTTAAGTTTCTTATAAGATTTTATAAGAGTAGTAAATGACATATTTTAGAACTAATACTGAACTAAGTTTATAGATATAGTGATCTGAATTTGAGGTGTAAAAGTGTGGAAGTAGCAAATTCAATTTAGTGAATAAGTATTTCTACTTCAAATATTTTCTCAAGATAATCTTTTATAGCTAGATAAGTACTAGAGTTCCACAACTCTTTATTAAGGGTCTCCTGTGTTCCTACAAGTGCTAAGCTGTGTGAGGCATGTGCTAGTGAAGAGATCAGTGTAAAAAAAGAATGACAAAGCGCACCTGAGACAGCTCGTGATCATTTCATAGTTAACTTCAAGTAGTCAACACCAGGGCAGTTTAAAATTAGGGCGGTAGATGTGAGCTAGAGTTAGTTCAGAACAGTCTTTGAGAAGATAGAGCCGAGACTGTATTTAAAGGTAGTGTAGGATTTCTTTTAGCAGAGAAGGGGAAAGCTCTTGTGGTGAAGAAGGCTTTCCCAGGTCTTAGCATTTTCCCTCTGACCTTGACCTGTGTCTCCTTATTGTCAGAAATATTGGCCCCACACAGTCATTCAAGACAGAATCCTGGGAGTCAACCTTCTTTGCTTTCTGTTATGCTCATTTTGGCCTTTTAGAACCGAGGGTCAGTAGTTTTCTTTCTTTCTTTCTTTTAATTGGAGACTAATTACTTAACAGTATTGTGGTAGTTTTTGCCATACATTCACATGAATCAGCCATGGGTATACATGTGTATCCCATCCTGAACCCCTTCCCACCTCCCTCCCCATCCCATCCCTCAGGGTCATCCCAGTGCACCAGCCCTGAGCACCCTGTCTCATGCATCAAAATTGGACTGGCGATCTATTTCTCGTATGGTAATATATGTTTTAATGCTCTTCTCTTAAATCCTCCCACCCTCACCATCTCCCACAGAGTCCAAAAGTCTGTTCTTTACATTTGCATCTCTTTTGCTATCTCGCATATAGGGTCGTTATTACCATCTTTCTAAATTCCATATATATGCATTAAAATGCTGTATTGGTATTTTTCTTTCTGACTTATTTTGTTCTGTATAATAGGCTCCAGTTTCATCCACATCATTAGAACTGATACAAATGCATTCTTTTCAATAGCTGAGTAATATTCTATCATGCATATGTACCACAGCTTTCTTACCCATCCGTCTGCTGATGGACGTCTAGGTTGCTTCCATGTCCTGGCTATTGTAAACAGTGTTGTGATGAACATTGGGGTACACGTGGTTTCCTCAGTGTGTATGCCCAGCAGTGGGATTGCTAGGTTGTATGGCAGTTTTCTACTCTGTTTTCCTCCCCCAAATCCTTCACACACTCTGCCGTGAATTCACTGAGTCACACTTCTTATTTTTTTTCCTCGGGGTATAATGCATCGGAAGTTCTTTGTTAGCTGTCAGCTATCCACATGGGCACGCTGGGGGATGGTCCCTGCCAGTCTCAATTCCACGTGCCGCTGACTGATTTCCTGCCCTGATCCTCCCCCGGTGCACCCAAGGTCCAAATCACCCCAGGTAGTTTTCCTCACCCCCTAAATGGGCATACCCTTTGTATGTCCACACTTGGTTCCTCCTACCTAGACTGATTTCCCTCTATTGACTTGGGTTCCTCCATCTTATCTCTTGTCTTTAAGCTCAAGCAGCATTTTCTGAACATTTTTCAGTCCTCTCAGGGTATTCTGTTTCTTCTCTTTGATTCCTGAGCACTTGGCACATAGTACTTAAAGTTTGTATTTCATGCCGGACTGGGAGCTCTTCAAGTGTAGGAGCTCCACTTTCTCTCTCCTCCACAGCTTTTAGCACATGACAGGGAAGTAGGCCTGTTTGAGGCCGAGAGCAGGAGTTAGCACATGACTTCATTTAGAGGGGAAAAAAAGGTAAAATACCTAGAAGATAACATTGTACCTTTAGGACACACCACCAAAGGCATGAACCGGGAAATAAAGCACTGATAGGCAAAGGCCTAAGCAGGGTGGTGCTTGTGGAAAGGAAAAGATATAGATGATGAATAGATTGGATAAATTAAGCCAAACAGAGGGTAAGAGATAAAATTAGTGATCATTAAATTGTAATAATTTAAATATTGCATGTCAGGATATGCTTTGAACCACCTTCAAAATACTGTGGATGAGGGGCTCTCTTGAAAATTGTTGGGAGTGTCGAGCACACATGTGTCAAATATAACCCTATAGTTGACCAGCTATCGTAAACAATCATTGATTTGAGGTCTTGACTAGGTTTTGGTGGAATTTTGTTCCAGTCTTTCCTTGGCAGATGATACTACACCTTGCTGTAGTCATTAGTATTTTGTGTGTGTGTCATTGCCGTCTTTCATTCAGTTTGCGATTGCACGATGTCTTTCAAATTGCATTGGCATTTTCTTTGACAATTCTTGCAGATATGGCCAGAGTTTATAATTGGGATGTTAAGAGAAGAAACAAAGATGATTCTACCAAGAACAAAGCATAAAGATGGCAGTTAAAAATGTGGTTCAGTTTTCCAAACATGTTTATGCTTAAAAGTTGACACAACTTTAAATGATTTTTAACAGCAAGAATAATTAAAAATTTAAAAACAGATAAGCACCACTTTATTTATTTATAAAAAATTAGTTGCAAATATTTTATGAAACTTACAGTGTTGTTATTTTATTTTTTGCATTTCCAACAAAGTAAATGCTGCTTTCATCATTTTTTGTTTGTTTGTCTGTTTTTCATAAGGAAAGTCTTAGCCAAAATGGCTAGAAACTGTGAGATATGTTATAGAAGCTGATTTCTGGACAGTTTAGCGCAGTTTACTTTTTCTGTATTGGCTGGTGTTACTCTCACTTGTGATATGGGTAAACCAGTTTAGAGGTAGGAAAAACAGTTGAAATAATTGAAAATTTGTTTTCCTTTAGTACATGTAGGTCTTTATGGTCCTCAGTTATTTGTCCTTTGTAAATGGAGTTTCATGAATGACTGCTTAGCTGATAACTATGTAATGTTCTGTACATTTAAGGAAATGGCAGTTTGCATTCCTAAATAGTAAGAGAGCTATTGAGACAACACCTTTGCTAACCTGATATAGGTACACAGAGCCTTTGCAATGCCAACATAAAGATCTTGGCCAACATGAAATAACAAAATTACCTACTGAAAACACTTGCCTGAGGTGATTTTGTACTTATTCACAGTTCTCCAAAGCAGCAAGACAGGAATATTAAGATAAATATAAATCTGCAGTGGTTTAAAAGAGTTGTGAGCATTTTTATTCATGGTAAAACTTCAAAAGAGTAGTAGAAAATCCCTGTGGAAAGGCATTGGTACAGTGGCTAGTGCTGGGTGATAACAGATTTCTGGTAAAAACACAAATGTATTATTCCATGTCCCGGTGGCAAAGAGTACACTTGTACAATGTTTTGTACTTGTATTTCATGATATTAAAGCAGTGAAGTTAACAATTGTAGCACAGCACCTTTCTCATTTTATTCTTTCTAAAATTAACATGGGTCTTTTGTAATGTTCATTGACTTGCACGTATAACTGGCCATGTCCAGAACCTTTTATGTTTGTAGAAACAACATAAGATCCCTTTGGAAGGAATATAGATAAGCAAACAATTCAGAAGTTAAATCTGAGAGATACCAAAGTTTCCTCTCAGGGTTTCTTTCATAAGTTTAAATTCCCATATTTTAGAATTTGAGGTTTATAAACATCTTAATATAGTTTTAAGTGTTACTTTTCCCCCAAACTTTATTATGGTAAGTATATTGGTATGAAATGTTCCTGTTAATATTAGGATAGGAATGATTTGGTCAGAAGATCTTCCTTTTGTCTTCAAGCCCATGAAAATCTATATAGGAATTTTAGGTTTTATAAGCACAACAAATATTACATAAGTATGCAGTATGTGTCAGAGATAGTATTAGGCTCTGATAATTAAATAAAAGATATTTAAATCTTGTGTCTGCCAGATTGTTTCTCTTGTAACAGTTTGCATTTTCAGAATAACATAACCATCCTGATGTGACATGATTTTGTCAAGCTTAATATTAGTATAGTATACCTGAAAGCATAATGAGCACAAGATGACTATAAAATTGTGACATTGAGTAAAAAATGTGTTGAAAATGCAACTGAAATCAATGTTTCCAGTGTAAAACATGTTCACTTGAGAACGTTTAGAAAATAGGAAAAAACACATTTCAGTTCCACTTGTAGCCCCCCTTAATGGTTCTGTGGCTTCCATTTCTTTTTCTATGCATTGGTTTTTAAAAAAACAATTTAAATAATTTTGTCTGTATAATTTTTATTGTACGTTCTTAACATGGAATTTGCAATTTGCTTATTATATAGTGCTTTTAAATTAATATTATTTTACTGGTTTCACAGTATTCTAATAGCTGGGCCCTAGTAAACTGTGACCTATAGACATTTGATGTTTTAAATTTTTTGTGTGTGTGAAATAAATAATTCAGCAGTTTACATTTTTACAGAAGGGTTTTTCCTGTATTTAGAATTTTTCCTGAGATTAGATTACCAAAAATAGAAATACAAAGTCAAAGATTATAGCATTTTATTTTCTGGGGTTAACTGAGAGGAGTTTGGTCAGCAGATGATGGGAAGCAACTTGAGATTCAGATGAAAATAAGAACTTGAAACAAAAGTGTCAAAAAAAAATGTCTGACACACTAACTACACATACTGATGGCCACAACCACATAACCAGAGTGAAACCCAGGTCTGGTTCCTGGGTGAATTTCCTTCCCTCTGTACCATGGCACATACCTAGTAATTCTTTAAGTTCAGTTCCTTAATGAATGAATACTCTCCATTCTTTGTATGTTTGCTATTCTTGGGCCTATACTGCATGATATCTTGAAGGGCCTCAAATCATTTCTTAAAGGTTCATCTTGGTTGGTCCTGATCCCCTATGGAGCCATGTCTGTTGTCTGTTTCATGCTAAATGTGGGAGTATATTGTCTCTGAAGACTGCCAAGAGCACGGGCAACACTCACAGTCAGCATTGGGTTTAACAACACATTTGAACTCCCAAGACCTGGATAGGCCATGCCTGAATACCAGTTTACGCTGAAGAACGCAGGACAGGAAGACCCCATGGGCACCAGGCCAGGGGTTGGCTTTAAGCAACATTCTTCGGTGGAAATGCTTGCAGTGGTCCACACAGACGACACAGATGGGTGCAGGAGGTGCCTGGGCTTAGAAGCCTTCCTGTGCAGTTGCTCAGTCGTGTCTGACTCTTTGTGACCCCATGAACTGCAGCACGCCAGGCCTCCCTGTCCATCACCAACTCCTGGAGTTTACCCAAACTCATGTCCATCGAGTTGGTGATGCCATCCAACCATCTAATCCTCTGTCGTCCCCTTCTGCTCTCGCCCTCAATCCTTCTCAGCATCAGAGTCTTTTCAAATTATTCAGCTCTTCGCATCAGGTAGCCAAAGTATTGGAGTTTCAGCTTCAACATCAGTCCTTCCAATGAACACCCAGGACTGATTTCCTTTAGGATGGACTGGTTGGATCTCCTTGCAGTCCAAGGGACTCTCAAGAGTCTTCTCCAAC
>ML664051.1:451876-470475 GCA_007570785.1 Antilocapra americana | reverse complement strand
ATATTAATATATTGCATATAATATTTAATATATTAAGCTAACATAAGCTAATACTAAACATTATTAGCTAATAGGCTAATATAGTGAAAGTTTAATATTAAGCTAATATGTAATGTTGATATATTAAGCTGAAGCTCCAATACTTTGGCCACCTGATGTGAAGAACCAACTCCTTTTTAAAGCCCATGATGCTGGGAAAAATTGAAGTGTGGATAGTGCTTCAAAGTTCAGGTAAAGAATTGACTTATTTGTGTCTCTTGTCTTGTGTGTGTGGTGTATTTGAGCAGTTTGTGTTTAAAGGATCATGCCTCCTGGCCATGTTTTATGTTCAGTAGGTTGTGTAACAACTTATCTTTGGGGCCATGAGTTTTTTCCTAGCTCTGTTAGCACCCCCAAGTAAACCCATCTTACGCTGAATCAGCTTATTTTCTCCAGCTCAAAGCTGTGGATTCTAGAGAGTAGAATACACAAAAATTTTTAAAGAGCTAAAGATCAGGAGAGAACGATCTCTTCCTTTTCATCAACACCTGCATCTTTGGCTACTTAGGTCCATGTTTGGAGTGGCTTGGGCAATAGTTTATTCTCAGTCAGGTGGTCCAGAGGCAGCTTTAGAGTTACATTTTAACTGACCTGGGACATTTAATTTTCAACTTGACGATCACTGTTGCTTGCAATACCACAGCAAAGTGACAATATTAACTTTTCAGGATCGACTCAGTGTCACCGGGAAACATCGACTCCAGGGTTCAGTTACAGGTGGGCTGTGGTTGTCCTTGTTTTCCATTGGTCCTCAGCTATGCAAGAGATGACCAGGGTCTAGGACTGACCTTGGCTTTATGGATAGAATCTGCACAGGTCAAATGATAAAGAAGGTCCTGACAAAAATAAGGATTGGTCCAAGATAAGATAATCCTGGAAGACTCCATCCTTGACTCTCCTATCCTGTATGTATTCAGGTGGTCACACCATGAACTGCTGAAAGATGATGGAGCCCAACATACTTCTGGGAGAAATTCAGAGAACTAGTGACCATAGGGAGAATTGTTCACCTCTAAGAATGACCAAGGGAAATGACATTTTAAAAGCACATAGTAACAAAGCTTGGAAGAGTTTTAAAAAGGGCAGGAATATGGTCAGAGCACTTTTGTGTATCTCAAACCTTTCATGTATGACTCTGCATATGTCATAAGGAAAAATGATTCAGATAGCTGAATGATGGCAAATACATACCGGTATTTAATATTAAGCTTAGAAGTGATGTGGTATACTGAACACTAGTTATGGAAATCAGTATTCATATTACAAACATGATCTAGTATGACTTTTGTTAACCCACCTGTTTATGCTCTTTTTACACCCCCCAAAAATATTTGCATGGAGTTGTCATTAACACAAATGAAATTTTTCAGAGTAACATATTTTTTAAAAAACGTTTTGAACACTTCAAGTGAGTTAGCAATCAATGGGAGGTTTTGGAGAATCTATGTTGTATCTTGCAGAATTTAATGGAATGTGAACACAAAGAAACATGGGAATAGGGGATTTGGGTAAAAATAGAAACTTAAAAATGTCAAACACATTAACTTCTGTTGCCTTACTCAATAAAGGTTGCAGCTGGTCTGTCCTTAAGGTGATAGTGTTTCTCCTGTTTGATTGCCTTCCCTTGGCTGTCTTGTTGTCTCCCCAGCCCTCAGCTGCAGTCACAGCTGAGACCTTGTCATGACCAGTCCCTGAAGTGCCTTCTTAATGTCTGCCTCAAGCCATTCTGTTCCCTTCCAGGTTTTCACTTCCAGATTTTCCCCCACATCTTGATTTCTTTCATGGTCTGTCTTGTTCAGGTCCATGCACCCACCACAAATGCTTTGGTCCTACTCCTGCTTTGCCGTCCTGACCTGGCTAAGACAGTGTCTTGTTTAATGGGACAGCCAGTTCCCAGAACTTTTAAAGTTGGGGGTCTGAGGCTCCACTATCCATAGGTCAGCCGTTCAGACCTCCACGCCCCCATTCTTGCTCCCAGCAGTCAATATCTGTCAGTCTTGGCTGTCGCTTCCGTCACTCAGAAACAAAAAGTTAGAATAGCATTGAAGCATGTTTATTACCATATGTAAAACAGATCGCCCGTCCAGGTTGGATGCATGAAACAGGGCGCTCAAAACTGGTGCTCTGGGATGACCCTGAGGGATGGGTTGGAATGGGAGGTGGGAGGGGGGTTCAGGATGGGGAACACGTGCACACCCATGGCTGATTCATGTCAGTGTATGGCCAAAACCACTCCAATATTGTGAAGTAATTAGCCTCCAATTAAATTTACAAAAAAAGTTAAAGAGAAACCACACCCCCAAAAAAGCTTCTGTTCTTTACATCTGTGTCTCTTTGCCTGTAAAGAACAGGAACTTTTTTTGTGCTGTGGTTTCTCTGTAACTTTTTTATTGTAAAGTAATCAACCTGCAATTAAAATAAATAATTAAAAAAGCTTCTGTAGCAGGCCCCTTGCTGAGTGTGGCTCCCAGCCTATGACGGCCTCCATCCACAGTTGTCTCACCCATCTCAGCTCTGCCTGCTATCAGCCTATGGCCATTCTCACCGAGACATGTGGACCATCGTAGGCACATGCCTAGGCATTCTAGGCAGTACGTGAAGCATCTTGAATGTGCCCAGGGGTGGCATCTGCTCAGCCAGGTTCTGGCCTGGGTAGTGCATATATTATGTCCCCAGTGCCAGTGACCAAACCTTGTTTGTTCCCTCGTCCTTGTTACTCTTGGCCTCTGATGGCCTTGAAGTGAAGTGAAGTCACTCAGTCGTGTCTGACTCTTTGTGACGCTGTGGACTGTAGCCCATCAGGCTCCTCCGTCCATGGGATTCTCCAGGCAAGAAGACTGGAGGTGGTGGCCATTTCCTTCTCCAGGAGCTCTTCTCGACTCAGGGATCGAACCCAGGTCTCCCACATTATAGGCAGATGCTTTACCTTCTGAGCCACCAGGGAAGTCTTAAACAACAGAAATGTCTTCGAGTTTTTTCTGGAGGCTGAAGTCTGACATCAACATATATCCACAGGGCCACCCCTCTATTTACAGCTTATGACTCTGTCTCCAAATGAGGTCAGATTCACTGTGGTGACCTCAGCATATCTTGCTGGGGGGACACAAATCACCCCATCAGAGGCAGACCGTGGCCCTGCAGATTCTGGAAATGTCAGGAGTGCGGGCATTGTGTCGTGGTCCACAGCAGAGTGTCTGGCCTCTCTCCACTTCAACCCCTCTGCAACCAGAGCCCCTCTCTCCTGCACTGTCAATCTTTCTTCACTGAATCTTGCTTATCTTATAAATAATTCTCTCCTGGCCTCTCTTCCCCTCAAGCTGCCATCCTCATTTCTCTGCCCTTCACAGAAAGTGTTGTCCTAAAAGTGTTTGTACTCACAGTCCCGATTGTTTCTCTCCTATTTCTCTACTGTTCTCAGTCAGATGCAGCTAACATGGAAGATTACTCTCTTCTCCTGAGATTCCCTCTTGGGTTTTAGGGTCCTTGCCTGGTTTTCCTCCCACCTCTCTGCCTGCTTCTTCTCATGTTCACATGCTGGTGCTTCTACCTCCTAGACCTCTGGTTTTTCATTCACCCTCATGTTGCAAGGGCTTCCCCAGTGGCTCAGCTGTGAAAGCATTTGCCTGCAATGTGGAAGACTGGGGTTCAATTCCTGGCTTGGGAAGATCCCCTGGAGAAGGCAATCACAATGCACTCCAGTACTCTTGCCTAGAAAAGTCCATGGATGGAGGAGCCTGCTGGGCTACAGTCCATGGGGTCGCAAAGAGTCGGACATGACTGAGTGTGAGTGAGTGATTTAACTTACTTCATGTTGGAAAACACTCTCTCTGCCCTGGTGATCCTCAGAATTTGGTCTCCAACTTGGACCTTTAGAGCTCAGAATTTCGGACACCTGCATCCAGGTACTTGACAGTTCAGTCTGCCAAACTTCATGGGCATCTCAAACTCAATGTGTCAAAAATTTAACTCCTTCCCTTGCCTCATGTCCATCCCAAGTCTACCCACACTCCAACATATTCTGATTTCCTGTTTGTCCATCCACAAATCCTGACTCTAACATCGTGGCGTATCCAAAATGTGACTGACTCGACACCTCCTCAGCTACATTCCTGGTCCAAGTCCCCAACATCTGTCACCTGGATCACTGCCACAGCTTCCGGAGTGGGCTCTCTGCCTCCGTGCTTGTCTCTCTGCGGTCCACCGTGTGAAGAGGTCAGAGGTCAGGGCATAAGCCAGCATCCTGACAATGGTCTAAATTCATTGACATGAGCTGGCTTCTACTCCACCCCTTCAACTACTTTGTACCCTTCACCTTGGGCCTTCTGCCCTAGCATGCCTGGTTCTGCTCTTCCTGGAAGGGGCTCATTTTGTTCCTATCTCAGGACTTTTCTTGCTTCCTATTCTTTCTTCCTGGAAATTGCTTCCCCGCTTTGTCCAGAGGTACAGGTGTAATCTACATAGCTTACCCCTGAACTCTTCTAAATTAAAGTCTCCGCTCAAAGATAGCTTCCTAAATGAGCTTCTTAAGGCCACTATACACACGTTGGAAAGGACTGGCCCCCCACAAACACACACAAATGCATGTCCTTACCCCTCTTACTTGCTTTATTTTCCCATGAGTACTTAACTATAGTATCCATTCAGTTCAGTCGCTCAGTCGTGTATGACTCTTTGCGACCCCATGGACTGCAGCACGCCAGGCCTCCCTTGTCCATCACCAACTCCTGGAGTCCACCCAAACCCATGGCCATTAACTCATTGATGCCATCCAACCATCTCATCCTCTGTCGTCCCCTTCTCCTCCCACCTTCAATCTTTCCCAGCATCAGGGTCTTTTCCAATAAGTCAGCTCTTCACATCAGGTGGCCAAAGTATTGGAGTTTCAGCTTCAACATCAGTCCTTCCAATGAACACCCAGGACTGATCTCATTTAGGATGGACTAGTTGGATCTCCTTGCAGTCCAAGGGACTCTCAAGAGTCTTCTCCAACACCACAGTTCAAAAGCATCAGTTCTTTGGTGCTCAGCTTTCTTTGTAATCCAACTCAAACATCCATACATGACTGCTGGAAAAACTGTAGCCTTGACTAGATGGACATTTGTTGACAATGTAATGTCTCTGTTTTTAAATATGCTGTCTATGTTGGTCATAACTTTCCTTCCAAGGAGTAAAAATCTTTTAATTTCATGGCTGCAGTCACCATCTGCAGTGATTTTGGAGCCCAAAACGATACATTCTAGTATGGATTCCATTGTTTACTAGGGACAGCCCTGCTTTATACTTGTACAGCAGTTAACACTCTGTTCTTAGCTCCCCCCTTCTACCTTCAGTCTTGTCAGCTTGGTTGGGATTTCTGACTGGAGCACAGAAAAGGGAAGGCCTTTTATGTAGGTAACATAAAAATTTATACATCAAAATGCAGAAAAAGTAAAAAGAACGTAAAACAAACACAATGCTGATAAAAAGAGGCAGACCTCTAATAATGCCTCTGAATAATAAAAGATAAAATCAGAAACATGTAACATTATAAATGAAGGTTTCTATCCACAAATACAGATAGTTTAAAATTATATGAAGCACAACTGTATGCCAATACATTTGAAATTCTCGATAGAAAATACAACTTTCAAAGAAAACATAAATTACCAAAACGTGCCCACAAGGATTCTAGATCTAGACAGTCTGTGTGCAGCTATGTTGTTGTTGTTCAGTCACTCAGCTGTCTCACTCTCTGAGACCCCATGAAATGCAGCAGGCCAGTCCTCATTGTCCTTCACTATCTCCCGGAGTTTACTAAAACTCATGTCCGTCTCATCTGCTGTTGGCCCCTTCTCCTCCTGCCTTCAGTCTTTCCCAGCACCAGGATCATTTCCAAGGAGTCAACTCTTTCCCTCAGGTGGCCAAAGTATTGGAGCTCCAGCTTCAGCATCAGTCCTTCCAGTGAACACTCAGGACTGATTTCCTTTAGGATGGACTGGTTGGATCTCCTTGCAGTCCAAGGGACTCTCAAGAGTCTTCTCCAACACCACAGTACAACAGGATCTATACTTCGGTGCTCAGCTTTCTTTATAGTCAAACTCTCACATCCATACATGACCATGGGAAAAATGATAGCTTTGACTATAGATACCTCTGTCAGCAAAGTAATGTCTCTTGTTTTGAATATACCATCTAGGTTTTATTCCAAGCTTTTATTTTCTTCCAATAGCTTTTCCAAGGAACAAGTGTCTTTTAATTTCATGGCTGCATTCACCATCTGCAGTGATTTTGGAGCCTCAAGAAAATCAAATATGTCACTGTTTTCAATGTTTCCCCATCTATTTGCCATGAAGTGATGGGACTGGATGCCATGATCTTCATTTTTTGAATGTTGAGTTTTAAGCTAGCTTCTCCTCTTTCACCTTCATAAGATGCTCTTTAGTTCGTCTTTGCTTTCTGCCATAAGGGTGGTGTCATCTGCATATCTGAGGTTATTGATATTTCTATCATCAATCTGGATTTCTGCTTGTGCTTCATCCAGCCTGGCATTTCACATGATGCACTCTGCATATAAGTTAAATAAGTAGGGTGGCAATATACAGCCTTGAGGTACTCCTTCCCCAATTTTGAATCAGTCTGTTGTTCCATGTCCGGTTCAACTCTTGTTTCTTGACCAGCATACAGATTTCTCAGGAGGCAGGTCAGGTGGTCTGGTTTTCCCATCTCTTGAAGAATTTTCCAGTTTGTTGTGATCCACACAGTCAAAGGCTTTAGCGTAGTCAATGAATCATAAGTAGATGTTTCCTGGAATTTTCTTGCTTTTTATATGATTCAAGGGATGTTGGAAATTTGATCTCTGGTTCCTCTGCCTTTTCTAAATCCAGCTTGAACATCTGGAGGTCCTCAATTCACGTATTGCTGAAGCCTAGCTTGGAGAATTTTGAGCCTTACTTTGATGGCCTTACTTTGATGTGAAATGAGTGTGATTTTTGAAGTTTCAAAATTCTTTGGCATTGCCTTTCTTTGGGATTGGAATGAAAACTGACCTTTTCCAGTCCTGTGGCCATTGCTGAGTTTTCCAAATTTGCTGGCATATTGAGTGCACTGCTTTCACATCATCATATTTTAGGATTTGAAATAGTTCTACTGGAATTCCATCCCCTCCACTAGCTTTGTTCATAGTGATGCTTCCTAAAGCCCACTTGACTTCACTCCCCAGGATGTCAGGCTCTAGGTGAGTGATCACTCCATTGTGGTTATCTGGGTCATTAAGATCTTTTTGGTATAGTTCTTCTGTGTTTTCTTGCCACCTCTTCTTAATTTCTTCTGCTTCTGTTATATCCATACCATTTCTGACCTTTATCAAGCCCATCTTTGCATGAAATGTTCCCTTGGTATCTCTAATTTTCTTGAAGAGATCTCCATTCTTTCACATTCTATTGTTTTCCTCTCTTTCTTTACATTGATCACTTAGGAAGGCTTTCTTATCTCTCCTTGCTATTCTTTGGAACTCTGCATTCAGATGGGTATATCTTTCCTACTGGATTGCAGTTGGGCAAGAAAAAATCATGATTCAAACCTGTATTTCTAGTACACATTGTAGAATATCTGTGAACAAGATGAATAATGTTCTTACTTTCATGGACCTTACAGCTGGAGCCATAGATAGAGGCCAGATCATGCATGGCCTTGTAGCCATGTTAAGAAATGTCAAGTTTGTCTGGACTTTTTCTAAATGTGATGGGAAACTGTTGGTGGGTTTCAAGCAGGTGAATCACTTAATGTCATTTGCCTTTTGAAAAGATCATTCTGGCTGTTATATTGAGAATGTATCATGGGAATAAGAGCTGAAGTAGGGAGACCACTTGGAAAGATAGTAAGTACTTCAGCAAAGAGTTGATAGTGGTTTGGACAAAGGTAATGGCAATGGGTGTGGAGAAAATGGATATATTTTGAAGAAAGAATTGATCGGACTTGATGACCTATTTGATATGGGAAGTGAGGGGAAGTGAGGAAATAGAATAACTTTTAAGTTTCTGTGTTTAACAAGGTGGGTAGATGGTGGTCTCATTTACAGAGATAAGAAAGACTGGGGTTGAAGGAGCTCATTTTGATTACCCTTGATTTCATAGTGGATATGTCAAGTTTGAGGAATTTGTGGATGTGTTTAGTAGGCAAGTTGGTTATATTGGTATAATGTGCACAAGAATGGGCTGGAATTCTTCATTTGGAAGTCATCAATACAAAGACAGTAACTGAAATCATAAAATATTGAGCCTCCAACAGAACTAAGAACATCAACTTCCTGAGAGGCTTGGTGTCAGCAGAAATCACTCCACCAGCCCTGTACTGGCAAAGGTCGTGTGTGCCTTTCTGCTCCCTGAAATCCTAGGGATATATTTTCAGATTTGTCTTTCTGAACCCACTGCTGCATGGGGATACTATTGTCTACTACTTCCTGTGAAACTGTGCTCTCCACGTTTCCCATTCTCTCCTTCTGAGTTCTATAACTTTACCAACAAAGGTCCATCTAGTCAAGACTATGGTTTTTTCCAGTGGTCATGTATGGATGTGAGAGTTGGACTATAAAGAAAACTGAGCTCCAAAGAATTGATGCTTTTGAACTATGGTGTTGGAGGAGACTCTTGAGAGTCCCTTGGACTGCAAGGAGATCCAACCAGTCCATCCTAAAGGAGATAAGTCCTGAGTGTTCATTGGGAGGACTGATGCTGAAGCTGAAACTGCAATACTTTGGCCACCTGATGTGAAGAGCTGACTCAATGGAAAAGACGGTGATGCTGGGAAAGATTGAAGGCAGGAGGAGAAGGGGACGACAGAGGATGAGATGGTTGGATGGCATCCCCGACTCAATACACATGAGTTTGAGCAAGCTCCAGGAGTTGGTGATGGACAGGGAGGCCTGGCGTGCTGCAGTCCAGGGAGTTTCAAAGAGTTGGACATGACTGAGCTACTGAACTGAATTGAAGTTCTCTTTCCCTAAACCTTTTTGTTTCCCAGGGCAGGCTAAGGAGTTAGGGTATGTTGCACTGTCAGGATTAACTTTTGGAGCCACACCTTCTCTAGGAACAGGAAGCTGCTTGCAGATTTCAGCAGCCATTAGTTTCAGAACTTGATGCAGGTCAGGGAGAAATCCATGCTGACATCTCAAGATAGAGAATATCAGATTGAGTGAAGGACAAGTACAAACACCCTGAAGTGTGAATGTGCCAGGAGTGTTTGATGAATAAGGTTACACAAGTGATGGAGCGGGGTTGAACTTCATTTTGAAGAGTTCTTCTGAAGGCTACTGGAAGGACTTTGGGTTTGCAGCTGATTAAAATGGATAACAACTGGGGCATTACGAGCAGCTGATTGCTTATAATAAATGTTTTATTAGGCTCCCTCTGGCTGGTGTGTGGAGAATAGACCCTGGAAGCAGGGAGATCAGCAGTCCCAATAACTTTGTCAACAAATGAGTGTGACATGTTACACTTCTGACCCTAATAGACATTCAAATAGAGACGACGGCTACACAGTTGGTTCTAAATGTGTAGACTTTGTGGGAGAAAGAGGTGAGCTGGAGATAGAAATTCAGGACTCATTGGCTGACAGATGGTATTTACAGTCATGGAACTGAATGATATTGCATTTTTGGTCCTTCCCTCCCTCCTTTCTCCCTGCCCTCCCTACCTCCCTCATTCTCTCATGATTATAAAAGTGATAAAGCTTATGCCCAGACTAAGAATCAAACATCTTTCCCTTTTTTCATGTGTGTGTTCAGTCACTCATTTATGTCCTACTCTTTGTGACGCCATGGCTCCTCTGTCCGTGGGATTCTCCAGGCAAGAATACTAGATTGGGTTGCCATTCCCTTCTCCAGGGGATCTTCCCCACCCAGGGATAGAACCTGTGTCTCCGGCATTGCAGGTGGAGTCTTTCCTGCTGAGATAGTGGGAAAGGCTTCCTTTTTTTAACTCTCCCCCAAATATGTGCTATATACTCTAGGCAGTGTATGGAACTCTTGTGATTTGGGCTCCATACTGCAAATGATCCTGACACAAAGTGCACACCTTAGTAGTACTTGAAAAGACAGAAGTAATGTAGCTTTGAGAAAAGAAGGCTTTCCAGGGAAAACAATTGTAATAAGCTATGTGGCATCTATCTGAAGCAAATAACACCTCTAATTTCAAAAGATATATTCACCCCAATGTTCACAGCTGCACTATGTACAATACCCAAGCCACGGAGGAAAGCTATGTGGCCATCAACAGATCAATAGATAAAGAAGATGTGATGTATATAGATATGATATGACATGTGATATATATATATATATGTCAATATATATATATATATAGGAATATTACTCAGCCATAAAAAGGTACAAAATTGTGCCATTTGCAGAAACATGGATGGACCTAGAGATTATCATACCAAAGTGAAATAAGTCAGACAGAGAAAAACAAATATATCAACCTGCATGTGGAATCTAAAAAAATACAACAAACTGCTGAATATAACAAAACAGAAGCAGACTCATGGATATAGAAAACAAATCAGTAGTTCCAAGCAGGGAGAGAGAAAGAGAAGAGGCATGATAGGGGTAGAGGATTGAGAGGGACAAACTACTATGTATAAAATAAATAAGCTACAGGGATATATTGTACAGCACAGGGAATATAGCCAATATTTTGTAATAACTTTAAATGGAGTATAGTTTATAAAAATACTGAATCATTATTTTATACATCTGAAATGAGTATAATATTGTAAATCAACTATATTTCAGTTAAATAACACCCCCCCAATTTTTAGGAGCTATTTAATAAAAATAGTTCAAATTTAAACAAAAAACCTTTGACTAAACTGCAATGATTCATGTTTAGGCTTCACAGAACAAATGTTTGCAAAAGTCATATGGCATTTCCAGGCACTAGTGAGGTTTCTGTGACTTTCAACGTGATAATCCTGTAACTTTCTGGCTTTAAGATATTGGTGAATGTTGTTGTGCATATGTCCCACCTACCTGATGTTCTTGGTAGCAGTTGCTACACTGTAGGGACAGAATCTTCTGGAAATAGCTACAACACACACTTGGAATCTCACATAATCAACCATTTTACTAAATACAAGCATGTTTTCATTCACATACAGCTAAGGTTTTTCATATTTCATTACAGTGCACAACAAAGTGAGGAAAAGTACACAGTACATTTTATTCTGGAATATGAGGCAATCTAATCCAACATGCAGTTGTGGTCTTTGTCACAAGTTAGTTTATCTTGTCTTCACCTATGTAGTAAAATAGCTTCTAGAGCTTTACCCTTAATATTGTACTAACACCCGACTTTTTCACACATTTTCCAAAACCCACTTATTGCAGTGACAACATCACTGAATTCTACTAAAATGAGTTTTAAAGTTCTAGAACTTGTTTAAGAAGTTAAGCTGAGCCACTTCTGCTGAGTCTATGATGAGTATTTTTAAACCTGCCTAAAAATGCAAAGAATGAGAAAAGTCAAGAAAACAGTAGAGAGTTTTGTTTCTATCCTTTTTTTCTTGAACTGATAGAATCCAGTCAACTCTCATCTATCCACTGGATAATCTTGCTTTCAGAATCTTCTAAACATAATTAAGTATAGTAGTTGATGAAACTTTGTGTTAGCCCAATTTGCTATCTTTTGTCTTCTACAAACATAAAGCTGGCAACTTAGTTACTCCACCCAAGCTAGGTCATGCTAAACCAAGGAAGAGATGATGATTGGGTCACTTGTAGTGGATGCTGCAGGTAGGTCCAAGGTGGTTTGTTTCCATAATTTTCACGATTTTGCTGCTTTATTCTGGCTGAAGTAAATCCTCCAAGTTTCAGATTCAGTTACATCCATCCTGAAATTCAATACCATATTTCAAAGCAATTTACCATCCTCAGGCGTTTCTATCACAATGGAAATGAGAAACCTGACTCTAATCAGAATTGGTTTTTTACTAAGAAAAGTATGGCTTTTGCCTAGCTGAACTGGCTACAATTCAAAAAATCATTTAAAGCATCACCTCGCTTCAAGAAGATAATGGAACCACAAGGCAACCGTTTCAAGTTTCTGATGCAACTAGTTAGCTGTCTGTTCACCTGAGAATTAAGAGTTTACTTTATAGGGTAGATAGGGACCCAGTGTAGGCATATGGCAAACAAGGGGCCAACATCATTGTGAAGTGCATATTAACCCCATCCCACTCCCCATTGCTGTATTTAGTTCCTTTCAATAATATATCCACTGCATTTCAGTGATAAGAACACTTATAATCCTAACAGTTCTAATGTGTGTTCACTGTGCAATTATTCACTTGTGTAAAATCCTCTTCTCAATAATACCTGAATGGGCTTTACCTTTGACTTATGCCCAGGTTTCCTCGGGGTTAGAGCTGAGTTATAATCAATAAGGAAATGTATCCTAACATGTAGAGAATATTTATTTGCAGTCATGTCTCTTCCAAAGTAAACAAGTTAATAACAGTTTATTTATCAGACAGCAGGATGATGCAGTGAAGTACGAACCAGGAATCAGAAGACCTTCACTTTGGCCTAGTGACTCTTCTCTGCCTCTCAGTTAATTTGTTTTGTAAACTGGGGAAGAAAACCTCATAGCCTGTTACAATGATCAAACAGGTCATTCAGTGAACCATAATGTGTCTGCAAGGGTTACAGGCGCTCCTAAGCAGGTGTTTACATTCAGATCATAGTCACCAAAGCAGTGCAACCCCAGGGCTGGTCAGAGGCGAAAGGGGGATGGCATTGGCATTAACAGTATTTCTCTCTTCTAATTCCATGACAATTTGCATGGGAAAATTTCTTACACACTGCTCGTTATTCTTGCACAAGACTGTACATTGCTTTGAATGTGATAATAACAGTGTATAAATTGACTCCCTCTTTGACATTCACACCATTTTTTTTACCAGAACACCAGGCCTTGAATGGGTCTTATTAAAATACTGGCCCATACCCCTCATTTTACAGATGAGCTGTTGAGAAGCTAATTGGTACCTTTTAACGAACCCCCACACATACATTTAGTGCAGGATATTCTCATTGGTTGGGTCGATATCACATGCTTTTTTAGGCTTGATCATTGTTCCTAATGTGATACCTTTCTCCCTTTGACATATTTCATTATGATAGTGACCTATGCAACACCAAGAAATAGTTGTCCTGACTGTGGGTGTATTTTCCTGGGGGGCCTGGTTCCCTGGACCTCAGCTTCTTGACATATGGTCTACAAATGGCACACCAAGCAGCCAGTGCGCAGCTTGGGCCACAAAACAGGGCCAGTTCCAGCCCCCAGGTTCCCCCCCACCCACCCACCCATCACCTTTCCGAGGGCCCCTTGGAGAAGAGGGTCACTTGGTATCCAATATAGAGGTTTAAGTTCTCTTGAGTTACACGATGATTCTATCATTTTGATCAGCTGGAAGTCCAGGTTGGGCAGCGGGTTTTGGAGACACAAGGGCTGACTAGCACAAACATCTTCTCTCTGATTTGACCACCTCTTCTGAAGAGTGAACCACATTGGGTACAAATCCACTCTTTACCCCTTCCCAGCCCTCCTGGATAGTAATATCCCCCCTTTTCACCAGCTCATATATGTCTCTTGTCAGGTCTGTGAAGGCCTTCTCCACGTTAATGGCATCTCGGGCTGATGTTTCAATGTACTTCATGCCGTACGCAGCAGCCAGTTTCTCGGCCTCATGGCGAGTCACTTGCCTCTGTGTATCCAGGTCACACTTGTGACCCACAAGAACGAATACAATTTGGTAGGGCTGGACATGTACTTTGGTCTCTTCTAACCACTCGTGGACATTCTGGAAAGACCTGCGGTTGGTAATGTCAAATAAGAGAAGACCACCTACTGAGTTCCTGTAGTAGGCACGAGTGATGGATCTAAAACACAAGAGAGAAGTCAAGATTGAATGCCAAGCCCAAACTCCTGTACTTCAATGAATTCAAACAGTGGTCTCTGGTTAGCAAAAGAGTCCTTTTCTGAAAATGCTTTTCTCTTTGTAACAAAAGAATACAAACATCATTCCATCATAATAATGATACATGAATTTGCAATTGAGCTAAACTTTGAGATGGTATCTTCTAGAAATGAATGCTCGTGAGCATACAGACATTTTCCCTCAACTTAGGTTGAACCACGGTTAACCTGTTTATTCTCACCACTGAATGAGACTTCCTCTTCTGCTAAATGGGATATCTAAGTAAAAAGTTATCATGAGGCAAATGAAATAGTGGATTGGGTATTCTGTCACCTGGAGAGCTCATTACAAATTATCGTAGTTGGCATAGGATTTTCTAAAAAGGAAAAATGAATTTATGATTGTTGACAGGAAATACAAGTATATATTTAAAAAGTGCTCCATTTATCATTACCATATTTCTTTGTTATCTTTTTATTTTCTTCAAACAGAGGTCTTCAATCTCTTCTGTGAGGAGGAACACAATTTTGTCTTTTTACTCTGCAGGCCATGTGGGAACAGGAAAAAGAAGGATTGTCTGCAAAGACCTTGAGCCAAGTGTCTGTCTGCCCCACTTCAGAGAGGCTGACTCAGGAGCTACCAGGTGGGAAAAACTGCCTGAATAGACAAAGCTTCCCCTTAAAATGATATGAGTTATTTAAAGCAATTTAATCAGAATGTTTCTAAAATCTATTACACATTTTCTGGACTTTTGAAATGGAAGAAGCTGCGTATATTTTCGCTTCTTGATTTGAGGGGCTTCATTTTCAATGTGCATTATGGTACTTTTCTAAGGGCATCTTAGACATTGTAGAACTATTTGGTTATCCAGTCACTTTCCTTAGAATACCATGCTTTTTGACCTATGTCTATTTTTAGTTTTTCTTTCTCCTTGGATGAAGAACATAACAATGAGGGACTCAATAGCTTAAGCCTTAGGACAAATGGCCCAGTAATAACAGAACAAACATTGTCCAGGGAATTGAAGTCCTAGCTAGATGATGGTAAGAACAAAACATCAAAAGTTTTTCTTAAGGTAAACAAAATTAAAAGACAAATGAAAAACTGGAAACACACTTTACAACATCCATGACAGAAAAGGATTAATATTCTAAAGAACCCTTAGAAATCACTATCAGCCAATAAATAATAATCAGTGGATATGAAAAGGCTGTTCATACAGAAAGAAATTGCGACAAACACAAAAAATACCTTTGTTCATTTATAATATGAAACATGAAACCACAAGATCAAAGCGAATCTGCACAAGGATATTTGTTTGCAGAAGTGGGGAAGTGAAGACAAGTCTTAATTTTCTCTTCTCCCCTCCCCTCTTCAACCACCTAACCAATATATTCTATGCTTGATTCGTGTTCACTACATAAATGATGATTTATTGAGGCCTCTTGATCTAGTTTTGGCTGCTCTGCATGACTGCAGCTCAAAGTTTTCTGTGTATGCTGCTCTCACTTTTGTCTTTTTTTTTAATTTTCTTCACTTTATTGTGTTGGTTTTGTCATACATTGACACGAAACTGCCATTGGTCTTTATACATGCAGTTTCCTCACACTCATCAGACCTCGTTGTCTCCAGTAAGTCTTCCCTCATCTATGTTCATACATATAATTACATGTGATACATACTCCAAGTGAAGCAAAAGGTTGGAAGAGAAAATTCCACCTGTTTATGGATCACTCAATATGTGGGAAGTGTTATCATAGGCAATAAGCCTACAAATATGAACAAAGCACTCTTTTGTGTAATTACTGACCTAGTCCCCCCTCCACTATGCTAGCAGAGACATTCTAAGAGGGTAATGCCTGTGTCTATTTTGTTTACATGGCATTCCCTTACAGGAGTTTCCTCCAGCTATTTCCCCAGCAATACGTGCAGTGTCTGGCAGAGAGTGAATGATCATTGCATGTGTGCTAGTTGCAAGAAAGAATCAATCATCACATACATCTCTATTTCTATCTAGTATTTATATTTCTATCTTTATCTTTATCTCTACATCACCTATCTAGATCTGTCATCCTACATTAGGGTGACCTGGGAACATTTTTTGAAATGTAGCATAGAGACTGAAATTGATGAATGACAGTGATCAACTCCACAGAGTTGATTAACCAAGGGGGCAAGTTGGTGGAGTTGTGGTACGAGCAATATGTATTATTGACTGCCAAGATGCATCTTTCCCTGTACTGAATTCCCAGCTAGCTGAAGATGGGCTTGAGCAGAAACTCTCAGAGCCTCACTACCTTCGCTAAGGGCGGCGACCAGGACCAGGAAGTCCTATTCCCTCGGGATCGGGAAAACCCAGAAGACCCTCCCACTGCTCACGGGCCGAGTCTGCGCTCCCACCTGAACCTCTCTTGACCCGCGGTATCCCAGATCTGGAGCTTGATGCGTTTTCCTGGCTCGATCTCCACCAGACGGGAGAAGAAATCCACCCCCACCGTGGGGTCTGAAACCTGGGCAAAACGGCCCTCGGTGAAGCGGCGAATCAGACACGACTTGCCCACCGTGGAATCCCCGATGACAATCAGCCGGAACTGATACAGCCAGATGGCCTCCATGGCCGAGGCTCGGCAAGTCTCCTTGGCCCGGGCTGCGGGCGGCGAGATGGGGGCGCCAGGCCGGGGCCTCGGAGAGCGCGTCTCGGTCCCGATCTAGATCGGCCACGAGGGCATCGTTGGTCTGGGAACCTGAGGCCAGGTAGGCCCAGGAGCGGGGATGACCAAGGGATGGATGGTGCGCTTGAGGAGGTGATGAAATGGCAGCAGCATCAGCACCAAGCACTCTGACTCATCACTGACAACAGTCTTACTGTAATCCTCCAGGTAGAGGCGACGCCCAGCACCGCATTGTCTGTAAGAGCAGCGCACAAGGAAATGGCTGGGGGTGGGGTGGGTGGAAAGCTAGTTCCCTGCCTTTCTGGCTTAAAAGTCAGCATTCAAAAATCTAAGCATCCGGTCTCATCGTTTCCCAGCAAATGGATGGGGGGGGAAATGGAAACAGTGACAGACTTTCTTTTCTTGGGTTCCAACATCAAAGGCGACGATGACTGCAGCCACAAAATTAAAAGACGCTTGGTCTTTGGAAGAAGACAGTGTTACTCGCTCAGTCACGTCAGACTCTTTGAGACCCCATGGGTGGTAATTCGCCAGGCTCCTCTGTCCATGGGATTTTCCAGGCAAGAATATTGGAGTGGATTGCCATTCCCTTCTTCAGGGGATCTTCCCGACCCAGGGATCAAACCCAGGTCTCCTGCATTGGCAGGCAGATTCATTACTGTCTGAGCCACTAGGGAAGCCTTGGAATTAAAGCTCTGACAAATCTAGGCAGCCTGTTAAAAAGCAGAGACATCACTTTGTGAACAAAGGTATGTACAGTCAAAGCTATGGTTTTTCCAGGAGTCACCTATGAATGTGAGAGTTGGACCCTAAAGAAGGCTGAGCACCGAAGAATTGATGCTTTCTAACTGTGGTGCTGGAGAAGACTCTTAAGAGTCCCTTGGACTGAAAATAGATCAAACCAGTCAATCCTAAAGGAAATCAACCCTGAATATACATTGGAAGGACTGATGTATAGGCTGAAGCTACAATACTCTGGCCACCTGATGAGAAGTGCTGACTTTTCCAGTAGGAAAAGACACTGATGCTGGGAAAGAATGAAGACAGGAGGAGAAGGGGATGGCAGAGGATGAGATGGTTGGATGATATCACTGACTCAATGGTTTGAGCAAACTCCAGGAAATGGTGCAGGACAGTGAAGCCTGGTGTGCTGCAGTCCATGGGCTCACAAAGAGTTGGACATGAATTAGCCACTGAACAACAACTTCCTTTCTTCCACCAACCTCCTTTTCTTAATTAAAAATTTGATCTATCTTTCAAATAGCAAAAGTAACACCTCTTCATTAAAACTAATGAAACAATAAAAAAATACATAAAAGAAATATGAAGTTTGCTGTATATTCTTCCACATGTATTTCTATAAAATATATACATATACACATTTACTTCTGTTTGAATTTACACAAATTTGATCAAACTGGACCATTACTCTGACATTTGGTTTTTGCAATTAATAAAGAATCATAGACATCTCTCTAGTTCCAACTCAGTTTCCTTTTGCCATAATAATGCTGCAAAACAACCCAAATATCCATCAACAGATAAATAGAAAAACAACACATACATTACTTCTATGAAATAGGGTTTTAAGAAGAAGGACCAGAAAGTCAAAGAGTATGAATATTTTAAATGTTATAGATATGGGCACTATACTTTGCAAACATACTTAGCAATTTAAATTCTAGTTGGCAAACTTTGAAAAGACCATTTTTTAAGGAAAACTCTCAGAAGTTACTTTAATAAAATTAAATCCTGCCACAGTGGGATGGGTACAGTGGGGTGTCTGGCTCTCCCAAGACTATAAATTGTAGAGTGAACATCTTGTAGTCTTTCAATATGATTGACAAAATCATTAACTTTACTCCTGACAAAACCAGTACAAAGTCTGAAACTGTGTTCAAGCCTCTATGGCCTTGTCTTTTGAAGTAAAATGCT
>ML664051.1:381248-451776 GCA_007570785.1 Antilocapra americana | reverse complement strand
AAACTGTGTTCAAGCCTCTATGGCCTTGTCTTTTGAAGTAAAATGCTAACTTGAGTCAATGATTGGGAAATGTGAAGATTTAGAAAGGAACTGGTAACAATTTAGACTATAATTCTGCCACATAACACAATCACCTGAACTCTCAGTTCCCTGAAGGGTATAGATAAAGGCCTGATACACATTCCAAAGTTGTTTTTACAGGAAGCAGACACCATCCCCCCACATCAGATGAAAACTGCTGACTGCAAGAACACAGACCCTAGGCTGGTTGAAACCAGAAGGTTGATAATGCCTAAAATGTCACCTTGATGCTAACCAATCCAAGAAATGTCCATAAGCTGATCACGCCCTGATCCTTGAACACTATAGAACTCCTTACTACCCCCTCCAGGCTGGGTCACAGGGTCTTCAGGGCATTAGCCCATTGTGGCCCCCTTTGCCTGTCAAAGCAATAAAAAACTATTCCTTTCTACTTGACCCAATACTCTGTCTCCCTGTTCCTATTTGGCACTGGTGAATAGAGGCCGAGTTTCAGCAACAAGTTTACAACAGTTAAAAGCCCTAACAGTGAGGCTTGAAAAGACCATTTCTTTGGCATTATTTCAAGCATCATATGTGATATTCTTTATTAATTCTTTCCAATCTGATGTAATTACAAATAAATGGAATCATACAATATGTGGACTTTTTTAACTGACTTCTTTCACTTATCATAATGTTTTTGAGTTCATCCACATTGTAACATGTATCAAGACTTTGTTCCTTTCTATAAATGAATAATATTCCATTGTATGACATATCATATTTTGTTTATCCATTCATCTGTTAATGGACATTTGGGTTGTTTCTGCCTTTTGACTATTATGGATAATGCTGCTATGAATATTCATGTACAAGTTTTTGTTCAAACATGCTCTTTTGGATTTAAACCTAGAAGCAGAATTCCTCTGACCTATAGTAACTCTATGTTAAATCCTCTGAAGAAATGCCAGAATGCTTTCCACAGAAGCTGCACCATTTTATATTCCTACTAGCAATGAACGAGGATTCTGATTTCTCCATATCTTCCAACACTTTATTTTCCCACTTTTTGATTCTAGACATCCTAATGAGTATGAAGTGATATCCCATTGTGGCTTTGATTTACATTTCCCTGATGACTAATGACAATATGCATATTTTCACATTGTTATTGGCTATTTGCATATCTTGCTTGGAGAAATGTAGACTCAGATCCTTTGCCTTTTCTTTTTTTTTTTTGGCCACGCCAAGTGGCAAGCGAGTAGCTTGTGGGATCTTATTTCCCCACCTGGGATTGAACCTGGGACCATGGCAGTGAGAGTGTGTTGTCCTAACCACTGGACCGCCAAAGAATTCCCCCTTTGCCCATTTTAAAACTGGATTATTTATCTTTTTATTATTGAGTCATAAGAGCTCTTTACCTATTGTAGGTACAAGTCCCTTATCAGATATGTGATTTGTAAGTATTTTCTCCCATTTTGTGTGTCCTTTTTTGAATTTTCTTAAGGGTGCCTTTTGAAGTGCAGTTTTTAATTTTGATGAAGATTGTCTATTTTTCTTTTGTTGCTTGTGCTTCTGATGTCATGTCTAAGAATGCTAGTGGAAATTCATGAAGATTTACTCCTATGCATTCTTCGAAGAGTTTTGTAGTTTTAGCTCATACATTTAGGTCTATATTTCATTTTATGCTAATTTTTATATATGCTATACGGTAGGGGTCCAGCTGCATTCTTTTGCATATGGATATCTAGTCGTTCAAGCACCATTTGTTGGAGAGACTATTCTTTCCCACTGAATGATTTTGACACCCTTGTTGAAAGCCAACTGACCATAGAGTGATTTCTTTCTGAATTCTCAATTTTATTCCATTGCTCTATGTCTAGTGTCTAGTCTTCTGCTAGTACCACATTGTCTTGATTGTTGTAGCTTTGTAGTCAGTTTAGAAATTGGGAAGAAAGAGCCTCCTACTGTGTTCCTTTTTTCCCAAGATTGTTTTTGGCTGTTTTGAGGCCCCTTTCAATTCCATATTAATTTCAACATCTGCTTGTCAGTTTCTGCATATAAGGCAGCTGTGATATTGATTGAGGTTTCTTTAAATCTATGGATCAATTTGGGGAATACTGCCATTATAATGAAATTAAGTCTTCAAATGCTTGAACATAGAATATATTTCCATATATTTAGGTATTTTAAATTTTCTTTCAACAAAGATTTGTAGTTTTCAGTTTACAAGTCTTGAATTTCTTCAGCTAAGTTATCTGCTCTCTTAATTTTTCATTTTTGGATCCTTCTTTGCATTTTCCAATCTTTTTCTTTTGACGGCACTGCGTGGCTTGCAGGATCTTAGATCTGCAACCAGGCACAGAACCTGGGGCCTGGCAGTGAAAGCCCTGAGTTCTAACCACTGGACAACAAGGTAATTCCCAATTTTTTTAGTGCATTTCTTATGATTTGGTGAAATGATTTTTCTGCATCTTTGAGGTGATCATGTGATTTTATTCTATTGATACAATGTATTACATTAATTGACTTTTGGATATTGAGTTAACCTTGCATTTCTGGTATAAATCCTACTTGATCATGGTATATAATTTTTAAAATATGTTTTTCAATTTGATTTTCTAGTATTTTTGAGGATATTTGCATTCTTATGGATGATATTCATTGGTCTATAGTTTTCTTTTATTGTAAGTCAATGGTAATGTCCCTTCTTTCATTTATGATTCTAGTGATTTGAGAATCTTCTTTTTCTTCTTGGTCAATCTAGGTAAAGATGGCGTCAATTTTGTTTTCAAAGAACCAGTTTCTGATTTTGTTGATTCTATTTTTTTCTCCCCATTTCATTTATCTCTGCTCTAATCTTATTTCATTCTTTCTGTGTGATTTACTTTTAGTTTGTTCATCTCTTTCTAGCTCCTTAAGGTGCAGAGTTAGGTTATTGATTTAAGATCTTCCTTTTCTCTGTGCTGTGCTGTGCTTAGTTGCTCAGTCATGTCCAACTCTTTGCAACGTCATAGACTGCAGCCCGCCAGGCCCCTCTGTCCATGGGGATTCTCCAGGCAAGAATACTGGCATGGGTTGCTGTGCCCTTCTCCAGGGGACCTTCCCAACCCAGGAATCAAACGGGGGTCTTCTGCATTGCAGGTAGATTCTTTACCACCTGAGCTACCAGGGAAGCCCTCCTTTTCTCTAAATATAGGCATTTACAGTTATAAATTTCCCCCTGAGCAGTTCTTTATCTGCATCCCATTAATTTTCATATTAATATTTTCATTATCATTTATTTCAAATTATTTATGATTTCTCTTTTGATTTCTTATTTGACACATTTGTTATTTAGGAGGGTTTTGTTTAATTTCTATATATTTCTAAGTTTTCTATGTTTTCCCCCCACTGTTGACTTGTAATTTTATTTCATGTGGTCAGAGGACATTCTTTGTATTATTTGTCCTTTTTACAGTTGAAAATTTGTTTTATGGTATAGCAAACGGGCTATTTTGGAACATACTCCATGTGCACTTAAGAAAAATTTATATACTGCTTTTTGGTGGAGTGTTCTGTATGTGAATTAGGTCTTATTTGTTTTGAGCATAGTCCAAGTCTCTAAAAAAATTGGAGATACCAAGGGAACATTTCGTGCAAAGATGGGCATGAAAGATGGGCACAATAAGGGACAGAAACAGTAAGGACCTAACAGAAGTAGAAGAGATTAAGAAGAGGTGGCAAGAATACACAGAACAACAATACAAAAAAGATCTGAATGACCTGGATAACCACAATGGTATGGTCACTTACCTAATGGTGTGGCCACTTACCTAGAGCCAGACATCGTGGAGTGGGAAGTCAGTGGGCCTTAGGAAGCATCACTGTGAATGAAGCTAGTGGAGGTGATGGAATACCAGCTGAGCTATTTCAAATCATGAAAGATCATGCTGTTAAAGTGCTGCACTCAATATGCCAGCAAATTTGGAACACTCAGCAGTGGCCACACGAGTGGAAAAGGTCAGTTTTCATTTCAATTCCAAAGAAGAGCAATGCCATAGAATGCTCAAACTACTGCACAATTACACTCATTTCACATCCTAGCAAGGTAATGCTCAAAATCCTTTAAGCTAGGGAACAGTACATGAACCAAGAACTTCCAGATGTTCAAGTTGGGTTTAGAAAAGGCAGAGGAACCAGAGATCAAATTGCCAACATCTGTTGGATCAAAAAAAAGTTCCAGAAAAACATTTTCTTCTGCTTCATCGACTGGGCTAAAGGCTTTGACTGTGTGGATCACAACAAACTATGGAAAATTCTTCAAGAGATGGGAATACCAGACCACCTTACCTGCCTCCTGAGAAACCTGTAGGCAGGTCAAGAAGCAACACTTAGAACCTTACATAGAATGATGGACTGGTTCCAAATTGGGAAAGGAGTACGACAAGGTTGTATATTGTCACCCTGATTATTTAACTTATATGCAGAGTACATCATGAGAAACGCTGGGCTGGAGGAAGCATAAGCTGGAATCAAGGTTGCTGGGAGAAATATCAATAACTTCAGATATGCAGATGATACCACCCTTATGGCAGAAAGTGAAGAGGAACTAAAGAGCCTCTTTTTTTATTAAATTTATTTATTTATTTTTTCCTTTACATTATCGTGTTGGTTTTGCCATACATTGACGTGAATCCACCATGGGTATACATGTGTTCCCCTTCCAGAACCCCCTCCCACCTCCCTCCCAATTCCACACTGAAACATGTAAATTATCATATGTGAAATGAATCGCCAGCCCAGGTTTGATGCATGATAGAGGGTGCTCAGGGCTAGTGCACCGGAATGACCCTAAAGAGCCTCTTGCAACAACAACAACAACAACAACAAGTCTCTTTTCTTGTTCATTTCCTGTATAGTTGTCCTATCTATTATTTTTAAAAGTATTAAAATTTTTTATTGAAGTATTGTTGATATACAATGTTGTTAGTTTCTGGTGTACAGCAAAGTGATTCATCTACATATAGTATTTAAGTGGAACTTCCCAGATGGCTCAGTGGGTAAAGAATCCACCTGCAGTTCAGGAAACGTAGGAGATGCAGGCTCAACCTCGGGGTCAGGAAGATTCCCTGGAGGAAGAAATGGGAACCCACTCCAGTATTCTTGCCTGAGAAAGCCGATGGACAGGGGAGCCTGGCAGTCTGCAGTTCAAAGGATTGCAAAGAGTCAGACACGAAGGAGCAACTGCACAGCACATGGTATTTAAGTACACTCGAACTGTTCATTGAGATTGTTGAGATTTTGTTTTAAATTTTGCATTTGAAGTAAGCCAGAAGCAAAAACAACAATACAGTATATTAACACATATATATGGAATTTAGAAAGACGGTAATGAGAACCCAACATGCGAGACAGCAAAAGGAACGCAGATGTATAGAATAGACTCGTGGACTTTGTGGATGAGGGTAAGGGTGGGATGATATGGGAGAAGGGCATTGAAACAAGCTAATTATCATATGTGTAATCAATCGCCAGCCCAGGATTGATGCTCGGGGCTGGTGCAGCGAGATTTCCCGGGGAGGGGGGAGGGAGGGGGGGGGGGGGTGCGGGAGGGGGAGCATATGTAAACCCATGGTGATATCATGACATTGTATGGCAAAAACAATAAAAAAAAATTTTAGATGACCAAGTCTAGCAAAAAAAAAAATTTGCATTTGAGAAGAACCTTTATTTATCTTTCTTACTGCTCACCCCTTTTGCAAAGGAGTCAGAGGCATCCTTAGGGCCAGGGGTCAGCCCGTCCCTCTTTTCAGTTGCCTGAGGAGAGGTTAAAGGGCAAGGACTTGCATTCCCAGAAATTGTCAGGATTCTGAGAATAAGAGGGTGCCACATTTGGAAGCCTGTGGAAGGTCAGGAAGAGGTAATTAGGAAGTTTAGCAGGAGACTGGCCTTAGATCTAGTAGTAGTATCAGTGATAGCTGTAGTTACAGCATAAACAATACCACTCCCCTGTGAGCAACAGCATCAATACTAGATGTTGAGCTTCTGTTGTACGCCTGGTGCTCCTCAATGCACTTTTTACATGTGAGAGTTTCACCCTTTCAACAAACCTGCAGAGGAAGTTGTATAATTCTTGTTTTACTGTCCTATCTATTAATGGCAGTGTAGTATCAGTTCAGTCGCTCAGTTGTGTCTGACTGCAACCCCATGGACCTCAGCACGCCAGGCCTCCCTATCCATCACCAACTCCCGGAGTTTACCTAAACTCATTTGCATTGAGTCAGTGATGCCATCCAACCATCTCATCCTCTGTCATCCCCTTCTCCTGCTTTCAATCTTTCCCAGCATCAAGGTCTTTTCAAATGAGTCAGCTCTTCGCATCAGGTAGCCAAAGTTTTGGAGTTTCAGCTTCAACATCAGTCCTTCCAATAGTCTTCAAATATTATTGTACACCTATTTCTCACATCAATTCTATCAGTTTTTGCCTCATATATTTTGTATTTCTATTTTCTGTTGTGTATATATTTGTAAAAAGAGTGGATCTACCCTTTTGTCATTATGAAATGTTTCCGTTTTCTCTAGCAACTTTTACTTTGAAGTCTATTGTATCTGATATTAGTGTAGCCACTTCAGCTTTCTTGCAGTTGCTGTTTTCATGATATATCTATTTTCATATTTTTACTTTCAATCAGTTTGTATTGTGGAACACTAAGTACATCTCCTGTATACAGCATATAGCTGTATTATTTTATTTTAGCCAATCTCACAATCTTTGCTTTTTTTTTTTACTAGATTGTTATTATTCTAACCACTGCTATAGTTTATTTACATTTGCTCTTTTCTTCTTTTTTGTATATCTTATGGGCTTTTTTGTTCCTTTATTTATCCTTTATTACCTTTTTTGCATTAAGTGAATATTTTATAATGTAGCATTGTAAGTTTGTAAATGATGTTTTAAAATATATTTTTGAGCTTTTTTTTAGTGGTTGCTCTAGGGTTTGCCAAATATATCTTAGTTTACCAGAATCACCTTCAGATCTATACTACTTTTTATTATATATATATATATATATATATAATATTCCATATAATATATAGAAACATTATTCCTATATAGCTCAATTCCATGTTCTCCTCTTTAATGATACTATTATTATATTTGTTATGTCTATTAATATTACAAATCCAACAACACATTGTTATAATTATTGCTTTGCCAACTGTAGTCATTTCCATAACTCCGTATTGCGTGACTCCCACCCAATTCTTTTGCATTGCTTTTGGGAAATATATTACATTTTATGTTATAGACCCAACAGTATACCATATACATGCTATTGTATGTATTTTACACATTATTATATGTATTATTTTATACATTTAAAAATCAGTTCACAGAAAAGAACAAAAGTTCACATTTATGCTGTCTTTTATAATTACATAAACACTTTTCCTGGTGCTGTTTTGTGTGTGTATGTGTGTTTGAATTGCAATCTGCAGTCACTTGCTTTCAGCCTGAAGAACTTCCATCAGTATTTCTTGTAAGGCAGGTCTGCTAGCAACAAATTCACTCAGTGCTTGTTTGTTTACCTTGTAAGTATCTTTATTTGCTTTCCTCTTTTGAAAGATAGATTTGCTGAATATGAGATTGCTGGTTTACATTTTTTACTTTATCACATTGAATATGTTATCCCCATGCATTGTTTCCTCCAGAAGTTGACTGTTAATCTTATTGATGTTTCCTTTTAAGGGATGAATCATTTTTTTCTTGTTACATTCAAAATTTTCTCAATGACTTTTATTATTTGACTTTCAGAATTTTTACTATGATGCATCTGTTTGGGAGTTTCATTATCTTTATCCTACTAGAAGTTCATTGAGTTTCTTGGATTTGTAGGTTTTTGGTTTTCAATAAATTTAAGAAGTTTTCTGATATTATTTCTTTGGACATTTTTTCTACTCTTTTCTCTCTCTCTTCTCATTACTCCTATGTTCGTACACTTGATGGTGTCCACATTTCTCAGAGACTCTGTTCAATTTTGTTCATTCTTTATCTGTCCTATTTTCTGCTTGCATAATTTCTATGGAACTGTCTTCAATTCTGCTAGTTCTTTCTTCTTCTATTGAAATTTGCTGAGCCCTTCTAGTGAATTACTTATTTCAGTTATTGTACTTTTCAACTCCAGAATTTCCTTTTGGTTCTTCTTCCTATCTCATATGGATATTCTATATTTCATATGACATTGCCACCATATCTACTTTTACTTTTTAAAGAATGCTTTCCTTTAGTTTTGTGAACATCTGTAAGGACATCTTTGAAGTCTTTTTCTATTAAATCTGACATCTACTTTTTATCTCAGGCAGTTTGCATTGCGTATTTTTTCCTCCCAGAGTATGAACCATATTTTCTTCTTTGTATGTCTCATAATTTTTTTTGTTGTTGTTGTTGGAGGCTAGCCGTTTTAGACAATATATTGTAGTAACTCTTGAGTATTGGTCCACTCCTCACCCCAGGGTTGGTTATTGTTTATTTAGTGACTAGGTGGATTATATCAGTAAAATTTACCCCCAGGCTCCCCCACCCTTACTTAGTGTTAAGTCTCTGACCTATTATCCTGGAATTACAGTGATATTGGCAGGATTCTCTTTGCTTGACCACATCCAGCTGTTAAAAGTCCAAGAAATGCCAGCTGATTACTTACTCTATTGTTTTCATCAAAGCCTTGGGAGCATAAATGGTTCTTCAAAGGAATTGCCTGAAGTGGAACCACTGACTCACAAGACAGAGAAAGAACAAGATGATCAGGACCGCAGTCTTCTCAAACTACCACACCCAAGGTGCACCCTCAGTCTGGTAAGTGGAAACTGAGTGGAAGAAGGGAACTTTCACTTCTCAACCACCCTTGCCTGGGACTCAGCCTCACCAGCATACAGCTGGGGTCATGATGACACATAATGACATACTGCTCCTCCAGGAAGAAAACCCTGTGAATAGAAGTCAAGGGAAGAGAAAGCGATTGTAATCTGAAGTGGAGCTCTGAGTCTGGGTAGGGGGCAGGTGGGAAGGGAGGAAGTGTCCTTGGTTCAAATACGACAAGATTTTTGCTTTTTTATAAAATTTTTATAGAGTTTGATGTGTTTCTCTATTTGCTGTTTGTGGTAGACATTCATTTCACATATTCTAAAAGTTTAAAATCTCACCAGGAAATCTGAACGTATTACTCTTTTGAAAAATATACTGTGACTTGTTTACAGACTTTCACTTCTTTCCCTTGGCAACTACTGGGCCCAATCTCAAATATGTTCATCAGTAGAGACTTTTTTCTTCAGAGTTTAAAAAAAAAGCCACAAAAAGCAAGTCTGCTAAGAATCGTTCAAGACATTATTGATATATTCTGAATTTTTAGGTTGAGAATATTTAGCCAAAGAACTGCATTAAAAAATACTGGCATTAAGTTTAATCTTTTTCCTTGAATACGTTTGTTAATTATTTGACATATAGTTGAATTCAACTGTTCATTTTTTGCTTTTGGTTTAGGATTATTGTTCTCCTTTCATTGATGATTTTACTTTATATTTTAATATGAAACTGTTAACATGATTATAAAAGTCAACATTATTAAAAATATAAAACTTCCCCCTTTCATCCCTTGTAGTTAACCAATTTTGTATTTGGCTTACCTTTAATTGAGGGACAAAGGATCAAAATCCCAATGGAAAAAATGTGTAAAATAATATAAATGAATAGAAATATTAGCTATTACTCTGCATTATATGTGGTAAATATTTTCTCCTAGTTTGCTTTTTACTTTGTTTATGGTGTTTTTTTAACCATGTAGAAGTTTTTGATTTTAAAAAATTTTAATGAACTCAAATTTACCAATTTTTAAATTTTATTATATCTGGTTTTAAATTGTAGTTATAAAGTATTTCTCTTCACTAAGGCTACAGAAGCATTTTCTAATGTTTTCACCTGATGCTTGGTTTTATTTTTTAATATTTAGACCCCTATATATTTGGAGTTTATTTTTGTGTATGGAGTGAGATATCAATCTACTTAATTTTTCTAATAAATAGCTTTTCAGTTGTCCCAGAACCATTTATTAAAATGTCCATCATTTCTGTAGAGATTTGAGATGCTATCTTTACCTTAAACTAGACTTTATGTGTATCTGGGTCTACTTTTTGACATGCTATTCACTCCCCACATGTGTTTGTCTATTGCTACACCACTACCCTACTGTTTTACCTCAAGATGCATTATTGTATATTTTATTTTTTATAATTAAAGTTGGATTTGAAAAGTATTTTTAATTTACTGTCTTGGGTCTTACTTGCAGCACAATGAATCTTTCATTGTGGTAGGTAGGCTTGTTGCCCCTCAGGCGTGTGGGATCTTAGTCCCCCAACCAGGGTTTTACCCACATCCCCTGCAATGTTGGGTGGATTCTAAACCAATGGCCACCAGAGAAGTCCTGATTGTATATTTTAATATCTTATCAGACGAATTTCCCCTTATAGTTTTTCCTTTTTAGTGCTTTTCTGGTACTAAATATTAAAAAATATTTATATTTATTTTCTTGGCTATACCAGGTGTTAGTTGCAGCATGTGGGATCTTAGATCTTCACTGAGGCAAGTGGGCTAGTCTAGGTGTGGTATGTGGGACCTAATTCTCTGACCAAGGATCACATCTGGTCTCCTACACTGGGAGCTCAGAGTCTTAGCTGCTGGAACACCAGGGAAGTCCCTGGGTATGCTTTCTAGTTTATTTTAACAGATTGATTCTGTTGTTTTCCTTTCTCTGGAGAAGTCTAACACTGCTTGTATACCCAATACTAGCATCTTTGGGAATCCCTTCTCCCACCTACTCTGAGCAAGCCTCTAAGGAGGCTCTACCTTGTGCCCAAACCAAAATGCTCTTACCAGTCACACTCCATAATTCATTCATAAAAATTCTTGTCCTAAGGATTGTAAGGGAGGCAGCCAGGGCTGAATGTACCAGAAAAAGCAAGCGCACAAGGGATTGTGCACCCTCACCACCTTGGCAGTAAGTTGGACTGGGCTTTCAGGACTTGGAAGGACCCTGCCTGGCAGACAGGTGAGAGCACAGGGTGGGTGCCTGCATCTGTCTCCAATGGGCTCCCCTATACTTGCTTAGCCACTGCTTCCACACTGCTGAAATAGAGGTCCAAAAGCATACCCTAAGTCCGACCCATTTGGGGGCACTTATAAAACACTCCACACATTCCCCCTCCCCACCAAATATGCAAAAGCGAGATCGATTCCCAAACTGAGTGCTTAAATCTCACCCCGAAAGATTAGCGCTGTCTACAACCTCAGCCTAAAGGATGCATTTTTCCAAACTATTCAGAATGAGAATATATTCTGAAGAGTTCTTGAGATCACATTCAACACTAAAGAAAATTTGAGAAAACAGCTGAGTCAGTTTGCAATCTCATTTGGACCAGAAATCTAGTGTTTAAAAAAGGAACGTCATCCTGCTTTTGGGGACCAAGGGCACAATCTGGCATATATGTGATCACACTAGACCAAAGAAGCATGCTGATTTTATATATTTGAGTTAAAGGAAGATTTGTAGAAGGATTCCTACTGCAAGTAAAACCTGCCCATGTAGATTACCTGAACCTCTAGGGACAACTAAAAACTCCAGTGCACATCTGACACCTTTGCGCTGGGGCTCACCCCGCCCTCACCCCTACTCCCAGGCCCACCCGGTTGGCATCGAAAACATGCATTGCAGCTGAGGACGACATGATCTCTGTAGATTCATAGGCAGTGTCCATTTCGAGTGAACGAATCCACCTCGGATCTAAAAGGGAATTATGTTTGTCCTTCTGCCTTCAGACAGGGAGATAAGCTATTCCCACTTTACAGAGGAGATCAATCTAAACCACAAGCCAGGAGTGTCAGAAAGGCTTTATCATGGATTGAGAGCTATAGTGACAACCGCAGAATACTGAATACATCATACTACGTATGAGGTGCATGGAACAAAGGAGGAACTGGGCGATCATGCAGGCAGACATCACAATACACTAAGGAATCAGGGTCACCATGAAAAAATCATGCAGCTAGAATTCCGAGCCAGAGCTATGCAAATAAATCCTGTGTGAAACAAGGATGTGGGGAAAGGGGAGCCTTCTGGGGGGCGAGGGAGGCAGTTGGGTGAAAAGGACCCAAGCGATTCTCAAGTTTATGCTGAAATTTCTGGTGAGTTGAGCTGTGTCCTCCGATTCTATGATTTTTTTTTTCCTCTGCCACTATTATGGAAACAAGGTGACTTTAGTCAACTACATTCCTCCAGTGATAAGACAAGTAAGATACACTGCAGTGGCAGAAGAGCCAGGATCAAGGTCTTTAATGCTCCTGCAAACGCGTAGGCCGGTGCGTGACTTTCGGGAACGGGCAAAGAGTGGCTGGGTTCCTGTAAGGGATTCGTCAGATCCCCTGCCCCGACGGGGAGACGGTTTCCTGCAGAACGAGGTGCAGGAGGTGGTTCTGTTCGGCGCTCAACAGTGGCCACATCTCCACCTGCAGCGACTTGACGGCCTCCGTGTCCTTCTCGTGCGTGGCCATGACCAAGGACTGCAGCAGCAGGAAGAGCTCCTCGGGCAGCGGGCCGCTGCTGTCCTGCCCGTGGCCATCGAAGGCCTCCCAGGCGTATTTCTCCAGGGTGTGTGCGTGCTCTGGCAGGAGCTTGGCGGGAGGCGGCTGCAGGAGCAGCAGCAGCAGCACACGGGACACCTCGCAGCGGACCAGCACGTCGGCGAAGGCGCCCACCGCAGCCGGGGCGGCGGCGGCCGGCGGCCCTGCGCCGGGCGGGAGCGGCGGGGCGAGGGCCATTGGGGCTCCGGGCTGCGGCCCGGGCGGCGGGGGCGGCGGCGGTGGGGGCTGCGGCGGGGGGCCGCCGAGCTCCCGCGCGAGGCGCTGCATGCGCGTGAAGAGCGCCAGTGCGCCGCTGTAGTCCCGCGCCAGCAGCTGACAGGACGCGGCATGGCCGAGCGCCTGCAGGGCGGCCAGGGGCAGCTGGGGCAGCTGCAGCTGCGCGGCGCGCTGGAAGTGGCCGGCGGCGGCGGCTGGCTGGCCCAGGTCGCGCAGGGCGGCTGCTAGCTCGAGGCAGAGCGTGGCGGCTGCTGCAGGCTGCCCAAGCTCCAGGTGCAGGCGCACGGCAGCGCCCAGCGCGGCGGCGGCGGCCTGCAGGGGCTCCCCGGCGGCGGCGGGGCAGGCCAGACGCTGGCGCGCGTCGCACTCCTGCCGCAGGAAGAGACGTGCGGCCTCGGTCAGAGCCAGCGCCTCGCCGGGCCCATGGAAGAGCGCCTGCTGGCAGCGCGCCACCGCCAGCTGGCACCAGGCCGCGTACGGCAGGCACTCCTGGGCGCGCAGCTCGCGGCCGAGCTGGGCGAACTGCTCGCCGGCCTCCGCCACGTTCGGCTTCCGCAGGAACCGTTTCTTGAGCTTGTTGGACACCTGGCGGTAGCGCGCCAGGAAATCCCCCGGCTCAGGCCCGGGACCGGCACCGCCGCCCAGACCGGCCGCGGAAGCCGCCATCTTCACTGCCCCGGCGCTTCCGGGCTTGCTGATGCAACCGGCAGCGAGCGTCGACGTGCCCTACGTCCAGCTCAGGCCCGCCGCGCCTTGGCGCCGGCCCCACTGCCCAGAAGCTCCCGTCGCCGGGGTGATATGCAAACGAGTGTGCGCGCAGGCGGGGTCGTGATTGGCTGCCGGAGCTGTATGCAAATTAAGGTCCTGGGCGGGCCCTGGCCAGGAGCCACCAGTTGCTGGGTGACAGCTTGCTCCAGCAGATTGCCAAGCAGGGCATCTCCTGGCATCTCTAAAGGAACACGACCAAAAAGTCAACTGGTGAACTCTCGTGACCCTGATTCCGAGTTTGCATACGTGCAGGTTATGTCGCGCCCACCCCAGTCTGGATCCCGCAGCAATCGTGCGGTCTAAGCCCCTGCCAAGTACACTCCACCCACTCTGCACCCTGCGCCGTGGGGCGGTCGGTCACCTTGGCACCTTCCCCTGACCACGATGCCTCCCTCTTGGTCTTGAGCGTCACCTGCAGGACCCCGGTCCCTCTGGGGACTTGGCCTGGCTCCCACTTGCTCAGAGCCAATGGGGGAGGCTTCCTTTCCCTGGCCTCCCCTCAGACCCCACTCCATCGCACCCCTGCTGCAGCCAGCCTCCCACCAGGGCCACCTTATGATCTGTCACCGTGGGCAACCGCTCCTCTCTGCCTGCCATCCCCGACTCCACCCACACCTGTGACACCCACCTCCTCCACTCTGGCCAGACCCCCGACCCCCACCTCTCCAAGGAGGGGTGTCCCACTATCACCTCCCAGGCCAAGTGAGTGAAGCACGCACACGGATGTCTTGAAACACCTATTGATTCGACATGACTAGGCCCGAGGCACTGGGTTGTGCTGTCGGTCACTGAGCAGGCCTGGTGCCCGACAGCCCATGGGAGGCCCGTCTGGGGGCCGGGCACCTGCGACCTGGGACCCAGGTGTGGTTGAGCAGCTAGTGCCTGGCTGGGGCCACCAGGGAGGTGGTTGTCATCTCAAAAAAAGCTGCTGAGTGTAGTGTTGTGAACCACCATGCCCACCAGTTCTGGGGTGTTGAGCCTCTGACTGCTGCTCTGGGCCTTGTTGCCTGCCAGCTCCAGGACCTTGGCCGTTGGGTGCTGCAAGATGGCTGCTTGGAAGATGGGTGTGAACAAGCTCAGTCACTGGACGTAGTGGTCTTCCCACAGGAGGTGCTCCATGGGGCTCCCAGAGAGTGACAACTTGGCAAGGGCATGCAGGAGCGGCTGAAAGACGACCTTCAACGACCCCTTTCCCTTGGCATGCTGATCGGTGAGCCCACTTGGTCCAAGGCTGCACTTTGCGGTGCAGTGGGATGAAGTATAGTAGGATGAGATGCTGTGAGATGACATACGGTGGGATTAGCCAGCTGGTCCCAACCTCTCAAGACAGCTGGTGCTCTCAGACCTCTACTCCATATCCTAGCAACCACTGGCTGGCCCCTCATTGGTCGGGGTGCACGCTCTGTGACAGGCAGACCCCTGAGATCACTGCTTTCCCATGCCCCCACCCACCCCCACCCCCACAGGCCTGGCCCTGCAAAGAAATGGCGCTGGCAGATTCCTTCTCACCCTGCCCATTGGACTCTCTCTTTGTCGGAACTTTCCCTTTCCACAGGACTACACCTTTGTACAGGAAAGGCAGCAGACTGCTCAGTGGCAACAAGTATACACAGTGGTGCTGGGCCACCATCACGACTGTATCTAGTTCCAGAACGTTGGCACCACTGCAAAGAGAAACCCCTGTACCGGCCAAGCAGTCACTCCCCACTGCCCCTTCCTGCAGTTTCCCCCACCCCACCCTACCCCCGTAGTCCTCAGGCAACCTCCACTCATCAGCTTCCTGTCCACAGCCTTTTGCTTGTTCTGGAAACTTTCTAGAGATGGAGGCATACAATAAATAGGTGGCCTTCTGTGTCTGGCTGCTGTCACTGAGCATAGCATCCAAGCCCATGGTAGCACAAATCAGCACTTCTTTCCTTTTCCTGGCTGAGTAGTATTCCACTGTGTGGCTAGATCACACATGTTTTGTATCTGCTCAGCAGTGGATGGACATGTGGGTGACTTCTCCCTTGTGCCTACTGTGGTGGACATTCCTCTATGGGATTCTGTGTGAATGCTTGTTTTCAACTGTTTGGGATTTATGTTCATGGATAGTTTTATGGGTTTATTTCCAGACTCTTAATTCTATTCCATTGATATATGTGTTGATGCTTATGCTAGTACCACATGGTTTGATAACCATAGCTTTGGAGTAAGTTTTGAAATCCAGAAGCAGGTGTCCATTATGCCTCGGTACACGGTTCCACAATATATATTGATAGTCTGTTTCCTGGCCTTCCTGAAAAGGACCTAGAGGTTTTTAGTCAGTGTAACTTTGAATTAGAAGAATACCTATTGATGCTTATTGGACATTGGCTCTGATCTCATACTAATTCCAAGATGCCCAAAGTGTCACTATGGTCCATCAGTCATAGTAGGAGCTTATGGAGGTCAAGGAATCAATGAAATTTTAGCTTAGGCCCATCTCCAGTGGGTCCAGTATGAACCCAAACCAATCTTGTGTGCTTCTACACAGTTCTGGAATGCAAAATTAGGATAGACATATTCAGCAGCTGGCAGAGTCTATAATTCACCTGTTCCCTGGCCTAAAGAGTGAGGGCGATTTTGGTAGGCATAGCCAAATGGAAGCAATTAGAATTGCCTCTATCTAGAAATATAGTAAACCAAAATCTTGCACATACCTGAGTGGGTTTCAGGGATTTGTGGCACCATCAAGGGCTACAAACATGCAGGAGTGATGATTTACTCCATATCCACATTAAAGTTGCGTATTTGGCCGGTGCAGAAAACAGATGGTCTTGGAGAATGACAGTGGGTTTTCATTAGCTTGACCAGGTGGTGATTTCAATTTCAGGTGCTGTATCAATGTAGTTTCATTGCTTGGGCAAATTGACACTTTGAGGGTCATGCTACCTGCCCCCTTCATGGATCACTGTCTTGTTATGGTGAAGGCACTTGCATAACTCAATGAAGCTATGAGCCATGCCATGCAGGCCCACTGAAGATGGATCGGTCATATTGGAGTGTTCTGACATATCATGATCCCCTGGAAGAGGAAATGGCAACCCACTCCAGTATTCTTGCCTCAAGAACTCCATGGACAATAGGAAAAGATAAAAATATATGACACCAGAAGATGAGCTCCTCAGGTTGGAAGGTTTCCAATATGTTACTGGTGAAGAGTGGAGGGCAATTACTAATAGTTCCAGAAAGAATGAAGTGGCTGAGCCAAAGTGTAAACAACACTCAGTTGTGGATATGTCTGGTGGTGAAAGTGAAGTCTGATGCTGTAAAGAATATGGCTAGGAACAGTATCACATAGGAAGGTTAGGTCCATGGATCAAGTTACATTGCATGTGGTCAAGCAGGAGATGTCAAAAGAGAACATTGACATTTTAGGAATCCGTGAACAAAATGAACAATGAGAATGGGCAAATTTAATTCAGATGACCATTATATTTACTACTGTGGGCAAGAATCCCTCATAGTCATCAAAAGAGTCAGAAATGCAGTATTTGTGTGCAATCTCAAGAATGACAGAATGATCTCAGTTCGTTTCAACATCATAGTAGTTCAAGTCTATGCCCCAACCACTGATGCCAAAGAAGTTGAAGTTGACTAGTTCCATGAAGACCAACAACACCTTCTAGAACTAACGCCCCCCCCCAAAAAAAAGATATCCTTTTCATCATAGGGAATTGGAATGCAAAAGTAGGAAGTCAAAATATACATGGAATAACAGGCAAATTTGGCCTTAGAGTACAAGATGAAGCAGGACAAAGGCAAAGAGAATTTTGTTAGGAGAACACTGGTCATAGAAAATGCCCTCTTCCAACAACACATTAGATATCTCTATACATGGACATCACCAGATGGTCAATATTGAAATCATATTGATTATATATTTTTTGCAGCCAAAGATGCAGAAGCTCTATATAGTCAGCAAAAACAAGACCTGGAGCTGACTGTGACTCAGATCATGAGCTCCTTATTTCAAAATTAGGCATAAATTGAACAGTGTAAGTAAAACCAGTAGGTCATTCAGATATAATCTAAATAAAATTCTTTGTGATTATACAGTGGAAGTGATGAATAGATTCAAGTGATTAGATGTGGTAGACAGAGTGCCTGAAGGACTATGGGTGGAAGTTCATAACATCGTATAGTAGGCAGTGATCAAAACTATCACCCCCCCAAAAAAAGAAATGCAAGAAGGCAAAGTGCTTGTCTGAGGAGGTTTTGCAAACATCTGAGAAAAGAAGACAAGCAAAAGTCAAAGGAGAAAGGGAAAGATATACCCAATTGAATGCAGAGTTCCAGAGAATAGCAAGGAGAGATAAGGAAGACTTATTAAATGAACAATGCAAATAAATAGAGGAAAAGAACATACTGTGTGGATCACAGCAAACTGTGGAAAATTCTTAAAGTGATGGGAATACCAGACCACTTTATCTGTCTCCTGAGAAACCTGTATGCAGGTCAAGAAGCAACAGTTAGAACCAAACATGGAACAACAGACTGATTCAGAACTGGGAAAGGAGTGTGACAAGTCTGTATATTGTCATTCTGCTTATTTAACTTATATGCAGAGTACATCATGTGAAATGCTGGGCTGGATGAATCACAAGCTGGAATCAAGATTGGTGGGAAAAACGTCAGCAACCTCAGATACACAGATGATACCACTTTAATGGCAGAAAGCGAAGAGGAACTAAAGGACCTCTTGATGAGGGTGAAAGAAGAGAGTTAAAAGGCTGGCTTAAAACTTAACATTAAAAAAACTGAGTTCATGGCATCTGTTTCCATAATTTCATGGCAAATAGAAGGTGAAAATGTGGATGTAGTGACAGTTTTCCTGCTCCTGGACTCTAAAATCACTGCAGATGGTGAGTGCAGCCATGAAATTAAGAGACACTCGCTCCTTGAAAGAAAAAACCATGATAAACCTTGACAGTGTATTAAAAAGCAGAGTCATCACTTTGCTGACCAAGGTGGGTATAGTCAAAACTATGGTTTTTCTGGTGGTCATGTATGGATGTGAGAGTTGGACTCTAAAGAAGACTGAGTGCTGAAGAATTAATGCTTTCAAAATTTTGTTGCTGGAGAAGACTCTTGAGAGTGCCTTGGACTGCAAGGAGATCAAACAATTTAATTCTACAGGAAATAAACTCTGAATGTTCATTAGACTGCAGCCATGAAATTAAAAGACACTTGTTCCTTGAAAGAAAAGTTATGATCAACCTAGACAGCATATTAGAAAGCAGACACATTACTTCGCTAACAAAGGCCCAACTAGTCAAGGCTATGGTTTTTCCAGTAGTCATGTATGGATGTGAGAGCTGGACTATAAAAAAAGCTGAATGCCAAAGAATTGATGCTTTTGAACTGTGGTATTGGAGAAGAGTCTTAAGAGTCCCTTGGACTGCAAGGAGGTCCAACCAGTCCATCCTAAAGGAAATCAGTCCTGGGTGTTCATTGGAGGGACTGATGTGAAAACTGAAACTCCAAAATTTTGGCCACCTGATGCTGGGAAAGATTGAGGGCAGAAGTTGAAGGGGATGACAGAGGATGAGATGGTTGGATGACATCACCAATGCCAATGGACATGGGTTTGGGTGGACTCCGGGAGTTGGTGATGGACAGGGAGGCCTGGTATGCTAAAAGTTCATGGGGTCACAAAGAGTCGGACATGACTGAGTGACTGAACTGAACTGACTGAAGGTAATATATTTAAGTGCCAAGTAGAAAAGGGGTGGAATTGTGATGGATAATTTTATGTGTCAAGTTGATGGGGATAAGGGATGCCAGAAAAAGTGGTAAAACATTATTTCTGGATGTCTCTATAAAAATGTTTTGGTTGTATTTGAAATGCAAACTGAGTAAAGATTCACCCTCACCAACGAGGTGGGCGTCATTCAATCCTTTGAGTTCCCACATAAAATAAAAAGTCAAAGGAAGGGCCAATTTCCTTTCTTCTTGAGCTGGGACACCTATCTTTGCCTTCCTTTCTACGTTGGAGATCATGGTTCTAGGACTTTCAGCCTCTGACGGTTATACCAGTCAGTACCTCATATTCAGTGAAGTGAAGTGATAGTCCCTCAGTCATGTCCAACTCTTTGAGACCCCATGGACTATAGAGTCCATGGAATTCTGCAGGCCAGAATACTGGAGTGGGTAGTCTTTCCCTTCTCCAGGGGATCTTCCCAACCCAGGAATCGGATCCAGGTCTCGCAGATTGCAGCAGGATTCTTTATCAGCTGAGCCACAAAGGAATTGTACCACCAGTTTTGCTGGTTCTCCAGCTTGCAATTGGTAGTTTGTGGAATTTCTCCCCCTCAATAAACTGTGCGAACAAATATTTGTATTTATCTAATTGTGTCTTTTTTTTCTGGAGAACCCTGAAAAATACACTTGTTTTGAGGTATTATTTGTTAAGCTTCTCCACTGTAAAGTTATTTCCCCCAACCCCCACTTTCATGCTGTGAAAGCAAGTCAGTCTAAGGCTTGGGAGTTAAGCTCCACTTCCTTGAGAGGGGACTATTCATAAATAATTTGAAATTCTTCTGTATGGGGGATCTGTCTCTTCTCTATGTATTTATTTATTTGTATCCATATGGAATCATGTGTATTTATTTTATACTTTGGTTTCTAACCCAATACAATAGGGTTTGTTTTTGTTGCTCAAATTGTTCCAACTTTAGGAGTTCTTTCAAGTTGACTCCTCTGTCCATTTGCCATGCACTCATATTTTGTTTTTCTGAGCACTTCCTCACTGTCTGAATCTACAAAATGCTCCAGGCTCATTTTGTATTTGTCCCTGCCCCAACACCTCGCCAATGAATCCTGGTTCTTTTCTTTGGAGAATAATATGAAACCGGTGTCTTGCTATTGGGTGTATTTATTGCTACTGTGGTACCATTACTCTTGGACAGATCTAGGAAATTTACTTGTGTATATTGACTCATGTACATACACCTATCTAATTTTTGTATTTATTCATCTCTCTTTATATTCATCTAAATGTAAGTACATAATGATGTCTCTGAATCTAATCCAGTGCCACATGGTACATTGTAGCCTCCTCCCTTTTTTATTTGTAACTTCTCTGAGACAATGAGAAACTTGGTTTCTTTCATCCAGCATCCATTTACTTATTTTTCAGTCCTAGTATATATATATATATGGCTGTTTCAATATTTTTTACCCATATCCTCGAGAGAAACAAATTTGCCAACTAGATACAGTGTATACATACAGTTTCTTTTGTCTTTAGTTTTATATTTTCCAGTGAAAGCAAGATTTTCCAGAGTTACTGTTGCCAATTCCTTTTTTCCTTCACCTTGTTTAGCTAACAAATGAGCCACTCACTAATTTATTTTGATTTTGGCCTTTTTCAATTTTTGTGATGAAATTATGTTTTTATATTTCAATTATATAAGTTTTCTAACTGTTGCTTTCCCATGAGTTAGGAATATTGTGACAAGTGCTTAGTCTGAAGATGTCAATGTATGTTGGATTCTTTTAGCACAGCAATAGTCTCAGGAAATAATAAACACACTACTTTGCCATCTGGTTTGATAACAAATCAATCCACACTTTACTGTGCTTTAAGAGTGCAACATTAGAACTAAACTTTTATGTTTTCATTTTGTTTTGATTTTGACATGATGGGTATGTACTAGTGTTAATAAATAAAATTAAATGGTCTGTTATGGGGTGTGCCACACATATGGCATGTGTGGCACTGGAAATGCTGTAGAGTTATAACTGTGTCACTGTGCTTTGTAGTGTGCTGTACTGCAATGCAAAGTAATGAAAGCATCAAATCCAGTCTCTGCTACAGCTAATTAACTCTGCTATTGTAGCATGAAAGCACCTATAGGCAAAATGTAAACATATCAGTGTGGCTATGTTCCAATAAAACTTTATTTATGGGTACTTAAATTTTAATTTTGTATAGTTTTCACATTTCACAAAATATTCTTTTATTTTTATTTTTTCCAACTATTAAAAGATGCAAAAGTAGGCAGTGGGTGAATTTGGCTTGTGGGGCCAGTTTTCTGACCCCTGCTGTACAATTTTAAAAGTATACTCTCATATCATATGTAAACAGAGGTCATTTTGCTTCTTTTCTAGTTCTTATGCCTCTTATTTCTCTTGAATAATTTCTACCATGAAGTTTAATAGTAGTAGTAGTAGTAATAGTAGGTAGAGAATATTTATGCCTATTGCTCATCTTAGTGAAAAGATTTGTAGTCATTCCCCATTAAGTAGATGCTTGTCTTAGGACTGAAGTACAGTTGATCCTTGAACAACACAAATTTGCACTGCATGGGTCCACTTTTTCGGAGATTTGCAGCAACTTGTAAAAATTTATAGACAAGCCACATAGCCTAGAAATATTGGAAAAATTAACAAAAAGTTAAGTATATCCTGAATCCATAAAATATATCTGGAAACTAGTCTATTTTGTCATTTACTACCACGTAACCTACATGGAAAAGAAAGTGTTAGTCGCTCAATCATGTCCGACTCTTTGTGACAACATGGACTGTAGCCCACCAGACTCCACTGCCCATGAGATTCTCCAGGCAAGAATACTAGAGTGGGTTGCCATTCACTTCTCCAGGGGATCTTCCCAACACAAGGGCTGAACCCATGTCTCCTGCACTGTAGGTGGGTTCTTTACCACTGAGCCACCAGGGAATCCATAAAATATATTAATAAAATATATGTAGATACTAGTCTATTTTGTCATTTACCACCATATAACATACATGAATGTACTAAAAAATGTTAAAATTCATCAAAACTTACACATACAAACACTAAGAGAACATATGTGGTACCATTCACAGTCCTGAGAAATGTAAACAAATGTAGATATGCAATATTAAGTTCATAAATGCATAAATTAACTGTATCACATACTGTGATGCTCTAATAATTTCATAGCAACCTCCTGCTGCTGTTGCAGTGAGCTCTAGTGTTGTGAGTATCCACTGAAAACACTGTGCAACACTGATCATCTCCATGTTAACATTTCATCTCTATGGTAACTTTCACATCACAGTAAAAAGTGATACCTCTGGTTTTCAGGTTTCTTTCATGTTTAGTGCAACATGACAAACCCTGAATAACACCATGAGGCTCATACAGAATGCCACTGGTGATGCTTGGAAGTGCTCCCAAGAAGCAGAGAAAAGTCATATTGTTACAAGGAAAAGTTGAATTGCTTGATATGTACTGTAGATTGAGGTCTGCAGCTGTAGTAATCTGCCATTTCAAGATAAACGAATCCAGCATAAGGACTGTTGTAAAAAAAAAAAAAAAAAAAGGAAATTCGTGAAGCTATCACTGCAGCTATGCCAGCAGGCATGAAAACTTGCACTTTTTGCAAAACACCCTGTCATCTTTTTTGAAAATGAAGCTTTTTAAGTGGGTATAGGATTGCTATAAGAAAAGCATACCTATAGAGTCTAATATGATTCAAGAAAAAGCAAAGTCATTATATGAAAACTTAAAGCAAATAGAAGGTTCAGGCTTTAATGCCAGCAAAGGATGGTTTGATAATTTAAGAAAGATTTATTAATAAAAATGTCATGATAACAGGAGAAACAACTTCTACCGAGATAGACTAAATCTACTGTATGGTACAAGTGCAGTTGGCTTTATAAGGACTACCCTTATCCATACAGGTGCCAACTGCTGAGCCTAAAAAGAAAAGATAAGCATCCTTTTGGTTGTACAGCAAGGAGGCCTGGACAATAACACTTGTTCTGGAAAAATTTCATTGATGCTTTGTCCCACAAGTCAGGAAGTACTTTACCAGTAGAGGACTGCCTTTTAAAGTTCTTTTGCTATTGCACAATGTCTCTGACCACCCAGAACCCCATGAATTCAATCCTGAAGGTGGCAAAGTGGTCTGGTTGGCCCCAGACACAATGACTCTAATTCATCCTTTAGATGAAAGAATTATAAAAAACCTTTAAGGCCCATTATACATAGTACTCTATGGACAGAATTGTCAAAACTATGGAAGAGAATTCTGACATAGAGACCATCGTGAAAGTCTGGAAGGATTATACCATTGAAGATGGCACCGTCGCTATAGAAAAAGCTGTGAAAATCATCAACCATGGAACAACAAATTCCTCTGAGAGAAAACTGTGACCAGATGTTGTGCATGACATCACAGGATTTACAACAGAGCCAGTCAAGGAAATCATGATAGAATTTGTGGATGTGGCCAAAAAAACCCAAAAAACAAAATAGATGACAAATAACACTGGGGAGTGAAGGATTTCAAAATATGGATCTTGGGAGACATTCGAACGCTAACTGACATCACTCCAGAGGAATTAACACGAGGAATTCATGGAGATGAACGCTTCCGAATCACTGACAGTGAAGAAGACCAAATAAAAATGGTGCCAGAAAACAAATTGACATTAGACAGTCTTGCAGAAGGGTTGCAATTATGCAGTGTTGCTTCTGACTCTTTTTACAGCATGAATCCTTCTATGATACGGGCCCTGAAACTGATCAGTGAAACAATGATGGTATACAAACATTATTAGAGAAATGAGAAGACAAGAATATCAGGATCTATAATGTATTTCCATAAAGTTACATCAAGTATGCATGCTTCTCAACAGTAATTCCTCTAGTGTGGTGTCAAATAGCTTTAATTTTATTTAAATTTTAATTGGAGGATAATTACAATATTGTAATGTTTTTTCCTTACATTGACATGAATCAGCCATGTATATACATATAGCTTAAAACTCAACATTCAGAAAACTAAGATCATGGCATCTGGTACCATCACTTCATGGCAAATAGATGGGAAAACAATGGAAACAGAGACTTCATTTTCTTGGGCTCCAAAATCACTGCAGATGGTGACTGCAGCTATGATATTAAAAGACACTTGCTCCTTGGATGAAAAGCTATGACCAACCTAGATAGCATATTAAAAAGCAGAGACATTACTTTGCCAACAAAGGTCTGTCTAGTCAAAGCTATGGTTTTTTCAGTAGTCATGTACAGATGTGAGAGTTGGACTATAAAGAAAGCTGAGGGCCAAAGAATTGATGCTTTTGAACTGTGGTGTTGGAGAAGACTCTTGAGAGTTCCTTGGACTGCAAGGAGATCCAACCAGTCCATCCTAAAGGAAACCAGTCCTTAATATTCATTGGAAGGACTGATGTTGAAGCTGAAACTCCAATACTTTGGCCACCTGATACGAAGAACTGACTCATTGGAAAAGACTTCGATGCTGGGAAAGATTGAAGGGGAGAGGAGAACAGGATACAGAGGATGAGATGGTTGGATGGCATCACTGACTCAATGGACATGAGTTTGGGTTAACTCCAGAAGTTGGTGATGGATAGGGAAGCTTGGCATGCTGCAGTCCATGGGGCCGCAATGAGTTGGACACAACTGAGTGACTGAGCTGATATATAATTTATTATAAAAGAATATAACCATTGACTTCTTCTTCCTTAACTTTTTCAGGTATTATATGTGTCTAAGGCTTTTTCAGGATTTGGGATGATAATCATATGTGTATTAATGTTATATACCATATTAATAAGTAATATATGTATATGTTTACTATAATTACTATTACTGCTGTTATCTGTTATGTATTATTATCACTAATATTAAAACAACCTTTTATTCTTGGAACAAATTCTACTTGTGATTGGATGCTGATATTTTATTTAGTACTTTTATACCAACACTCAAAGGTAATATTGGTCTCTATTTCTTCTGTGAGATGGTCTTTTTTTTTTTTATCTCTCCCTAATGGAGTTATTTTTGGTAATCTATGCTTTCCTTGGAAATTATCCCTATCATCTAGGTTTTGAAATTTATTTGCTGGAAGTCTGAAAAGTAGTCTGTTTTTTAATAATAATTTTTATTGCAGTTTATTTAATATACAATGATTTTTTAGTTTCAGGTGTACAGCAAAGTGAACCAGTTATACATATTTCCACTCTTTTTTTTAATTCTTTCCCCATATAGGTCATTACTGAATATTGAGTTTCCTGTACAGTTTGTCTGTATAGTTATTTTATATATAGTAGTGTGCATGTGTCAAGGCTATCCCATGTGGCACTACTGGTAAAGAACCCACCTGCCAATGCAAGAAACAAAAGAGTCAGGTTCGATTCCTGGGTTGGGAAGATCCCCTGGAGGAGGGCATGACAACCCACTCCAGTATTCTTGCCTGAAGAATCCCATGGTGAAAGAAGCCTGGCAGGCTACAGTCCATAGGGTCGCAAAGGGTCAGACATGACTGAAGCAACTTAGCATATCATGTGCGCGCGCGCACGCACACACACACACACACACACACCATATGTTCTTTATCCATTTATCTGTTGATGGACATTTAAGTTGTTTCAGTGTCTTGGCTATTGTAAATAGTGCTGCTATGAACATATGGGTGTGTGTATCTTTTCAAATTATAGTTCTAAATATATGCCCAGGAATGGGATTGCAGGGTCATATGGTAGCTCCATTTTTAGTTTTTTGAGGAACCTCCATACTGTTCTCTGTAGTGGCTACACAAGTTTACATTCCCACCAGCAGTACAGGAGGGTTCCCCTTTCTCCATTCCCTATCCAGCATTTGTAATTTGTAGACTTTTTAACGATGGTCATTCTGACCAGTATGAGCTGGTACTTAATTGGAATTTTGATTTGTATTTCTCTAGTAATTGGTGATAATGAGCATCTTTTCATGTGCCTATTTCATGTACCTGTTAACTCTTTATTCACTGCCTTACTTTTCTTTGAACCTACTAAAACACTGCTTCATTGAGATTTTATCTAGGGAATTCCCTAGTGGTGAAGATCCAGTGCTTCCACTGCAAGGGGTATGGTTTCCATCCCTGGTCGGGAAACTGAAATGAGATCCCACATGCCCTGCGGTTGGCCAAAAATAAATAAAATAAATTTTATCTAACTCCCACCAAGACGTATAATAACACCTATGTTTCTTTTGTGAGGCTGAACTTTGTTTCTTCTTTGAAGGACCATGAGTAAAGTTCAGTTTTTGTTTTCAGATTTGAGTGATGTGATTGCATTTTAAGATGGACATCTGAGTACATATAATAATGAAACAGTTTAAAATTCTGTGGAAAGATTTATGATTATTCTCTAAGAATGGTTTTCTTTACCCTTTAATGAATAGCAACAAGACCTTTTGGTCAGTCAGATTTCTTAGTAAAATTATTTTAATGATTTAGGTGGAAATGTCTCTAAGGGACAGTATGAGACCATGACTGTACGTCATGTGTAACTTTAGTCATCAGTTGAGCTTGCACACATGATGCCTTCTAGGATTTCAATCAAATGGTAAAGATATTTATGCTTTTCATATCACTTAAAATTGCAGTGGTTGTGCCATGGGCATTGAAAAAATGAAATATGAAGACCTTTAAAATGCACAGTAAGCAGTTAGTTTGGATTAACTAGACACAGAAAACACAGTATTCTTTTTCATAAGAAAGTTGAATAGAGGAAACAGCATTTTCCATATTCTTATTTCTAAAAGACTTTCTAATATGATAACAAGTGAAAAGAGAGATTTTCTACTGAAAGGGCTGTCCTAACTCTTTTGTTTAGCCACATTTGCATAGGTATTTTCAATTTCTTTGTCTTCTGGACATGTGTGGGTAAATTCTTCACGGGCATAGGCATTGTGTAGATAGCGCCAGACTCCTGAGAATTCTACTGGAATGTCAAAGTCGCGGTACTTCTTTGCAGCAACCTAGGGTTTTGGAAAAAAAAGAGGAAAAGCAGTTGGTAGTGAGGGGGCATCAGTGACATGCCGACTGTGTAAAAATATATCTCAAAGGTCCAGATCATTGAGGACACGTTATCCACACAAAAAGTAGTACAAAATAAAGAATTTTGGATTTGCTAGTTTAATATTTTTACATATGCAAACAAAACTTCATGCTTGTAATTTTTATATGTATGTTATATTTAATTATGAATATGTTTAGAAGAAGGAAGCAGAGATAAAGAGCTTGTATCTCTTTACTGGACTAAGAGTTTGCTTAGGGTTCCAACAGTGTCTCACTCCTCAACAGTTTTGTGCAATGGGTAATATTACCCTTGTTTTATAGACAAGGCAGTAGAAAACACCTTCTGATTTAGGAAGAAAGAAGCAAGAAGTGTTTATGCTTCCCAGTGGAGATCATTATGGATTTTTCCTCTGAGGAGAAAAGGAGACATACACTATGCATAACAATGATGACAAATCCATAATATAAAAACCTCACACTGAGTCGTCACTGTGCTTCTTGATGGCGACTCCCCAGAACCCTCAATCATTCAGCCCACCCTGTAAAGACTTACTTTAATAATGTGCAGTTTGGGTAACAAACTGCAGTCAGCCAGGGTTAGTTGATCCCCATCCAAGAACAATCTTCTGGAGACTGTGAGTTCCTCAACACTGTCTGGATCAATTTCACCCAGAAGTGGGGTGTTCAAGTAGTCATCCAGACGCTTAAATTCTTTGAGCAGAGATTTTTCAAAGGCTGAGGCAATGAAATCATAGGAGTACTTATACATTTGTTGTCTTCATGACTGAATACATTCTCAATATGCTTTTCACACATTTAGATATCTCTATCTTTTCACATTGCTTACACTGACTTTTCAAAATCTATATATTTAACTAGACTGCTCAACTACACACTGATAAGACAGAGGTGGATGTTTAATCAAATGGTGAGTGGAAATATTTTTGGACTTTTCTTGAGGAAGCACATTTGGAGGAGAATCAAAGAAAGAAAAGTGATGCATATTATCACTAAAGAAGAGTCAGAAAGTGGCATCAGAGACTCATAGATCTCCTGATTCAGAGAATAGCAAACCTGTTCAAGAGTGTTTGTGGGAAATGGTAGGTGCTATGGTTTAAGAAACCTAAAGCTACACACAACTGGGAGAGTTGGAGGGTTAAGAAATACAATCCTGCAGTTAGTTCACATCTGGCATGCCAATGTTCTAATTGAGCTAAGTTGTTGATTACTATATTGAATTTTAGGCTCTAAATTCAATAAAGCTTCATTCAAGGGATTTTCAGAAGAGAGAAAGGAGAATGAGATGAAGAGTATTTCCCAATATATATTATATATTCAGAAAAATTCTATTTTAGTTGAGTCAGAATGTGATTGTGAGCATGTGACAAAAACAAAAAGATTTAAATAAAGGTGACTTACTCTTATTTGCCTCCTTTTGTGTATTCTTAATGTATGCAGAAAACTTGGCAAAGAGATTACAGCCCACATCAAAGGACTCCTTGTTCTTGGGACTCAAGTGAGGATACCTTAAAAAGAAACACTGCTGCACATAACATTCACATATAACAAGGCATACACCAGGTGTCCTAGCTTGAACTCTACTGAGAATAGAAGTTTTGGAAAATTGTGCTGGAAACTGAAGGTTCTGAGAAACCTTTCATTGAAAATGTATCTTTTTTCCCAGTCTGAGAATACTTTAATGTTTAAAATTCACTGAGAAACTAGCTATTTGGAATTCAAAGTTCCTTTATCTGTGAAAACAATGTTTCAAATGACATTTGGGTCCCCATGGTGGTGGTTTAGTCACTAAGTCATGTCCAACTCTTGCAACCCCATGGACTGTAGCCCATCAGGCTCCCCTGTCCATGGGATTTTCCAGGCAGGAATGCTGGAGTGGATTGCCATTTCATTTTCTGGGGGATTTTCCTGACCCAGGAATCGAACCCAGGTTTCCTGCATTGCAGGTAGATTCTTTACTGACTGAGCTATGAGAGAAGCCCCCCATACTTGATCCTTAAAAGCTGTTTGGCAGAAGATAAGTAAAAAAAAACCCATGGCTTCAAATAACAAAACACGTAAAAGTGTAAAGAGGAGAGGATGGGGAAACTAGTGAAGATGTCTTTCTCTTAGTAATACAAAGTTAATTTGGCATAATGCAATCAAATAAGGTAATAATGTATTTCACCACATTAACAAATGAATGAAAGCTGTATGGTCATGAACAGATGTCTGAAAAGTGTCCACTGAAAGTCAACAAAATCAATTCCTATTCATAAAACCTTGCACTAGCAACTAGAAAAAGTTGTGTCCAACATTTAACCATCTTCCTTGATTCCTCTTTCTCTCCATCCCTGCATTTGATCCATTACCAAGTCCAGCCAGCCTAGCTTTCAAAATGTATCTATAAACTGTCCACAACTTGCCATGTCCACTGCTTCCTGCCTGGTCCCAAGCCTATATTCCTGTAACCATTTTTGATTTCAGTAATTTCCCAATGTACGAACCTTCAAGTTTCAAATTTGCAAAGATATGAGCTAGATCTGCAGGAGGATGACTTCATTGAAGTCCTTGCTTTGCAACACAAGGAGTTCACTAATTCAGACCTGATGTAATTAGAGGCCCAGAGAAAGGATAGAGGCCAGAGCAAGAGGTAAGTGAAGAACTGGTGAGGTTTATGACACAGCAAATGGCAAGGGGATTTTGTTTATTTAAGGAGGCACTGTTAGCTTTTGAAGCCCAGGACCTGAACCTAGAATGGTATATGAATGTTGCAGCAGGTGTTCAGAATGCAATCCACTGCTACTGTGTCATCTATGGAGAGAAATAGAGTAACTACCCTGACATCACTGGACTGTTTCTCTAAGAGGATGGATAGAACTGAGTCCAGCAAGGAGCCAGAGCCTGTGCCATCAATGCAGGCATGAGGGAAATTGCAGCTCGCCGTCTGTCTCCTACTGCTCTTGACCTTTCGGCTCTATCTCCCACCTTGTCTCTCTCCTCTAGTCAGTAACCCTTCTTGCCTGTTCACTGAATGCCAGCTCCTGGATGCCAGCTGTTGTACTGCACTACTGCACTTTTCAAGGTGCTGTGCTGTAGATGAAAAATGTTTCCTTTTTTTTGTGCTTGTTTACTTTTTATGTATTATTTGTGTGAAAAGTATTAAAAACCTATTACAGTACAGTACTATATAGCTGGTTGTCTTATTGGTGGTGTGTGTGTGCTCACTGGTGTCCGACTCTTTGCGACCCGTAGACTGTAGCCCGCCAGGCTCCTCTGTTCATGGTATTTTCTAGGTTATTTGGTACATACCTCAGTCGGTAAAGAATCTCCCTGCAATGCAGGAGACCCAGGTTGGATTCCTGGGTGGGGAAGATTCTCTGGAGAAGGAAATGGCAACCCACACCAGTATTCTTGCCTGGAAAATTCCATGGACTGAGGAGCCTGATGGGCTACAGTCTATGGGGTTGCAAAGAGTCAGACACGACTGAATGACTTCACTTAAGCAGAAGGTGCTGCCAGTGGTAAAGAGTCCATCTGCCAATGCTGGATATGCAGGTTCAATCCCTGGTTCAGGAAGAACCCCTGGAGGAAGGAATGGAAACCCACTCCAGTATTCTCACCTGGAGAATCCCATAGACAGAGGAGCATGGCAGGCTAGAGTTCATGGGATCATAAGAGTCGGACATGACTTAGCGACTAAATCACTACTGCCAGGCTAACTTCACTAGACTTACAAACAAATTGGACTTATGGTCTCAGAACGGAACTTGTTTGTATGTAGGGAATTTCCTGTGTCCTGCCTCTCCCATGCTTGTCCCTCACATTCTCAGAATATTCTGCACCTGCTACCAGAGCCCAAGTCTTCACAGTGGTGCAATCTGATCCCACCTTACCTCTCTGCTCTCATCTCTTCTCACTCTCTGCCTTATTTCCATTGACTGCCTTGCTCTTCTTCAAATAGGCCTGACAAGCTCCCACTGCAGGTCCTTTTCACTTGATCTACTTTTACATAAAGAGCATATATACACCTTGTTTATGCACATGGCCTGCTTCCCTCTTCTTTCAGGTCTTTTAATCTGATATCTCCTCCTAAGTGAGGCCTTTCTCTGGCCACCTTATCTGACATTGCAACCTCTCCCCTGGCCAAGCACCCACTGCTTCCCTCCCTTGCTTTACTTTTTATTCATATTTATCATCATCTAAAATAGTTTATATTTTGCTTTTTCTCTTGCTTATTTGCTATCTTCCCTAACTAAAATGAGTTCTGCTAGGGCAGAGAGACTTTGCCCATTTTATTCATTGATGTGTTCCAAGTGCCTAGAATAGTAAGTGACACATAATAAGTATTCAGTAAATATTTGTTAAATGATTAAATGAATTGATTACTTTCTTTAACTTGGTCAAATGTATCCATCAATAATTTTCAGCAAGTATCATTTTAAGTGGCAAAATGTTACCACTATTCCCTTTAAAAATCAGTAAAGGATGAGGATAATCATGATAACTATGGCTCTTCAATATTATGCTGAATGTACCAACTTGTGAGACAGGAAAAACACCATCTGAGAGTGACTATGTTTTGTACATAAAGTTTAGGCAAAAGATAGAAATGCCTATAATTGCTATTATAGTTGACATTTTCTGAAGTTTTAGCAAGTGGAGAAAAATAGCAACATAAAGCAATTATTGGAAGGAAAGTAACAATATAACTGTATACCTATAAAAGGCAAGAAAAGATTGCCTTTTCTAGCCAAAATAATTACTAGAATTAATGAGATATTTTGATAAGGTAGCTAAATACAAATCAAACATTAAAGAAATAGCCACTACAAAATGGATATTAGTAACATATTCCACTTACATAAGTGAAAAATGTATAAAATATTTAGAAATAATTTAATATGAAAGGCATAAAACAGAACTCTACAAAATTTCATTAAATAACACAAGACACTTATGATAACCTGAGTGTCCATCAGTGGATGAATGAAGAAATGTAGTTCTATACACACGCACACACACAAACACAATGGATATTAGCCATGAAAAAGTAGGAAATCCTGCCATTTGTGCCCACATGAATGGATCTTATGGTAAGTCGGACAGAGAAAGGCAAATACTATATGATATCACTTACCTTTGAAATCTTAAAAAGCCAAACTCATAAAAATAGAGAGTAGAATGGTGGTCACGAGAGAGGATAGGGGATGGAAGAATTGGGAAGATGTTATTTATAAGTAACAACTTGAAACTAATATATAAAGAAGTTCAGGAAATCGAATCCACTGCCTAGTGATTATAGTCAATAATACTGTATTTTAAACTTCAAAGTTGTTAATACAGTAGATCTTAATCATTATTACCACTAAAAATGATAATTATGTGATGGAATAGAGATATTAGCTGGTGCTAGGTGGGTAAACATACTGCAATATGTAAATGTATCGAATCAACATGTTGTATACCTTAAACTTACACAGTGTTATATGACAACTATACTTTAATATTTTTCAGACACATTTTTCAATGACTGTATGGTATTACATTGTATGGATGCATGAAAATTCATGCTGATTCTGAAGTTTTGAAGTTTAACAAAAGATAGAGAATAGCATACAAAAAAGAAATGCTCATGTACCCACCATCCATATTTACTAAAAGCCAACATTTTGCCTTTAAAAAAGACTTTAAGGAGCCTTCTACTGGGCATGTGGGCAGTGGCTCCTGAGGGACCTCTCAGAGAGAGCTGAGATCTGCTGGAAAGACATCAGCAGGGACCCAAAACATTATACATAGGGAACCAGATGTTCACTTGAGATCACAAGTTAGTGGAAATGCAAACTAAAGTATCAGTGAGATATCTGGGTACCACAAATGTTAAAAGAAAAATAATGCATAGTATTAAAGATAGGTAGAAAAAGAGTATCCTAATATGCTAATGGTAAAGCAGTACAATTTTTTAAAAGATACATACCATTTGAATTTTGTTACTGTGAATCTATTCCACAGGAATAAAAACACCAGTACATAAGGACACATGAGCGAGGATGTTATTTATAGCAGTCTGTAGTGATAAAAAAAAAAAAACTGGAAGGAAAGGGAATGTCCATCAGTAGAGGAATGGCTTGGAAACTTGCAGCACAATAATAGTAAGCATAAATCTATACTAGTGGAGTTGATGAATATTAAAAATTCCTTTTGAAGTCAGATAAGCAAGATGCATAAATTATGCTTACTATTATTGTGTTTATATGAGCATGAAAAGGGTATGGAAACATACACCATAGATTATTTTTCATTAGTTACCTTTGGGAGAAAGAAAAGGTTGGGGAGCAGGTGGTTTGAAGGGATTCAGTAGTAGAGGAGGATGGATGAGGAGAAAATAACAAAATAAGACTCAATGCTTATAGGACAAACTTGGAACAAATGCTTAAAATATAAGAAGCCATCACTAATGGAGGAAAGAGACATAGTATGGGAACACAGGAAAGAATCTGAAATAGTATCCCTAGTTTCTTAGGTAGGAAGAATTTTGTACTGATATACCCTTTTATTTATAATGTATATATAAACATTAAGATTTTATTTTTTAGAGCAGTTTTAAGCTTACAGGCAGACTTCTGACTGATGAAAACTGTGAGATAATAAATGACTGATATTTTAAAACACTGAATTTGTTGAACAACAATAAAAAGTGAATAGTGTCTAATTTTCAGACACTATCCTGGGTGGGAAGAGACATAGAGCTGTCATTCAAGTGTAGACAATGCAGTTATGGCCTCTGACTAATTGAGAGGTATCTGTTTCCTGGTTTTCTTTTGCTAGGTATGTTCTCCCTTCATGCCATCAGTGATATAATGAACTATTCCTCACCAGTTCTCATGAACTTTACAGTGCTATTATCCCATGCCCTCACTCCCAACCCACCATGGATTTCTTCTCTATTTCTAGACTACAGAGAATTTACTTTTTTATTTTGAGTAAGTTATGCATTTTAAAAATAATTGGAAATGCTATATTCATGACCTTTGTATATTTGAAGTCAAAGGGGGAAGTTTATGTGTGATAGACATAATATTTCTCCCATGCAGAACTAAGAGATCAGACTGAAATAAAGGCTATTTCAAAACTGTAAATCTTCTGCGGGTGCTACACTAAAATTAGTCTGATTTCCACCAGTAGAAGTGTCCCTAAACCTCATTATGGATCAGACAATGTGGCTAAAATTAAATTTAATTTCTAACATTTCTACTTGCCTCTCATACAGTTTTAATATATGTAAAAGTTTTCTAATCATATATGGAGTGATCAGGGTGTATCTTTGCAAACTTTCCCTGAAAGAGCAAAATAGAGGTCTGAAATAGGCCATTCCAGAGAAGGCAGTGGCAACCCACTCTAATACTCTTGCCTGGAAAATCACATGGACAGAGGAGCCTGGTAGGCTGCAGTCCATGGGGTCGCTAGGAGTCAGATATGACTGAGCGACTTCATTTTTGCTCTTCACTTTCATACATTGGAGAAGAAAATGGCAACCCTCTCCAATATTTTTGACTGGATAATCCCAGGGATGGGGGAGACTGGTGGGCTGCCATCTATGGGGTCTCACAGAGTCGGACATGACTAAAGTGACTTAGCAGCAGCAGCAGCATAGGCCATTCAGGTATGACCTAAGTCAAATCCCTTATATAGTGGAGGTGATGAATAGATTCAAGAAATTAGATCTGATAGAGTGCCTAAAGAACTATGGACGGAAGTTTGTAACTTTTTACAGGAGGCGGTGACAAAAACTATTGCAAAGAAGAAGAAATGCAAGAAGGTAAAGTGGTTGGGTGAGGAACCCTTACAAATAGCTGAGAAAAGAAGAGAGGCAAAAAGCAAGGGAGAAAGGGAAAATATACCCAACTGAATGCAGAGTTCCAGACAATAGCAAGGAGAGCTAAGAAGACCTTTGTAAATGAACAATGCAGATAGAGGAAAACAACAGAAAGGGAAAGACTAGAGATCTCTTCAAGAAAGTTACAAATACCAAGGGAACATTTCATGCAAAGATGGGCATGATAAAGGACAGAAACTTTATGGACCTAACAGAAGCAGAAGAGATTAAGAAAAGGTAGGAGAAATACACAGAGGAACTATACAGAAAAGGTCTTAATGACCTGGATAACCACGATGGTGTGGTCACTCACCCAGAGCCAGACACCCTGGAGTGTGAAGTCAAGTAGGCCTTAGGAAGCATTATTACAAACAAAGTTGGTGGAGGTGATGGAATTCCAGCTGAGCTATTGGAAATCCTTAAAGATGATGCTGTGAAAGTGCTGTACTCAATATGCCAGCAAATCTGTAACACTCAGCAGTGGCCACAGGACTGGAAAAGGTCAGTTTTCATTCCAATCCCAAAGAAGGGCAATGCCAAAGAATTTTCAAACTATTGCACAATTGCGCTCATTTCACATGCTAGCAAGGTCATGCTCAGAATCCTTCAAACTAGGCTTCAGCAGTACATGAACTAAGGACTTCCAGATGTACAAGCTGGATTTAGAAAAGGCAGAGGATACACGTGTCTCTTTCAATTCTGGTTTCCTCGGTGTGTATGCCCGGCAGTGGGATTGCTGGGTCATATGGCAATTCTATTTCCAGGTTTTAAGGAATCTCCACACTGTTTTCTATAGTGACTGTACTAGTTTGCATTCTCACCAACAGTGTAAGAGGGTTCCCTTTTCTCCTCATCCTCTCCAGCATTTATTGCTTGTAGACTTTTGGATGGCAGCCATTCTGACTGGTGTAAAGTGGTACCTCATTGTGGTTTTGCTTTGCATTTCTCTGATAATGAGTGATGTTGAGCATATTTTCATGTGTTTGTTAGCCATTTGTATGTCTTCTTTGGAGAAATGTCTGTTTAGTTCTTTGGCCTGCTTTTTGATTGGGTCGTTTATTTTTCTGGAATTGAGCTGCAGGAGTTGCTTTTTTTTGAGATTAATTGTTTGTCCATTGCTTTGTTTGCTATTATTTTTTCCCATTCTGAAGGCTGCCTTTTTACCTTGTTTTTAGTTTCTTTTGTTGTGCAGAATCTTTTAATTTTAATTAGGTCCCATTTGTTTATTTTGGCTTTTATTTCCAATATTCTGAGAGGTGGGTCATAGAAGATCCTGCTTTGGTTTATGTCGGAGAGTGTTTTGCCTATGTTTTCCTCTAGGAGTTTTATATTGAAAGAGACACATGTACCCCAATGTCCGTCGCTGCACTGTTTATAGTAGCCAGGTCATGGAAACAACCTAGATGTCCATCAGCAGAAGAATGGATAAGAAAGCTCTGGTACATATACACAATGGCATATTACTCAGCCATTAAAAAGAATACATTTGAATCAGTTCTACTGAGGTGGACAAAACTGGAGCCTATTATACAGAGTGAAGTAAGCCAGAAGGAGAAACAATATAGTATACTAATGCATATATATGAAATTTAGAAAGATGGTAATGATAACCCTGTATGCGAGACAGCAAAAGAGACACAGATGTATAAAACAGTCTTTTGGACTCTATGGAAGAGGGCAAGGGTGGGATGATATGGGAGAACGGCATTGAAACATGTAAATTATCATATGTGAAATCAATCGCCGGCCCAGATTTGATGCATGATACAGGGTGCTCAGGGCTGGTGCACCGGGATGACCCAGAGAGATGGAATCAGGAGGGAGGTGGGAGGGGGGTTCTGGAAGGGGAACACATGTATACCCGTGGCAGATTCATGTCAGTGCATGACAAAACCAACACGATAATGTAAAGGAAAAAATAAATTAATTAATTAGAAAAAAAAGAAATGAAAAGGCAGAGGAACCAGAGATAAAATTGCCAGTGTTCACTGGATCATAGAGAAAGCAAGGGAGTTCCAGAGAAATATCTACTTCTGCTTCATTGACTACACTAAAGCCTTTGATTGTGTGAGTCACAACAAACTGTGGAAAATTCTTCAAGAGGTGGGAATACCAGACCACCTTACCTGCCTCCTGAGAAACCTGAATGTGAGTCAAGAAGCAACAGTTAGAACTGAACATGGAACAACTGACTGCTTTAAAACTGGACAAAAAGTATAACAAGTCTGTATATTTTCACCCTACTTATTTAAATTATATGCAGAGTACATCATGTGCAATGCCGGGCTGGATGAATCACAAGATGGAATCAAGATTGCCAGGAAAAATACCAATAACTCACTGGAAAAGACCCTGATTCTGGGAAAGACTTAAGGCAAAAGGAGAAAAGGGTGGCAGAGAATGAGGTGGTTAGATACATCGCTGACTCAATGGACATAAACCTGAGCAAACTCTGGGAGACAGTGAAGGACAGGGGAGCCTGGTGTGCTGCAGCAGGTTGCAAAGAGTCGGACATGACTTAGCAACTGAATAACAACAACAAAACAAGTTATCTAATCATATATGGAGTGATAGAAGGGATCTTTGCAAACTTTTCTAGAAAGAGCAAAACTGAAAAAGAGATGTTTAGAAAAATCCTCAATCTGCAATAAATAAGCCAATAAAATAGATCATCTCAAGAACAATAATATCCTGTAAAAATTGCTGTACCTTGGAGGAGCCAGTGTCTGCTCTAGAAACTCCTCAATTTTAATGAAGTCTGTTTTCAACTCCTTGTTATAAATCAGGAATGGTGGATTGGTGCCTGGGGCTAAGTCCTTCAGCTCTTCAGGCTTTCTATGATTATTTAAAATAAGCAGAGTTAGACTTCTAGATAAAGTACATATTATGCAAACACCAAGATTGTATCGGTGTCTACTGATTTTAACACCCAGAATAAAACATGTCCTGATTTCTCTTACCTGGTCATGTCAACAGTAGTCACATTGAATTTAACTCCTTTAAGCCAGAGGATCATAAAAAGGCGTTGACTAAAGGGACAATTTCCAATACTCTCCCCATCACTTCCAGCCTATTAAGATAAAGAAAGACTTCATTCATTTGCTCAACAAGCATTTATTGAATGCCTACTGTTAAAAGAGCTAGTTGCTAGAGACCGAGTTGGAAGTCCTTAATCTCAAGGATCCTACAACCTGTGGGCAGAGAGTGCTAATGAAGCAAATAATTTTATTGTGTGTAAAAATTACAAGTGTGATGAGTATATAATAATGATAAATTTTATACATTACCAAAATTTATATAACCATTTTAGATATTTCAAAATTTTGTTACTCTAAATACTTCAGTAACAAATGTTTCCAAGCATACAACTTGTTCCATTTCTAAGACTATATATTTAGAATTCATCTTTAAAATCAGAATGCTGACTAAACAGTATTTGCATTTTCTGTTTTGATAGGTCCTGCCAAATTTCCTTCTTGAAAGATGTATTCCATATTTTTAGTGGATATTTGATTTCCTTATTCTGTGAATTGTTTGTTCATGGCAATTTTATATTTTTTATTAAGATTATGACTTTTTCCTTTCTAGTTGGAAAATTATTTTTCTACTAAAGACACTAACTCTTTTTGATACATGTTACATGTAATTTTTTGAAGTCTCATGTAAAATTAAAATTTTAAATAAAATCTTATACTATTTTCCTTTGTAAAATGTGATTTTTCTGATATGCTTATACAGCTGTTATATACATCAAAATTGCAAGGAAAAATATTTTCTTATTTTGTTTTACTATAAAGATGTCCTTTTGTGTTTTTTCTAGTACTTTTATGGTTTCCTTTTTACATTTGTTTCATCAATTAATATTCAGAATTTATTTTCACATAAGGAGTGTTTTGGGACTTCAGCTTTATTATTTTTATTATTTTACAAATAGATACCTGCACCTATATGTTCATTTCAGCCCTATTTACAATTTCCAAGATATGGAAGCAACTTAAATGTACATTGATGGATGAATGGATTAAGAAGAACTGGTGTATATATACAATGGAATACTACTCAACCATAAAAAGAATGAAATAACACCATTTGCAGTAACATAGATGGACCTAGAGATTATTCTCCTAAGTGAAGTAAGCCAGACAAAGAAAAATGTCATAGATATCACTTTTGTGGATGTCTATGACATTAGACATTCCACTTCTGTGGAAACTAAAATATGGCACAAATGAACTTATCTGTAAAACTGAAACACTCTCTGCTATAATCCAAAGCGGGATACTCCATGACCCACCTCCCAGAATATTGGAAATAAAAACACGAATAAACAAATGGGACCTAATTAAAATTAAAAGCTTTTGCACAACAAAGGAAACTATAAGCAAGGTGAAAAGACAGCCTTCAGAATGGGAGAAAATAATAGCCAATGAAGCAACAGACAAACAATTAATCTCAAAAATTTACAAACAACTCCTGCAGCTCCATTCTAGAAAAATAAACAACCCAATTAAAAAGTGGGCCAAAGAACTTAACAGACATTTCTCCAAGGAAGATATAAAAATGGCTAACAAACACATGAAAAGATGCTCAACATCACTCATTATCAGAGAAATGCAAATCAAAACTACAATGAGGTACCACTTTACACCAGTCAGAATGGCTGCCATCCAAAAGTCTACAAGCAATAAATGCTGGAGAGGATGTGGAGAACAGGGAACCCTCTTACACTGTTGGTGGGAATGCAAACTAGTACAGCCACTATGGAAAACAGTGTGGAGGTTCCTTAAAAAGCTGCAAATAGACCTGCCATATGACCCGGCAATCCCACTGCTGGGCATATACACCGAGGAAACCAGAATTGAAAGAGCCACGTGCACCCCAATGTTCATCGCTGCATTGTTTACAATAGCCAGGACATGGAAGCAACCTAGATGCCCATCAACTGACGAATGGATAAGAAAGCTGTGGTATATATACACAATGGAATATTACTCAGCATTAAAAAAAAATTCATTTGAAGCAATTCTACTCAGATGGACGAAACTGGAGCCCATTATCCAGAGTGAAGTAAGCCAGAAGCAAAAACAACAATACAGTATATTAACACATATATATGGAATTTAGAAAGACAGTAATGAGAACCCAACATGGGAGACAACAAAAGGAACGCAGATGTATAGAATAGACTTGTGGACTTTGTGGATGAGGGTAAGGGTGGGATGAGATGGGAGAAGGGCATTGAAGCATGTTAATTGTCATGTGTCTAATCAATCGCCAGCCCAGGATTGATGCTCGGGACTGGTGCAGCGAGATTTCCCGGGGGGGAGGGAGGAGGGAGGGGGGACCCGGAGGGGAAGCATATGTAAACCCATGGTGATATCATGACAATGTATGGCAAAAACAATAATAAAAAAAAAAAAAACTGAAACAGGCTCATAGACATAGAGAACAGACTGGTGGTTGCCAAGGGGGGTTGTGAGGGCAGGATGGAGTGGGCATGTGGGATTAGCAGATGCAAATCATTATAAGATGAAGTCGTTAAGGTCAAACCCTTATGATGGGATTAATGGCCTTATAAGAAGGATCAGAGAGCTTCCTCCTCTGCATTGCTTTCTTCACTTTCCCCTACAACCATGCATACAAGTTTGCAGCAAAGAAGGCACTTATCTATCATAAACCAGGAAGAACATTCTCACCAGAAACTGGCCATTCTGCCACCTTGATCTTGGACATAATTCTTATTTTTTGGTAAGTTTTCTTTTTCTTGGCAGTGATTACAACAGAGGAAACAGTGTTCATTGTTGCTCTTTGCAGCATCCGAGAGTGAAGAGATATGGGAGGAGAAAACCAGTCTTGGCAGTCTGAACTTCTTTTGTAACAGAAGTCAGACTAAAGATCCAATCATAACTGGGGTTAGTGAATGGAATCTTGATTATGGGTGGGAGGCAGGAAGAACAGTAAACTCTGATAATAGTTACAGCAGGAAGGGTGGGTTGCTTTTGGTAAAAGGAAAGTCAGAACACTGAGGTGTGGGGGAAATGCAGTACAATTTTACAGGAAAACTGAAACTTTTTCTGTTTATAATAATGCTGATTTAAAGTGCCATTACACAAAATGTAAGAATATATGACAGAGAAAAAGACAGTCTCTTCAATAAGTGGTACTGTGAAAACTGGACAGCTACATGTAAAATAATGAAATTAAAATATTCTCTAAAACCATAAACAAAAATAAATTCAAAATGGATTAAAGGCCTAAATGTAAGACAATATACTATAAATCCCGTAGAGGAAAACTTAAGCAAAACACTTTATGACATAAATAGGAGCAAAATCTTTTTGGATCCACCTCCTAGAGTAATGAAAATAAAAGCAAAAATAATCAAATGGGATATAGTTAAATATAAAAATGTTTGCCCAGCAGAGGAAACCATAAACCAGAGAAAAACACAACCCATAGAATGGGAGAAAATATTGCAAATGAAGCAACTGACAAAGGATTAATCTCCAAAATATACAAATAGCACAAGCAGCTTAGTATAAAAAACCCAAACAGCCCAATCAAAAAGTAGGCAGAAGATCGAAATAGAAATTTCTTCAAAGAAAACATACAGGTGGCTTATAATCACAAGAAAAGATGTTCAACATCTCCCATTATTAGAGAAATGCAAAATCAAAACAATGAGGTATTGCCTCACACTGACCAGAAAGGCTATCACCAAATAATCTACAAACAATAAATGCTGGAGAGGATGTGAAGAAAAGGGAATCCTCCTATACTGTTGGTGGGGATGTAAGTTAGTGCACTCACTATGGAGAACAGTATGGAAGTTCCTGAAAAAACTAAAAATAGAACTACTATATGATCCAGCAACCCCAGCCCTTAGCATATATTCAGAGAACACTATAATCTGAAAATGGTACATACACTTCAGTGTTCATTGCAACACTGTTTACAATAGCCAGTACATGGAAGCAACCTAAATGTTCACTGACAGATGGATGGTTAAAGAAGATGTGGTATATATACACATTGGAATATTACTGAGCCATAAAAAGGAATGAAATAATGCCATTTGCAGCAACACATATGGACCTCGAGATTGTCATACTGAGTGAAGTAAGCCAAATATCATATGATATTGCTTATATGTGGAATCTTAATATGATGGAAATGAACTTATTTACCAAACAGAAACAGACTCACAGACTTAGAGAATAAACTTATGGTTACCAAGGGGGAAGGTGGGTGGAGGGATAAATTGGGAAATTTGGATGGACATTGCTCTATTTCAAATGGATAACCCAAACTTTAAATTATACAATCAACCATTTAGACCTAATTGATATCTATAGGACATTTCACCCCAAAACAATGAATTTCAACTTTTTCTCAAGTGCACACGAAACATTCTCCAATATAGATCACATCCCAAACCATAAATCTAGCCTTGGCAAATTCAAAAACATTGAAATCATTTCAAGCATCTTTTCTGATTGCAGTGGTAAGATTAGGTATCAACTACAGGGGGGAAAAACTATTCAAAATATAAACATCCGGAGGCTAAACAACACACTCCTGAATAACCAACAAGCCACAGAAGAAATAAAAAAGGAAATAAAAATATGCATAGAAACAAATGAAAATGAAAACACGACAACACAAAACCTATTGGATTTAGTAAAAGCAGTGCTAACGGGAAGGTTCACAGCAATACAAGCTTACTTCAAGAAATAAGAGAAAAATCAAATGCATAACCTAACTTTACACCTAAAACAAGTAGGAAAAGAAGATATGAGAACCCCAAGGTTAGTAGAAGGAAAGAAATCAAAATTATGGCAGAAATAAGTGAAAAAGAAACAAAGAGATCAACAAAAAACAACAAAACTAAAAGCTGGTTCCTCAGGAAGATAAATAACATAGACAAATCATTAACCAGGCTCATCAAGAAAAAAAAAGGAGAAGAATCAAATCAACAAAATTAAAAATGAAAATGGAGAAGTCACAGCAGATAAAACAGAAATACAAAGGATCAAAAGAGACTACTATCAGCAACTATATGACAATAAGATGGACAACTTGAAAGAAATGAACGAATTCTGAGAAAAGTATAACCTTCCAAAACTGAACCAGGAAGAAATAGACAATTTTAACAGACACATCACAAGCACAGAAATCGAAACTGTAAAAAAAAAATCTTTCGACAAACAATAGCCCAGGGCCAGATGGCTTCACAGGTGAATTCTACCAAAAAACTTAGAGAAGAGTGAACATCTATCCTACTCAAACTCTTCCAGAAAATTGCAGAGAAAGGTAAACTCCCAAACTCATTCTATGAGGCCACCATCACCCTAATCCCCAAACCAGACAAAGATGCCATAAAAAAGAAAACTACAGGCCAATATCACTGATGAACATAGATGCAAAAATCCTCAACAAAATTCTAGCAAACAGAATCCAACAACATATTTAAAAGATCATACATCATGACCAAATGGGCTTTATTCAGGGATGCAAGGATTCTTCAGTATTCAGAAATCAATCAATGTGATACACTACATTAATAAACTGAAAGATACAATCCATATAATTATCTCAGTAGATGCAGAGAAAGCCTTTGACAAGACTCAGCATCCATTTATGATAAAAACCTCCAGAAAGCAGGCATAGAAGGAACATACCTCAACATGATAAAAGCCATATATGATAAACCCATAGCAAACATTATCCTCAGTGGTGAAAAACTGAAAGCATTTCCCCTAAAGTCAGGAACAAGACAAGGATGCCCACTCTCCCCACTACTATTCAATATAGTTTTGGAAGTTTTGGCCACAGCAATCAGAGTAGAAAAAGAAATAAAAGGAATCCAGAATGGAAAAGAAGAATTAAAACCCTCACTGTTTGCAGGTGACATGATCCTCTACATGCTGCTGCTTCTGATATATCACTTCAGTCATGTCTGACTTTGTGCGACCCCATGGACAGTAGCCCACCAGGCTCCTCTGTCCATGGGATTCTCCAGGCAAGAATACTGGAGTGGAGGATCCTTTACATAGAAAATCCTAAAGACACATCAGAACATTATTAGAGCAAATCAACGAATATAGTAAAGCTGCAGGATATAAAATTAATACATAGAAATCCCTTGCATTCTTATACACTAATAATAAGAAAACAAAGAGAGAAATGAAAGAAACAATCCCACTCACCATTGTGACAAAAAGAATAAAATATTTAGGAATAAATCTACCAAAAGAAACAAAAGACCCATATATAGAACACTATAAAACACTGATGAAAGAAATCAAAGATGACACAAATAGATCGAGAAATATACCATGTTCATGAATTGGAAGTATCAATATAGTGAAAATGAGTGTACTGCCCAAAGCAATCTATAGATTCAATGCAATCCCTATCAAGCTACCAAGGGTCCTTTCCGAGAAATAGAACAAGTAATTTCACAATTTGCAAGAAAAGGAAAAAAAAAAAAAAAACAAAAAAAAACCTCGAATAGCCAAAGCAATCTTAAGAAAGAATGGAACTGGAGGAAGCAACCTGCTTGACTTCAGACTATACTACAAAGCTACAGTCATCAAGACAGTATGGTACTGGCACAAAGACAGAAATATACATCAATGGGACAAAATAGAAAGCCCAGAGATAAATCCACGCATCTATGGACACCTTATCTTTGACAAAGGAGGCAAAAATATACAATGGAGGAAAGACAATCTCTTTAAAAAGTGGTGCAGGGAAAAATGGTCAATCACTTGTAAAAGAATGAAACTAGAACACTTTCTGACACCATGCACAAAAATAAACTCAAATTGGATTAAAGATCTAAATGTAAGACAGAAACTATAAAACTCCTAGAGGAAAACATAGGCAAAACACTCTCTGACATAAATCAGAGCAGGATCCTTTATGACCCACTTCCAAGAATATTGGAAACAAAACCAAAAATAAACAAATGGGATGTAATTAAGCTTAAAAGCTTTTGCACAACAAAGAGACTATAAGCAAGGTGAAAAGGCAGCCTTAAGAAATGGGAGAAATAATAGCAACCGAAGCAACTGACAAACAACTAATCTCAAAAATATACAAGCAACTCCTGCAGCTCGATACAAGAAAAATAAAATAAAAAAATGGGCCAAAGGACTGAACAGACATTTCTCCAAAGAAGACATACAGATGGCTAATAAACACATGAAAAGATTCTCAACATCACTCATTATCAGAGAAATGCAAATCAAAACCACAGTGAGGTACCACTTTACACCAGTCAGAATGGCTGCCATCCAAAAGTCTACAAGCAATAAACTTTGGAGAGGATGTGAAGAAAAGGGACCCTCTTACACTGTTGGTGGGAATGCAAACTAGTACAGCCACTATGGAAAACAGTGTAGAGATTACTTAAAAAAGTGGAAATAGGATTGCCATACAATCCAGCAATCCCACTGTGGGGCATACACACCTAGGAAACCAGAATTGAAATAGACACGTGTACCCTAATGTTCATTGCAGCACTGTTTACAATAGCTAGACCATGGAAGCAACCTAGATGTCCATCAGCAGATGAATGGATAAGAAAGCTGTGGTACATATACACAATGGAATATTATTCAGCTATTAAAAAGAATGCATTTGAATCAGTTCTAATGAGGTGGATGAAGCTGGAGCCTATTATACAGAGTCAAGTACGTTGGAAAGAAGAATACCAATACAATATATTAATGCATATATACAGGATTTACAAAAATGGTAATGATGATCCTATACGCTAGACAGCAAAAGAGACACAGAGATTAAGAACAGACTTTTGGACTTTGTGGGAGAAGGTGAGGACTTCCCTTGTAGCTCAGTTGGTAAAGAATCCTCCTACAATGCAGGAGACCTGGATTTGATTCCTGGGTTGGAAAGATACCCTGGAGAAGGAAGTGGCAACCTACTCCAGTATTCTTGCCTGGAGAATCCCATGGACTGTAGCCTGCCAGGCTCCTCTGTTCATGGGGTCACAAGAGCTGGACACAACTCAGCGACTAATTCACCACCAGGCCAGGGTGGGATAATTTGAGAGAATAGCATTGAAACATGTATGTTGCTGCTGCCGCTGCTGCTATGTCACTTCAGTCGTGTCCGACTTTGTGCGACCCCATAGACGTCCACCCACTAGGATCCTCTGTCCCTGGGATTCTCCAGGAAAGAACACTGGAGTGGGTCACAATTGCCTTCTCCAACATGTGTGTTACCATATGTGAAATACATGACTAGTCCAAGTTTGATGCATGAAACAGGGCACTGAAAACCAGTGCACTGGGACAACCCTGAAGGATGGGATGGGGAGGGATGTGGGAGTGGCGTTCGAGATGGGGAACACATGTACACCCGTGGCTGATTCATGTTAATGTATGGCAAAAACCATCAAATATTGTAAAGAAATTAGCCTCCAATTATAATAAATAAATTAATTTAAAAAATAAAATGGATAACCAGCAAGGACCTACTTCACAGGAAACTCCAGTCAGAATTATGTAAACAACCTAAATGGGAAAAAATCTGAAAAAAATGACGATGTGTGTATGTATAACTGATTCACTTTGCTGTACTAAATCAACTATACTACAAAAAATAAAAATAAAAAAAAATAAAGCGCCATTACACAAAATGTTGGGCTTTCCAGGTGGCACTGGTAGTAAAGAATCCACTTGTCAATGGAAAAGACACCAGAGACCCGGGTTCAGTCCTTGCATCCAGAAGATCCCCTGGAGGAGGGCATGGCAACCCACTTGAGTATTCTTGCCTGGAGAATCCTATGGACAGAGGAGCCTGGCGGGTTGCAGTCCGTGGGGTCACAAAGAGTTGGACATGACTGAGTGAGCACATACACACACAAATTTTGAAGCCTGATTGATAAATTACCTACTTCCAGCTGGCAAAGACAGGATGTGGTCATTCACCAGAAGAACATTTTCTCTTTGCATTTGTGATCTTAGTTTCTAAGTGTAAAAGATAACAACTGTAACATCTAACATTTATTGAGTGTTTATTATGTTAGCAACTACTGTATCTTACATATTTATTTGATTTAATCTTTACAATGAAGATGGTCCTGTTAGGGAGGTTCTATCATTACTCTTGTTTTACAGATGAGGAAAGAGGCTCAGAGAAGTTGACTTGCTCAAGTACTCTCATCTAGACAAGAGTTGAACACAGATACTCTTCTCATGTCACAAATCCAGTACTATCTATTCCAGAACCCACACTCCTTAAACACAGCTTTCTCCCAACTAATAGTTTTATTGGACTTGTTATTAATCAGAAAAGGCAGAGGAACAAGAGATCAAATTGACAACATCCTTTGAATCGTAGAAAAAGCAAGAAAATCCCAGAAAAACATCTATTTCTGCTTCATTGACTATGCTAAAGCCTTTGACTGTGTGGATCAAAACAGACTGTGGAAAATTCTTAAAGAGATGGAAATACCAGACCACCTTATCTGCTTCCTGAGAAACCTGTATGCAGGTCAAGAACAACTGGCTATGTAACAATAGACTGGTTCAAAATTGGGAAAGGAGTATGTCAAGGCTGTATTTTGTAACCCTGCTTATTTAACTTCTATGTAGAGTACATCATGTGGAATGCCAGGCTGGATGAATCACAAGCTGGAATCAATATTGCTGGGAGAATTATCAATAACCTCAGATATGAAATGACACCACCTTTTTGGTAGAAAGAGAAGAGGATCTAAAGAGCATCTTGATGAAGGTGAAAGAAGAGAGGGGGAAAGCTTGCTTAAAACTCAACAGTTCAAAAACTAAGATCATGGCATCCAGTCCCATCATTTCATGACAAATGGATGGGGGAACAATAGAAACAGTAAAAGATTTTATTTTCTTGGGCTCCAAAGTCACTGCAGACAGTGACTGCAACCATGAAATTAAGACTCTTGCTCCTTGAAGAAAAGCTATGGCAAATTTAGGCAGCATATTAAGCAGAGACATTACTTTGCTGACAAATGTTTGTAGAGTCAAATATGTGGTTTTTCCTGTATTCATGTGTGTATGTGAGAGTTCGGCCCTAACGAAGGCTGAGCACTGCAGAACTGATGCTTTCAAGCTGTGGTGTTGGAGAAGACTCTTGAGAATCCCTTGGAAAGTAAGGAGATTGAACCAGTCAAACCTAAAGGAAATCAACCCTGAGTTTTCACTGGAAGGAATAATGCTGAAGCTGAAGCTCCAAAACTTTGGCCACCTGATGCTAAGAGCTGACTCATTACTCCAGCGCTGGTAAAAGTTGAAGGCATGAGGTCAAAGGGACGATGGAGGATGAGATGGTTGGATGGCATCACCGACTCAATGGACATGAGTTTGAGCAAACTCTAGGAGATGGTGAAGGACAGGGAAGCTTGGCAGTCTATGGGGTCGCAAAGGGTCAGACAAGACTGAGTAACTGAACAGCAACAACAAAGTCTTATGATGTCTTTATGATAGTTCTAATTTGAAAATAGTCTGGTTAGAGAATAGTATCATTTTCTTTTATCTCACTTTTATCAATAAAGACAAAAATATTTTACTCAGAATTTTGGCCCAAATGTTAAAGTCTATAATGTTATGGGCTTCCCTTGTGGCTCAGATGGTAAAGAATCTGCCTGCAATGCAGGAGACCTGGGTTCAATCCCTGGGTTGGAAAGATCTCCTAGAGCAGGGCATGGTAACCCTCTCCAGTATTCTTGCCTGGAGAATCCTTATGAACAGAGGAGCCTGGAGGGCTGCAGTCCATGGGGTTGAAAAGAGTCAGACACGACTGAGTGACTAAGCACAGCACCTGTAATGTTATGTGCAAATCTGTGAAAGCTTAATTTTAGACTGGTAGTGAACACAAAAACTCCATTTATCAATGAACAGCAAACAAGACAACCTTTGCATCTAGAGAAAATAAAATGTGTTCTTTTTGAAAATCCTTTCTTAGTTCCTGGATATAAATCTTGCCCAAGTCATTCAGAGCTGAAAGGCAATGTTTTCACTAGCTTCATGGAACACAGGGATGTGTGTGATATGAATTCTGAATTGTGACAGGAAAAAAACTTACTTCCTTTTAGGGATCCCATCAGTACTATCGGGAAATTGTGGTAGGTTCCCCAGAGTTAGCTGGGAAAATTGCAGAGTCATTTAATCTTTGGAAAGACACCACATTATAAATGAGATACTATTGTTTTTTAAGCTTTGTCATTGACATTTTCACCTCTCTCAATCCCTATTCTCCCTCAGAGTATCTTCTACAGAAGTTCTAGAGATCTTTGGAATCAATCTTGCATGTGTGCATGCTGAGTCACTCAGTTATGTCCAAATCTGCGACTCTATGGACTGTAGCCTGCTGGACTCCTCTCTCCACAGGATTCTCCAGGCAAGAATACTGGAGTGGGTTGCCATTCCCTTCTACAGGGGATCTTCCCAAAGCAGGGATCAAACCCACGTTTCTAATGTCTCCTGAATTACAGGCAGATTCTTTATCACTAGTGCCACTCTTACAGCAAAGCAAAACAAAAACCCAGACCAGATGATAGTCAAGGTTCTTTCAGAAAATCTGTGATTTGTGTCAATGTCATTAGATAAGTTTACATCTAGAGGATTTCATCTAATGAAATTCAGAGAAATTTTACTAAAAAGTGTGCCCAAGTGAAAATAATTAAGATTATGCACAGCTATTTTAGTTTCCCAGGTGGTGCAGTGGTAAAGAATCTGTTTTCCAATGCATGAGATGCAAGAGATGTGGGTTTGATTTCTGGGTCCAGAAGATCCCCCAGGGAAGGAAATGGCAACACACTCCAGTGGGCTACAGTCCTTGGGGTTGCAAAGAGTCGGACACAACTTAGCCACTGAATATGCACACACAAAACAGCTATTTAAAAGTGCTGGAATTTTAACCTAGTCATTTACTAGCTATGTAACCTTAGGCAAAACTACCTAGCTACTCTTTTCTTTAGTTTCTGTACCCATAAAATAGGGTTAATAATAAACCACTTAGCACAGGCCCTGCCATATAGTAAGTACTCAGTAAGTGATTAGTTTTTAACCTGAAAGTTATTGTTTAATTTAACATTTGCTCCATCAATGTGTGACTTCCTAACTTCTACTGTCTAGATAACCACACAAATCATGGGAAGTCTATGAAGATAAACACACAAATCAGTGCCAGCAATGGGTTAGAGGAAGTTGGTTGGGTTGAATAAACAAGTTTAGACAAAAGAAACTAGCTACACTATGAAGAGACCTCTGGTTTGAATTTGGTAGGTATAAAAAGCCAGTTAGGAAGTTAAGGCTTACTTAGATTTGCTGAAATTCAGAGGCAGGAGATGGAGAAGGAAATGGCAATCCATTCCAGTACTCTAGCCTGGGAAAGACAGAGGAGACTGGTGGGCTACATTCCATGGGGTCACAGAGAGTTGGACACGATTGAGTGGCTAGATAGCAATGACAAGAGGAAGGAGAATGGCTCTTATGCCCCACAGTCCAGCAAACACTTACTTGGATTCTTTTGCTGTATAGGAATTCAAGAGTATCTCTCTCTCCCATAATTTTGAAAAGGCAGATTAACTATGTCCTTGGTGTATATATGTTTTAAAAAAGTGAAAGTAGAAGTGTTAGTCCCTCAATCACGATTCTTTGTGACCCCATGGACTATAGCCCACCAGGCTCCTCTGGCTGTGGAGTTTTCCAGGCAAGGAGACTGGAGTGGGTTGCTATTCCCTCCTCCAAGGGATCTTCCTGACCCAGGGATCTAATGTGTGTCTCTTATGTCTCCTGCATTGTAGGCTGATTCTTTACTGTCTGTGTCACCCATATAAAAATTTTACTTTGGCTAGCAGATGTTTAATCCAATATTTGGTAAGCACACCTTATTTATGTCTTTGTAGGCCATCAAGAGGAGATGTATTTTTAGAGGCAAGTTACTTAACCCTTATTTCCTTAGCTTACTTATCTAGAAATCATGAGAAAAATATTGCTACCAATACTACTTACAATACTACCTTACTTTTATTAACTTATCCTCCCAAACTAAAGGAAATAATGTATGTCAAGTGTTTAGAAAAGGGTCAAGCATGATATGAATTTGTTATTATTATTATCATCATCCTGAATACTTCCAATAGTAAATGAAAATATAGAGAAAATAGTTAATATAGGCAAAGATTTAGTAAACTATGTAGTTTCTACTTGGAATAACCCATACAAATTGTTTCTTTTTCTTGATGAGCTAATTTAGAAACACATGTTCCTTTTTCCTGCTATAGGGGTTTTCCAAAGGGCTTTTCTTAAATGTTAAGATGTTAAAAAAAAAAAACATCAAGGCAAAATGCTACTCACATAACAGGCACACAAACACTCCTGGCTTTCCCCTCCTATGGTGTTCATGTAACACTGCTGTGATGTTCATCCATTGTAGGAGAATTTAAGAAAGCTCTATTTGGACCATGGTGGGAATGAGGCTCTTGGGACATTATTGGTCCTCTCCTCATATTCAGGCCTTCCAAAATATATCCAATAAAACATAGATTGTGAGAGCTAGAAGGAATTAAGGATCATTCTGTCAGGCTCCTTCATTGTATAGATAGAGAAACAAAGAGGTTCATGGTTACAAAGGAAGTCGCTAAGAATACAATTTAGTTGTTCTGACTACTAACCAGTCTAGTTGTCTTTCCACCATATCTCCTTGCTTTTTTCAGATGGAATGATTTTCTATTGTTATTTAAGAGCAGCCAAACACCCAAGCATTCTTCAAGGACTCAGAGTAGGTACATAATCACAAATTTATTTTCTATCTCTAGCTGAAATGTTGACTTTTTAAAAAGGAGCTGAGGTTGAGTGTCAAGAAAAAATACATTCTGTATGCTGTCCTTAGAGCTAGAAACTTACCTTCACAAAAAGCTCAATTTCAGGGTCTGCTTCACTCCTGGGCCTTGGGCCTGCCATCTGTCTGTTTTAGTGGTAGTTGTCAGGCCTCTGCCTTCTGCACAGTCCACAGCACTCAGAGATTGGTTTCTTCCAATTTTATCCAAAGGCTTAAATGCAGGTTGTGTTTTAAGAGGGAAATCCAGCTTATAATAGTCAGAACTGGGCTAGTCTCCCTTCAAGAGGAAGGGTGCAGAAAATTCTAGATGCTTGAGAGTGGCTCTTGAAATCGTTTTCCTTCTTCCTCTTGACCTAACATTTGAATCAAGGAGGAGCCAACTGGGTGTGTATAAACTGGCTGGCTAGAAGGGTGGGGGTGTTTCCAGAGAAGCTTCAATGCTATGAGTCAGCATAGAGAAACACATACACACAAATACACAAGCATTTTCAATATATCAAGCAGACCAGATGTTCTCTAGAGCTTCCCTTTGAATCCTGGGCTTCATGCCCAGAAAATGGCCTCTTATGCTGTTCTGTAACCTAACAGCAGCAAAAAGCTCTTCCAGGAAAAGGTCCAGAAATCATTTGGGTTTTAACATTGAAAAGGATGTTTATCTAATGACACTGCCTAAAAGTTCGTTTGAAAAGAAGTGTACTTCATCAAAAGTCTCCAACCTCAATTCTACTGCTGACACAGCCAGACTTCCCTTCTGGGATGCAAATTTCACTTCTCTGCTCTAATCAGGGAATGTTCAATGGGAGCATTGAGTCTGGGGGCGTCTTTTGCATGTTTCTCTGTTTCTGGGAATGGTGGACTGGGAGGGATCACTTCCTGGTTTTAGTATCTGTATGAGGAACCACAAGCAGTTCTGTATCTCTGCTTGTCAACCCTGGAAACAGCAGTAAGATATCCAAACTGATGACTCGCTCTCTGCAGTGTTTCTGGAAGCTGTGTTTTCTGCCTGCTAGGATGAGGTGGGGTGGGGCAGATGCAGGCCCTGGATGAATACACCCCTGCTGATGGGAAGAGTCTCTGCTTGGAGCCAAAGTGATCACGGATCCACCAGATTGGCACCATTGAGACACTCTCTCTGCAACACCACATGTCCTCTGTGCTCATATGGGCTGTACACGCACCTGCCGTTGCCCACATGTAAAGAATTTGCAGGACAAGTTACAGGCTTTGGGCAAAATCTGGTCTCTGCCACACCTGTAGGGTTTAAACAAGGAGTGGCTGCCAGTATGAATGTGAGTGTCCTTTAGGATGGGGGACCTGATGATTTCCCAAGTGATCAATAGGGAACTTCTGCTAGACATCTGTTCAGCCGACCTCGTGGGTGAGCATAGGACTGGCTGTTTGGCAGGACCCAGTGGAGGCTTTGGCCATATTTTTACTCTGTTCATTCACACTGTCACTCCAAAGACAATCAATGAATACTTCCTCTGTGCCAGGATGCTGATCCAGTCTCTGAGATGAGCAGCACAGTAAGTGTGAGAGGATGACAGGAATTCAACTTGAAGCATGCTAAGCCTGAGGCATCCTCACTCTTCCTCATTCCTAATATCTAATCAGTGCAGAATCTCACCACTTCTGCATCCTGAATATTTTTTTAAACCTACCCACTTCTCTTTCCTCCCCTGTTACTCAGAATTTCATCCCAGCAACACTCATTATTTTTCTGTTAATTACAAAACTGTTTTAAAGGACCTGAGTCTTTGTTTGACCCTCAGTCCTCGGGGAAACTCTCCACTCCTACCATAACCACAGCCACAACATCAACAACAGCTCAATGAGGCATGTATGACCCCTAATGAATAATCAAACACACGAACTTTTTGTTTTTCTCTCCTTCCCAAAGTGTTTTGAAAATCTTGGATTGAGATATAATTTACACACCATAAATTTGACTCCTTTTATGTGTACCTTCAAGGATTTTTAGTAATTGTATCGAGTGGTGCAACCATCACTGCATCCAACATTAGATATCTCTATCACCGCAATAGCATTTCTCTCTTGCCCATGTGCACTTAGCCCCCATTACCACCCAACTCCCTTAGCAATTACTAGTCTGCTTCTTGTCTCTATGGATTTGCCTACCTTGGACATTTCATATAAACAGAACCACACGTATGTGGTCTTTTGTGACTTGCTTCTTTTACTTAGCATGATGTTTTCAAGGTTCATCTATATTGTAGTATTACCATACTTCATTATTTCTGATGGCCAAATAATGGTAGATAACATGTATATATCACCTTATGTTTATGGACATTTGGGTTATTTCCACCTTTTTCTATTGTGAATAAGGCAGGTATAGACATTCATGCACATGATTTTGGGTACATATATGTTTTCAATTCTCTTGGGTAGATACCTAGCAGTAGAAGTGCTGGTCATGTTGGTAATTCTATGTTGAATTATTTGAGTTACTGCAAAACTTTTTCACAGTGGCTGCGCCATTTTACATTCCAGCCAGCAGCATATGCCAATTTCAATTTTTCCATTACTTATTTTCTGTTTTTGTTTATTTTTAGTTTTAAATTATTTTTTCCCTGTTGGTTTCCAATTGCTTTCTTTTCTTTCTTTTTTTAAAAAAATATTTATTTATTTTTTTAAAAATTTTCTTTACATTATCGTGTTTGTTTTGCCATTCATTGACATGAATCTGCCATGGGTATACATATGTTCCCCTTCCAGAATCCCCCTCTCACCTGCCTCCTGACTCTCTCTCTCTGGGTCATCCCAGTGCACCAGCCCTGAGCATCAAACCTGGGCTGGCGATTGATTTCACATATGATAATTAATATGTTTCAATGCCGTTCTCCCATATCACCCCACCCTTGCCCTCTCCCATAGAGTCCACGAATTTGTTCTATACATCTGCGTTCCTTTTGCTGTCTTGCATGCAGGGTTCTCGTTACCATCTTTCTAAATTCCATATATATGCGTTAGTATACTGTATGTTGTTTTTCCTTCTGGCTTACTTCACTCTGGATAATAGGCTCCAGTTTTGTCCACCTGAGTAGAACTGATTCAAATGAATTCTTTTTAATGGGTGAGTAATATTCCATTGTGTATATGTACCACAGCTTTCTTATCCATTCGTCTGTTGATGGAGTACAATTTATTTACAATGTGTTACCTTCAAATGTACAACAAAGTGAAATGTTTATACATATACATATATCCACTCTTTTTTAGATTATTTTACATTATTAGCCATTAAAGAGTATTGAGTAGAGTTCCCTGTGCTATGCAGTAGGTACTTCTTTGTTGTTTATTTTATACATAGAAGTGTGTATATGTCAATCCCAATCTCCCACCTTATCCCTCTCCCTCCCTTATCCCCTTGTTTTCTACATCTGTGACTCTATTTCTGTTCTGCAAATAAGTTCATTTTTAGATTCCATAAATAAGTGATACCATATGATATTTGCCTTTATCTGTCTGACTTACTTGATATGATGATTTCTAGGTTCATCCATGTTGCTGCAAATGGCATTATTTTTTTAATTGCTGCATTGTATTCCATTCTGCCAAACATCCTGGAATGTGAAGTCAAGTGGGCTTTAGAAAGCAAAGCTAGTGGAGGTGATGGAATTCCATTTGAGCTATTTCAATGCCTGAAAGATGATGCTGCACAAGTGGTGCACTCAATATGCCAAAAAATTTGGAAAACTCAACAATGGCCACAGGACTGGAAAAGGTCAGTTTTCATTCCAATCACAAAGAAAGGCAATACCAAAGAACAGTCAAACTACAGCAAAATTGCACTCATCTCATAGGATAGTAAAACAATGCTCAAAATTTTCCAAGCCAGGCTTTAGCAGTACGTGAGCCGTGAACTTCCAAATGTTCAAACTGATTTTAGAAAAGGCAGAGGAAGCAGAGATCAAATTACCCACATCCACTGGATCATCAAAAAAACAAAGACTTCCAGAAAAACATCTATTTCTGCTTTATTGACTATGCCAAAGCTTTTGACTGTGTGGATCACAATAAACTGTGGAAAATTCTGAAAGAGATGGGAATACCAGACCATGTGACCTGTCTCTTGAGAAACCTGTATGCAGGTCAGGAAGCAACAATTAGAACTGGACATGCAACAACAGGCTGGCTCTGAATAGGAAAAGGAGTGCGCCAAGGCTGTATATTGTGACTCTGCTTATTTAAATTGTATGCAGTGTACATCATGAGAAATGCTGGGCTGGAAGAAGCACAATAATCTTCCCAGAATCAAGATTTCCGGGAGAAATACCTATAACCTCAGATACACAGATGACACCACACTTATGGCAGAAAGTAAGAGGAACTGAAAATCCTCTTGATGAAAGTGAAAGAGGAGAGTGAAAAAGTTGGCTTAAGGCTCAATATTTAGAAAACTGAGATCATGGCATCTGGTCCCATCACTTCATGGGAAATAGATAGGGAAACAGTGGAAATAGTGTCAGACTCTAATTTTGGGGCTCCAAAATCACTGCAGATGGTGATTGCAGCCATGAAATTAAAAGACGCTTACTCCTTGGAAGGAAACTTATGACCAACCTAGACAGCATAATGAAAAGGAGAGACATTACTTTGCAAACAAAGGTCCATCAAGTCAAGGCTATGTTTTTTCCAGTAGTCATGTATGGATGTGAGATTTGGACGGTGAAGAAAGCTGAGTGCCAAAGAATTGATGCTTTTGTTTTTGTTTTTGTTAAGTGTCTTTTCCTATTCCTGGTGGTCTTTTTTTCTGATCATAAATACCCTTATTTAAAGTGAGGAGCTTAACATGAGAGAAGGTTCCACAGCCAGATTGGGACCCAGTTTTCTTATGTCGAATTAACAAATTTTCCTGTCATGCATTCCTTATACAGGGATTCCATTTCTTTTAGTTCTGCTTTTTAAAGGTAAGTCTCGTTCATTATTTTGGCATGTCAAACTATGAATTAATTGTGAAAAAGATCAAAATAGAATAATGGAAAATCTGTGGGTTGGAGAATATTGTTGAGAGTCCCTTGGACTGCAAGGAGATCCAACGCATCCATCCCAAAGGAGATCAGTTCTGGGTGTTCATTGGAAGGACTGATGTTGAAGCTGAAACTCCAATACTTTGGCCACCTCATGTGAAGAGTTGACTCATTGGAAAAGACCCTAATGCTGGGAAGGATTGGGGGCAGGAGGAGAAGGGAACGACAGAGGATGAGATGGCTGGATGGCATCACTGACTTGATGGACATGGGTTTTGGTGGACTCCAGAAGTTGGTGATGGATAGGGAGGCCTGGTGTGCTGTGATTCATGGGGTCGCAAAGAGTTGGACATGACTGAGCGACTGAACTGAAGATATATATGTTATATATAACATACAACATAAAAGATCTTTTTAAAATATATAAAAACACATTGCTTACTCACTCAGTGGTGTCTCTTTAGTGACCCCATGGACTATAGCCAGCCAGACTCCTCTGTCCATGAAATTTCCCAGGCTGATATATTGGAGTGGCTTCCATTTCTTTCTCCAGGGGATCTTCCGGACCCAGGGATCAAATCTGATTCTCTTGCATTTGCAGGCGGATTCTTTACCAGTGAGCCACCAGGGAAGCACATATAAAAGTATACTTGTGCTAAGATAAAGACTTACTAAGTACTAAAGTTAGTTTTTTATGCAGTCCATGGCACTGTGATATTTCTTTTCGGTTTTTTATTTTCTTATTTTATGAAATAAAATCAACCTCTTTTGGAGCCCAGTTCTGTGAATTTAGCACATGTATACATGTGTGCATTCACCACCACATTCAGGACATGGAACCCACCAACCCAGCAAGTCCCTGGTCTGGTACAGCAGTCCCTGTTAAAGTCCTTGATTTTTGTAAAAGGAATGTTGGTTAAATAGAGTCCTTGGGTGGAGAGTTGGATGGGTAGCCAAAATTCAACAAAGATGGCAAGGGAAAGTGGAATGGAGAAGTTTATTACTCATAAGTCCTGGAGGAGGTACAAAGCACGCCTGGAGGCCCACACATGAGGTCAGGGCAGGGTACAGGCAGAAAGAAGGCAGCAGGGTCTGGGACTGACAGCTTTTATTAGGGCCCATAGATTAAATGTTTCTGAGGTTCCCTGGAGAAGGCCAAATTGGTCAATTCAAAACCAAAATATAATAAAATAAAATAAACCAACAGTGCTTTGGTAAGCTCTGTGCGAGTTCTATCTAAGGGACCTACAAGTGGAAGGAGCTAGGAGTCAGAAGAGATTTAAATCATCAGGGTCTTTGGAAAAGCCATATCAGTTGCACTTTCTTATGATTCTGCTGGCTGTCATCCAGGGCATGCACTTTAGGATAGATTTGTGTCTACCCAAGCCCCCTGCAGGTCCCTTAGCCATACAAAAATAATGTGATATTATAGAGTATTTTAACCTCTAAATAGTTGTCAAACTCTTTCTTCAGACCTAGTCCTTGACAACCGCTGCTCTCGTCTCTATCTCTTAAAAAACTACCTTTCATCAAAATATGCATAGAAATGAATGAAAATAAAGACACAACAACCTAAAACCTATGGCACACTGTATGAAAACACAACAACCCAAAATCTATGGGACACTGTAAAAGCAGTAGTAAGGGGAAGATTCATAGCATTGCAGGCTTACCTCAAGAAACAAGAAAAAAGTCAAATAAATAAGCTAACTTTACACCTAAAGCAACTAGAAAAGGAGGAAATGAAGTACCTCAGGGTTAGTAGAAGGGAAAAAAATCTTAAGAATTGGGGCAGAAATAAATGCAAAAGAAACAAAAGAGATCATAGAAAAAGTCAACAAAGCCAAAAGCTGGTTCTCTAAGAAGATAAATAAAATTGACAAGCCATTAGCCAGACTCATCAAGAAACAAAGGGAGAAGAATCGATTCAAAAAAATTAGAAATGAAAATGGAGATTTCGTAACAGACAACACAGAAATACAAAAGATCATAAGAGACTATTATTAGCAACTATATGTCGATAAAATGGGCAACTTGGAAGAAATGGAAGAATTCTTAGAAAAGTACAACTTTCCAAAACTGAATCAGGAAGAAACAGAAAATCTTAACAGACCCATCACAAGCATGGAAACTGAAACTATAATCATAAATCTTCCAACAAACCAAAGCCCAGGACCAGATGGCTTCACAGCTGAATTCTATCAAAAATTTAGAGAAGAGCTAACACGTATCCTACTTAAACTCTTCCAGAATATTGCAGAGGAAGCTAAACTCCCAAACTCATCCTATGAGGCCACCATCACATTAATCCCCAAACCAGACAAAGATGCCAGAAGAAAAAGAAAACTACAGGCCAATATCACTGATGAACACAGATACAAAAATCCTCAACAAAATTCTAGCAAAGAGAATCCAACAGCATATTAAAAAGATCATACATCATGACAAAGAGGGCTTTATCCCAGGAATGCAAGGATTCTTCAATATCCACAAATCAATCAATGTAATACACCACATTAACACATTGAAAGATAAAAACCATATGACTATCTCAACAGATGCAGAGAAAACCTTTGACAAAATTCAACATCCATTTATGATAAAAAAAAAACCCTCCAGAAAACAGAAATAGAAAGAACATATCTCAACATAGTAAAAGCTATATATGACAAACCCACAGCAAACATTATCCTCAATGGTGATAAATTAACATCATTTCCCCTCAAATCAGGAACAAGACAAGGGTGCCCACTCTCACCACCACTATTCAACATAGTTTTGGAAGTTTTGGCCACAGCAATCAGAGAAGAAAAAGAAATAAAAGGAATCCAGATTGGAAAAGAAGAAGTAAAACTCTCACTGTTTGCAGATGACTTGATCCTCTACATAGAAAACCTTAAAGACTCCACCAGAAACTTACTAGAGCTAATCAATGAATATAATAAAGTTTCAGAAAATAAAATTAACACACAGAAATCCCTTACATTCCTATACACTAACAATGAGAAAACAGAAAGAGAAATTAAGGAAACAATTCCATTCACCATTGCAATGAAAAGAATAAAATACTTAGGAATATATTTACCTAAAGAAACAAAAGACATATATATATATAGCAAACTATAAAACACTGGTGAAATAAATCAAAGATGACACAAATAGATGGAGAAATATACCACGTTCATGGATGGGAAGAATCAATATAGTGAAAATGAGTATACTACCCAGAGCAATCCATAGATTCAATGGAATGCCTATCAAGTTGCCACCAGTCTTTTTCAGAAAACTAGAACAAATAACTTCACACTTTGTATGGAAATACAAAAAAACCTCGAATAGCCAAAGCAATCTTGAGAAAGAAGAATGAAACTGGAAGAATCAGCTTGCCTGACTTCAGGCTCTACTACAAAGCCACAGGCATCAAGACAGTATGGTACTGGCACAAAGACAGAAATATAGATCAATGGAACAAAATAGAAAGCCCAGAGATAAATCCACACACCTATGGACACCTTATTTTAACAAAGGAGGCAAGAATATACAACGGAGAAAAGACAATCTCTTTAACAAGTGGTCCTGGGAAAACTGGTCAACCACTTGTAAAAGAATGAAACTAGAACACTTTCTAATACCAGACACAAAAATAAACTCAAAATGGATTAAAGATCTAAATGTAAGACCAGAAACTATAAAACTCCTAGAGGAAAACATAGGCAAAACACTTTCCAACATAAATCACAGCAGGATCCTCTATGAGCCACCTCCAAGAATATTGGAAACAAAACCAAAAAATAAACAAATGGGATGCAATTAAGGTTAAACGCTTTTGCACAACAAAGGAAACCATAAGCAAGGTGAAAAGGCAGCCTTCAGAATGGGAGAAAATAATAACAAATGAAGCAACTGACAAAGAATTGATCTCAGAAATATACAAGCAATGCCTGCAGCCCAGTACCAGAAAAATAAGTGACTCAATCAAAAAATGGGCCAAAGGACTGAACAGACATTTCTTCAAAGAAGACATACAGATGGCTAACAAACACAAAAGATGCTTAACATCACTCATTATCAGAGAAATGCAAATCAAAACCACAGTGAGGTACCATTTCAATATCATTTCAGCCAGTCAGAATGACTGCTATCCAAAAGTCTACAAGCAATAAATGCTGGAGAGGGTGTGTAGAAAAGGGAACCCTCTCACACTGTTGGTGGGAATGCAATCTAGTACAGCCACTATGGAGAACAGTGTGGAGATTCCCTAAAAAACTGGCAATAGAACTGCCATATGATCCAGCAATCCCACTGGGGGACATACACACCTAGGAAACCAGAATTGAAACAGACACGTGTACCCCAATGTTCATTGCAGCACTGTTTATAATAGACAGGAAATGGAAGCGACCTAGATGTCCATCAGCAGATGAATGGATAAGAAAGCCATGGTACATACACAATGGAATATTACTCATCCATTAAAAAGAATACATTTGAGTCAATGCTAATGAGGTGGATGAAATTGGAGCCTATTATACAGAGTGAAGTAAGCCAGGAAGAAAAACACCAATACAGTATACTAATGCATATATATGGAATTTAGAAAGATGGTAATGATAACCCTGTATTTGAGATAGCAAAAGAGACACAGATATATAGAACAGTCATTTGGACTCTTTCGGAGAGGGTGAGGGTGGGATGATTTGGGAGAATGGTATTGAAACATGTATATTATCATATGTGAAACAAATCGCCAGTCCAGGTTCGATGCATGAGACAGGATGCTCAGGGCTGGTGCACTGGGATGACCCAGAGGGATGGGATGGGGAGAGAGGTGGGAGGCGAATTCAGGATGGAGAACACCTGTACATCTGTGGTGGATTCATGTCAATATATGTCAAAACCACTACAATATTGTAATTAGCCTTCAATTAAAATAAATAAATTAATATTTTAAAAAACACTAACTTTCCCATATGTCTTGTAAGTGGATTCATTAAGTCTGTCAGCTTTTGAGGCTGGATGCTATCATTAAACATACTGCTTTTGAGGTTTGTTAAGAATGTTGTGTGTATCAATAGTTATGTTCTATTGTTGAGTAGTATTCTATTGTGCGGATGTATCACAGTTTGTTTAACCCTTGGCTTGTTGGAGAACATTTTGGTTGTTTCCAGGGTTTTGGAAATTTTGAATAAAGCAGATATGAGCATTCATGGATAAGTTTTTATATGAACATAAAGTTTCATTTCTCTAGGGAATATACCTAGGAGTTGGTTTACTGGATCATATGAAAAGGATCTTCAGGTCTCTCCACAGTTAGCTTCATTCTCATGCCCTAGGGGCCACCATTGTTCTTATGCTTTTCATCACATCTTGATTTTCCCTGTTTTAGAACTTCAAATAATGGAATCATACATGTAAGCACTTCAATGAAGCCTCTTTTGAGAGTCACTCATATTTGATGCATGTATCAATGTTCATTCCTTTCTATCACCAAGTGTTATATAACTAAATTGATAAACCACAATTAATTTATATGTTCAACTGTTGATGAACATCTGGCTTCTTTTCAGTTTTTTATTTTTTTATTTTTATTTATTTTATTTATTTATTTTTTTATTATTGTTTTTGCCATACATTGTCATGATATCACCATGGGTTTACATATGCTTCCCCTCCGGGTCCCCCCTCCCTCCTCCCTCCCCCCCGGGAAATCTCGCTGCACCAGTCCCGAGCATCAATCCTGGGCTGGCGATTGATTAGACACATGACAATTAACATGCTTCAATGCCCTTCTCCCATCTCATCCCACCCTTACCCTCATCCACAAAGTCCACAAGTCTATTCTATACATCTGCGTTCCTTTTGTTGTCTCCCATGTTGGGTTCTCATTACTGTCTTTCTAAATTCCATATATATGTGTTAATATATATTGTTGTTTTTGCTTCTGGCTTAGTTTTTTATTATTATGAAAGAAGTTGTTATAAACATCTGTGTTCAAGTTACCATGTACTCATATTTTTTACATTTTCCTTGAATAATTTCTAAAAGCAGAAGTGTTAGGTAGTAGTTATAGGTTGTATATAGCTAGCTTTATGAAAAACTGAAAAACTACTTTTCAAAGTATTTGTACCATATTACACTTCCACCATGTATGGGGGTTTTAGTTGTTCGATATCCTTGCCAAAATTTGGTGTTGTCAACTGGTTAGTTTCAGTCATTTTGATGTGTATTTAGTGATATGTCATTGTGGTTTTAAATTTGCAATTACCTATTGAATAAAGATGTTGAGTGTATTTTGAATTTTCCAAAAAAGTTATTTCAAAACATCCAACATAACTATTATTTTTCTAATGTCAAAATAACTGTCTTCGCTTTCTTATGTCTTCTATGTGGTACATATTTTTTTTTAAACTTTCTTTATTGTGTTGGTTTTGCCATACATTGACATGAATCCGCCATGGGTATACATATGTTCCCCCTCCAGAACCCCCCTCCCTCCTCCCTCCCGATTCGCTCCCCCTGGGTTATCTCGGTGCGCCAGCCCCAAGCATCAATCCTGGGCTGGCGATTGATTTCACATATGATAAGTAACATGTTTCAATGCCATTCTCCCATATCATCCCACCCTTGCCCTCTTCCACAGAGTCCACGAGACTGTTGTATACATCTGCATTTCTTTTGCTGTCTCACATGCAGGGTTCTTGTTACCATCTTTCTAAATTCCATATATATGTGTTAGTATACTGTATTGTTGTTTTTCCTTCTGGCTTACTTCACTCTGGATAATAGGCTCCAGTTTTGTCCACCTGAGTAGAACTGATTCAAATGAATTTGTTTTTTTAATGCTGAGTAATATTCCATTGTGTATATGTACCACAGCTTTCTTATCCATTTGTCAGTTGATGGGCATCTAGGTTGCTTCCATGTCCTGGCTATTGTAAACAATGTGGCGATGAACATTGGGGTACACGTGTTTCTTTCAATTCTGGTTTCCTTGGTGTGTATGCCCAGCAGTGGGATTGCTGGGTCATATGGCAGTTCTATTTCCAGTTTTTCAAGGAATCTCCACAGGGTTTCCATAGTGGCTGTGCTAGTTTGCATTCCCACCAACAGTGTAAGAGGGTTCCCTTTTCTCCACATCCTCTCCAGCATTTATTGCTTGTAGACTTTTGGATGGCAGCCATTCTGACTGGTATAAAGTGGTACCTCATTGTGGTTTTGATTTGCATTTCTCTGATAATGAGTGATGTTGAGCATCTTTTCATGTGTTTGTTAGCCATTTTTATGTCTTCTTTGGAGAAATGTCTGTTAAGTTCTTTGGCCCACTTTTTGATTGGGTTGTTTATTTTTCTAGAATGGAGCTGCAGGAGTTGCTTGTATATTTTTGAGATTAATTGTTTGTCCGTTGCTTCATTGGCTATTATTGTCTCCCATTCTGAAAGCTGCCTTTTCACCTTGCTTATAGTTTCCTTTGTTGTGCAGAAGCTTTTAATTTTAATTAGGTCCCATTTGTTTATTCGTGCTTTTATTTCCGATATTCTGGGAGGTGGGTCATAGAGAATCCTGCATTGGTTTATGTCAGAGAGTGTTTTGCCTATGTTATCCTCTAGGAGTTTTATAGCTTCTGGTCTTATGATTAGATCTTTGATCCATATTGAGTTTATTTTTGTGTATGGTGTTAGAACATATTTATATTTCATTTGCTTTTAATCTTTCTTTGTTATTATGCTTAGATAGCATGTCTTTTTTAATTTTTATTTTGATAACCCTTAAAATGAGATCTATTTTCTTAATACATTTGTCTGTGTGTTAGTCACTAAGGAGTGTCCAACTCTTACCAACCGCCATGGACTCTAACCCGCCAGGCTCCTCTGTCCATGGGATTCTCCAGGCAAGAATACTGAAGTGGGTTGCCATTCTTTTTTCCAGGGGATCTTCCCAATCCGGGAATCAAACCCAGGTCTCCTGCATTACAGGCATATTCTTTATGAGCTGAGCCACCAGGGAAGCTCTATTACATTTGTTAGTGTACAATGTATTATCATTGCTTGTAGATAAAATGTTATACAGCAGATCTTGAACTAATTAATCTTGCTTATCTGAAACTTAATGCCCAATGATTAGTAACTCTCCATGTCCCCCTCCCAGACAGTATTCCAGAAGAAAATCTACTTCTACTTAATTGGTTATGCTAAAGCATTTGACTGTGTTCAGTTCAGTTCAGTCATTCAGTCGTGTCCAACTCTGCGACCCCATACACCGCAGCATGCCAGGCTTCCCTGTCCATCACGAACTTTGGAGCTTACTCAAACTCATGTCCATCGAGCTGGTGATGCCATTCAATCTTCTCATGCTCTGTTGTCCCCTTCTCCTCCCGCTTTCATTCTTTCTCAGCATCAAAGTCTTTTCCAATGAGTCAGTTCTTCACATAAGGCGGTCAAAGTATTGGAGTTTCAGCTTCAGCATCATTCCTTCCAATGAATATTCAGGACTTATTTCTTTTAGGATTGACTGGTTGGATCTTCTGGCTGTTCAAGAGACTCTCAAGAGTCTTCTACAACACCACAGTTTCAAAGCATCGATTCTTCAGTGATCAGCTTTCTTTATGGTCCAACTCTAACATCCTTGGATGACTACTGGAAAAACCATATCTTTGAGTAGATGGACTTTGTTGGCAAAGCAATGTCTGTTTCTAATATGCTGTCTAGGTTGGTCATAGCTTTTCTTCCAAGGAGCAAGCTTCTTTTAATTCCATGGTTGCAGTCACCATCTGCAGTGATTTTGAAGCCCCTCAAAATAAAGTCTGTCACTGTTTCCATTTTTCCCCATCTATTTGCCATGAAGTGATGGGATCAGATGCCATGATCTTAGTTTTATGAATGTTGAGTTTTAAGCCAAGTTTTTCACTCTCCTCTTTCACTTTCATCAAGAGGCTCTTTAGTTCTTCTTTGCTTTATGCCATAAGGGTGGTGTCATCTGTATATCTGAGGTTATTGATATTTCTCCCAGAAATCTTGATTCTAGCTTGTGCTTCCTCCTGCCCAGCATTTCTCATGATGTACTCTGCATATAAGTTAAACAAGCAGGGTGACAATATACAGCTTTGATGTACTTCTTTTCCAATTTGAAATCATTCTGTTGTTCCATGTCCAGTTCTAATTGTTGCTTCTTGACCTACGTGCAGATTTCTCCAGAGGCAGGTGAGGTCATCTGGTATTCCCTTCTCCTTAAGAATTTTCCACAGTTCATCGTGATCCACACAAAGGCTTTGGCATAGTCAATAAAGGAGACATATATGTTTTCCTGGAATTGTCTTGGTTTTTCAGTGATACAACAGATGCTTGCAATTTGATCTCTGGTTTCTCTGCCTTTTCTAAATCCAGCTTGAAAATCTGGAAGTTCATGGTTCACATACCGTTGAAGCCTGGCTTGGAAAATTTTGAGCATTATTTTGCTAGCATGGAAGATGAGTGCAATTGTGCAGTAGTTTGGGCATTCTTTGGCACTGATTTTCTTTGGGACTGGAAAGAAAACTGACCTTTTCCAGTCCTGTGGTCACTGCTGAGTTTTCCAAATTTGCTGGCATATTGAGTGCAGCACTTTCACATCATCAGCCTTTCGGAATTGAAACAGCCTAACTGGAATTCCATCACCTCCACTAGCTTTGTTTGTGGTGATGCTTTCTAAGGCCCACTTGACAATACATTCCAGGATGTCTGGCTGTAGGTGAGTGATCACACCATTATGGTTATCTGGGTCATGAAAATCTTTTTTGTATAGTTCTTCTGTGTATTCGTGCCACCTCTTCTTTATATCTTCAGCTTCTGTTAGGTCCATACCATTTCTGTCCTTTATCGAGCCCATCTTTGCATGAAATATTCCCTTAGTATCTCTAATTTTCTTGAAAAGATCTCTAGTCTTTTCCATTCTATTGTTTTCCTCTATTTCTTTGCACTGATGGCTGAGGAAGGCTTTCTTATCTCTTCTTGCTATTCTTTGGAACTTTGAATTCAAATAGGTATATCATTTATTTTCTCCTTTGCCTTTAATTTCTCTTCTTTTCACAGCTATTTGTAAGGCCTCCTCAGACAACCATTTTCCTTTCTTTTTCTTGGGGATGGTCTTGATCTCTGCGTCCTGAACAATGTCATAGTTCTTCAGGCACTCTGTCTATTAGAGCTAACCCCTTGAATCTATTTGTCACTTCCACTGTATAATCATAAGGGATTTGATCAAGATCATACCTGAATGGTCTAGTGTTTTTCTCTACTTTCTTCAATTTAAGCCTGAATTTGTCAATAAGGAGTTCATGATCTGAGCCACAGTCAGCTCCTTGTCTTGTTTTTGCTGACTGTATAGAGCTTCTCCATCTTTGGCTGCAAAGAATACAATGAATCTGATTTTGGTATTGGCCATGTGGTGATGTCCATGTATAGAGTCTTCTCTTGTGTTGTTGGAAGAGTGTGTTTGCTATGACCAGTGCGTTCTCTTGGCAATACTCTGTTAGCCTTTGACCTGCTTTGTTTTGTACTCCAAGGCCAAATTTGCCTGTTACTCCCGGTATCTCTTGACTTCCTACTTTTGCATTCCAGTCTCCTAAAATAAAAAGAACATATTTTTGGGTGTTAGTTCTAGAAGGTCTTGTAAGTCCACATCGAACTGTTCAACTTGAGCTTCTTCAGCATTACTGGTCAGGGCATAGACTTGGATTACTGTGATAGTGAATGATTTGCCTTGGAAATGAACAGAGATCATTCTGTCATTTTTGAGATTGCTTCCTAGTACTGCATTTAAGACTCTTTTGTTTACTGTGATGGCTACTCCATTTCTTCTAAGGGATTCTTGCTCACAGTAATATATATAATGGTCATGTGAATTAAATTCACCCATTCCAGTCCATTTTAGTTTGCTGATTCCTAAACCGTTGATGTTCATTCTTGCCATCTCCTGATTGACCACTTCCAATTTGCCTTGATTCATGGACCTAACATTCCAGGTTCCTATGCAATACTGCTCTTTACATCATCGGACTTGACCTCCATCACCAGTCACATACACAACTGGGTGTTGTTTTTGACTGTGTGTTTCAAAACAAACTATGGAAAATACTTAGAGATGGGAATCCAAGACCACCTTACCGGTCTCCTCTATACAAGTCAAGAAGCAACAGTTTGAACCAGACATGGAACAACCGATTGGTTCAAAATTGGGAAAAGAGTATCTCAAGGTTGTATATTGTCACCCTGCTCATTTATCTTACATGCAGAGTACATCATATGAAATTCCAGACTTGATTAATCACAAGCCAGAGTTAAGATTGCTGGGAGAAATAGAAATAACTTCAGATATGTAGATGATGCCACCCTTTGACAGAAAGCAAAGAGGAGCTTAATAACCTCTTGATGAAGGTGAAAGAGGATAGTAAAAACGCTGGCTTAAAACCCAGCATTCATAAAATAAAGATCATGGCATCTGGTCCCATCATTTCAAGGGAAATAGATGGGGAAACAATGGAAACAGCGTCAGACTTTATTTTCTTGGGCTCCAAAATCACTGCAGATGGTGACTGCAGCCATGAAATTAAAAGACACTTGCTCCTTGGAAGAAAAGCTTTGACAATCCTAGATAGTGTATTAAAAAGTGGAGACGTTACTTTGCCAACAAAAGTCCATGTAGTCAAATCTATGGTTTTTACAGTAGCTGTTGGACTATAAAGAAGGCTGAGCACTGAAGAATTGTTGCTTTCAAACTATGGTGTTGGAGAAGACTCAGGAGTCCATGGTACTGCAAGAGATCAAACCAGTGAATTCTAAAGGATATCAGTCCTGAATATTCATTGGAAGGGCTGATGCTGAAGCTGAAGCTCCACTACTTTGGCCACCTGATGCGAAAAGCCGACTCATTAGAAAAGACCATGATGATGGAAAAGATTGAAGGCAGGAGGAGAAGGGGACAGCAAAGGAGGAGATGGTTGGATGGCATCACCAAATCAATGGACATGAGTTTAAGCTAGCTTTGAGAGATGGTGAAAGACAGGGAAGACTATTGTGCTGCAGTCTATGGGGTCACAAAGAGTCAGACATGACTGACCGAGTGACAGCAGCAATGGCCACTCTCCTCAATACCTGACAACTACCACTGTACTCTTTGATTCTACAAATTTCACTACCTTAGATACCTCATATAAATGAAATTATGCCATATTTGTCTTTCTGAATGGTTTATTTCATTTAGCATAATGTCCTCACGCTTCACCTGTAGTGTAAAGAGCATGTAGACTGCATATTTTTGTCTTGCTTTTATACACAGTATGATCATCATAGTAGTCTGCTATGTTTCCGGAGCTGATAGTAAGTCTTTCAATGCAATTCCTATCAATCTACCAGAGGTCTTTTTCAGAGAATTAGAACAAATAATTTCACAATTTGTATGGAAATACAAAAAACAGGCCAATATCACTGATGAACATAGAGGCAAAAATCCTTAACAAAATTCTAGCAAATAGAATCCAACAACACATTAAAAAGATCATACATCATGATCAAGTAGGCTTTATCCCAGGGATGCAAGGATTCTTCAATATTCACAAATCAATGTAATACACCACATTAACAAATTGAAAAATAAAAACCACATGATTATCTCAATAGATGCAGAGAAAGCTTTTGACAAAATTCAACATCCATTTATGATAAAATCCCTCCAAAAAGCAGGAATAGAAGGAACATACCTCAACATAATAAAAGCTATATATGACAAACCCACAGCAAACATTATCTTCAATGGTGAAAAACTGAAAGCATTTCCCCTGAAGTCAGGAACAAGACAAGGGTGCCCACTCTCACCACTACTATTCAACATAGTTTTGGAAGTCTTGGCCAAAGCAATCAGTGCAGATAAAGAAATCAAAGGGATCCAGATTGAAAAAGAAGAAGTAAAACTCTCTCTGTTTGCAGATGACATGATCCTCTACATAGAAAACCCTAAAGACTCTACCAGAAAATTACTAGAGCTAATCAGTGAATATAGTAAAGTTTCAGGATACAAAATCAACACACAGAAGTCCCTGGCATCCCTATACACTAACAATGAGAAAACAGAAAGAGAAATTAAGGAAACAATTCCATTCACCACCGAAACAAAAAGAATAAAATACTTAGGAGTATTTCTACCTAAAGAAACCAAAGACTTGTATATAGAAAACTATAAAACACTGATGAAAGAAATCAAAGAGGACACAAGTAGATGGAGAAATATATCGTGTTCTTGGATTGGAAGAATCAATATAGTGAAAATGAGCATACTACCCAAAG
>ML664051.1:362035-376248 GCA_007570785.1 Antilocapra americana | reverse complement strand
TGTATGGCAAAAACAATAATAAAAAAAATAAATAATAATAGGGTTTCTGTTAGTAAGTAAAAGAGAAATAAACATTGTGCATTTTATTAAAAAGTGTCTGATACAGTTTCATAAGACATGAGATGATGGAATAATATCCTGGGGAGGTGAGAGGGGGGTTGTGGAAGGGGAACACATGTATACCCATGGCGGATTCATGCCAATATATGGCAAAACCAACACGATAATGTAAAGAAAAAAATTAATTAATTAATTAAAAAAGAAATATTTTTTCATTTTATTCTTCAAGAAAAGGTGTCATAGATTATCAGAGTCTCTGAGTTTTTTCTGCCTCCAAATTTGAAAAAAAATATTTCTTTTTTGCTTCTTGAAGTTTAACTGTTTAACCATGGTAGTCATTGGTATCCATCAGCTCTTCAGGCTTTCTGGAATATGGTATGTGCTGTCTATCTTTACTTTTCCAGTTTATTTGATTTCATTCAACAATTCTTATTAGTAAAAAAAAATAGAAGAAAACAGTAGCTGCCAGAAATTACATTGTACTTTATTTATTCAGAGTCATCACACATTTTTCCTAGAACCTTAAGAAGTTTATTGACAAACTAGACTGGATTCATATGAGATATCCAAATATGGTGAGAAATTTGAAGACCATTTAGAAGGAAGAAAAGTTGAGGAAATTTGGTTTGTGATCCAAGAAAGTCTAAGAAAGTCACTGTCCTTAACTATCTAATGAAACATCATGGGAAAGAGCCCTCGGACCAATTCTATATAACTACATGTGATAGAAGTAGGATCGTTAAATAGAAGTTACAGCAGGGTGGCCAGGGTTTCAGTAAACATGAGAAGAAACTTTAATTCAATTATTTAACAGCCATATTTCAAATCTTCTGTTACTGAAAGTGTTTAAGTAGATGCTAGATGACCAATTGCTGGGATTCTGTTAAAGATATGTAGTAACTGTGTGGAGTGCTAGCCAAGATGAAATTAGAGGCCCTTCACCCTACACAAAATCCTTTGGGAATCATACAGTGTTTGCTCCATTGTTTGTCTCTAACATTCCTTCAGGCTACCTTAAGAAAGTCTTGAAGAACCATACAACTCATGCATGTGAAGAAGAGAAAATGGGACTCACTTGCCCACAAAAGATATCTATCAGCATCCTTTCTGCTTTTTATGTTCATAAATCCCTGATGAAAACTTTTGTCCAACTCTAATTGGTAAGACCAGTGAAAATGCCATCTGTGTGTCAGTCACAGCTAGACAGGTAAGGCCCAACTTCTCAGAAAGCAAGGGTCCAGGTAACCGTTCATTCAAAAGCAAACATATCTAATTTCGTTTGAAGAGAGAATAGATTGAATATGTAATTACCATGGAAACATGAGTAAAATGGAAAAGAAATTAATCATGCATAGCTTGACTACACCATTTAGATTAGAAGACCTTTGATTTCAGTTATATATTCTTAATTTGGCCATTTCCTTTTCCCTTTTATATAGTAATAGCTAACATTTTTTGAGTACTTACTATGTGCCAAGCATATTGCTTGACACAATACATGAATTCTTTCCTTTAGTACACATAACCTCGTGAAGTAGGTACTACTTTTAAATATCATTTTATAGATGATGAAACTTAGAATCAGATAAGTGAACTGATTCTCACAAGGTTATACAGCTATTCAGTAATAGAGGTCATTGGTGACTTAGATGGGTGCTGGATTAAGGGCTCCATCATTTGAGAAGCTTCCTAGGAGCTCATGATCTAACACAAACTAAAATATACCTGGAATCAATTGTGAACATTCTAGTTCTCCCTAGATACTAATATAGGCTTCCCAGATGGCTTGGGGTAAAGAATCTGCCTGCCAATGCAGGAGACTTGAGTTTGATCCCTGGGTTGGGGAATATCCCCTGGAGGAGGAAATGGTAACTCATTCCAGTATTCTTGCCTGAAGAATTTCATGGACAGAGGAGCCTGGCGGGCTACAGTCTGTGGGCTCATAAAGAGTTGGACATGACTTAGCAACTAAAAACAGCAGCAACAAGAGACTAATGTACAAGCAGCTTCCTGATTGTAAGCATCCTTATATGCTTGAAAGAACACACTTTCCATCTCTACTTTCTTGGTAGCAACTCAGTCTTATTTCTGCCACCACTAGCTCCACTGAGATCACCATTGACCTTCACCAGTTACATTTGATGGGCACTTTTATGTCTTTATTTAATGTGACTTGTTGGTGTCATCTGACACAGTCTACCATTCTACCTTTCTTTAAACACTCAGTTCCTTTGACTCTCATCATACCACACTGTTTTTTCCCCCTCACTTTTAAGTGCTTCTTCTCTCTTTCCAATTGTAACTAGCCACATTAATTGTTTGGCCACCTGATTTTTCTATTTTCAGAACTAGAGAGTATTCAATTTGTCATATATTAAAACCTGTCATTTCTGTAGAAATTATATTTGAAAATAGCCCTTTGCTTAACTTGTGGAAGTTCCCTGGTAGCTCAGACAGTAAAGCGTCTGCCTACAATGTGGGAGAACTGGGTTTGATCCCTGGGTCAGGAATATGCTTTGGAGAAGGAAATGGCAACCCACTCCAGTAATCTTGCCTGGAAAATTCCATGGATGGAGGAGCCTAGTAGGCTACAGTCCATGGGGTTGCAAAGAGTCAGACACGACCAACCGATTTCACTTTAACTTGTGACAAGAATTAGTATCTCCATTTAACATACAAGCAAACATAATTTTACAGAGGCAATTTGCTGGTAGTCACATAGCAAGTAAGTAACAGAACTGTAATTCAAGGCCTTAATTTTTATGTCTAATCCATCACTGTATATATATTCTCTTCTCAGATTTCAATAAATATAGCATCTATGTGTCAGGGGGAAAAGAAACATTTTATTGGAAAGTTAAAGAATTCAACTTTTTAAAATTTTGTAAAATTCATTAATGGAAATATTAATACTTTGTTGTGAACTTTTACTCAGTAATTTCTCTCTTTTTCTTCTTCACAAGAAACTCCTGGATGAGTGCAAGGACAGATGCTGGTGTTAGATATCTGTGAATAGTCAAATGTTTGGACAAGTTCCATGTCCTGGCATATACATGTATCTTATAGTATCTTATAAATGTAGACCAGGCAAGTTATACAGTGGTATTTAAAACTGAGAGGGAATTTACCAAAAAGGATGGGACCTATATAGTTTGTGGGCTCATTTCTAAGTGGTGTGTCTTTGTTTTAACACTGCATAATACCTTGCACTGTATTAACCCAGAAACACAAAATACTTCCTGGTGATAGAGGCCTATATCTAGTCTATAACTCAAGATTTGAAATTTATCCAAAAGTAAGAGCTACTTTCACTTCAGCCCTCCTCTCATGTAAAAACTTTTCATGGAATCCCAAATTTGGATTGTAATCCTTCTGACTACTGATTTCTACAAGTTCAGATGACTTTATTATATATTTCTTCTCATTTTAAGGAGGCTTAAACTCTCAGTGCTTCAAAACAGTTCAAAAATATACATATTGGAATATAATGTTGAATTTGAAAGGGAATCTAAAGTATCAACTTTGTTTCTAGTGAACTACCAAATAAAGATCATATGTGAGAATGGTATGCTGAGACTTCAATGCAGAATTAAATCTGTCTTGACAATTTTCTCTGAAAGTTATGGCGAATTCATGGAAGGAAAACAAGAATGCAATGTAAAGAATAAAAATGGACCTGTCGTAGGTATGTTGGAAATAGAAGACACACAAATCTGCAGTAGACTTTTCCAAATTTTCTAAACTTCAAATAATCAATTAATATATTCCAGATCACCATGGTATTAAAATATAAGCAATACCCTGAGACTAGCACAGAGTACATAATATGAACATTCTCAACTGGTTGCAACTATTTTATGAACAAGATATAATCATGATCGGCTACTGCAGAGCCACAGAAATGTTGATTTTGAATGCTATGCCTTATATATTTTCCAGAGACAGTGTAGATATAAGACAATGCTTAGTTTTAAAATGTACAAACTCAGTAGCCTCTGGCTACTCCAGTTTATCCTGAAGTGTATGCCACAAAAATTAACATCATTAAGAATTTGATTGGAAAACTCACATTTATATATTCTCAGTTAATAATGCAACACTGTATCACATTATTGCTGAAGTAAGCTGTAATTTCAGTACCAATAAATAGGGTCTGTGTGCGATTTCCACTGCCATAATTTCTGTCTTTGGCCTAAGCTGATCTCAGTTTCAGTGTTGTTTCTCTGTGATCATTGCTGCATTGTGTTGCTTTCTGGTATATTCATGGTTCTCTAGAAGACATGCCTCTTGAATGCTTCAGATCAAAAAAGCTGTGGATAACCTTTGCTGATTCTCATAAACCTTGGCATAGTTCAGGGCAAAATCTTCATAAACCTTTTTTTATTAAACAGAATTATACACAGGATTATTTAGCTTAACCTCTGGCCAGCGATTGTCAATCAGCAGTGATTTAACCTTTTCCCCAAAGACACTGTGTCTGGAAACATGTTTGGTTGTCACAACTGGGGTCAGTTGTTCTTGACATTTAGTGTGTAGAGGTCAAGGATGCTGTTAAACATTATACAATGTACAAGACAGCCCCCTGAAACAGAATTATCCAACCTTTAAAGTCAATACTTCCAAGGTTGAGAAACTCTGCTTTAGTGATAGAGCATGTTCATGCTTAGTCACTCAGTTGTGTCCAACTCTCTGCAATCCCAGGGACTGAAGCCTCCCAGGCCCCTTCTGTCCATGGGGATTCTCCAGGCAAGAATACTGGAGTGGGTTGCAATGCTCTCCTCCAGGGGATCTTCCTGACCCAGGGATGGAACCCAGGTCTCCTGCACTGCAGGTGCATTCTTTACCATCTGAGCCACTAGGGGAGCCCAGTGATAGAGTATAAGATACCTCTAACCTGACTCCCTCATCTACACTGCAATTACTTCTTCCATAAAAGACAGAAGAAATTTAGTATCTGTAGATTTGTATTTTTCAAAGTCACTAAGCTGTACTAATATCTTTAATTGCTAAATACTCATAGATACTGAAGATCTAAAATAATACATTGTAAACTACATATTTAGAGCAGCAAAAAGAATTTCAACTGTTAGGAACTTGGAAAAATTTAAATCTTTAGAACTCTTGGCAAACAAAATTTGTATTGCATTTTTTTCAATTACAAAAATGACAAATTTCTTTCATGCATTTCAGAGGAAGGAAGACCCAATACTTGGCAGTATTTGATATCTGCCAAGAACTTGGGAGGTTCTATGATATGGTTTCCTAGGGAAGATAAGACATCAGCTTTTCTCTAAATTAAAAGACAATTCTGGACCTGGTGTGCTGTTAAAGCCTGGCAGTATGATGTGATATGAAAAAAAATCAAGATTGCTCTTTCCATTCAAGAATAATATGCATTTGTATTTGTAGTGTTTGCCTAAGATCTATTTTCCTATCCTACTAACATCCTGAATTTCCTGTTAGGAAATTATTAACATTGACTATAGTCTAAAGGGACAATACTCTTCACTAGCCAAGGAGTGGGCATGCTAGCCAAGTCAGGCCAAGGTAGTAGATGTTCCTTCCATGATTCTTTGTACCTCAAGTAAAATGACAAAGAGGATAACAGTATCCAGGTTGATTCACCCTAGTGAAGGCATCCTGAATAGACTATTTTGACTGCAAGACCACCCTTTTATTTCTATTTCCTTGAGATCTTGAATTATTTTGCATATTTTAAAAAGCTCTCAAGTCTGCATTACAGAAATACCTATTCTGGTTCTTCTATGCACTCTACCTCTTTTTTTCTTCCCAAACGCAAATCATTTGTTTGTTTGAATCATAACCAACAGAGTGCTTAGCTCCTGATGCTCTACAAGGAGTCTTTTTTAAAAAATTTTCTTAAAAAAATTATTTATTTTCTTTATATTATTGTGTTGGTTTTGCCATACACTGACATGAATTCGCCATGGGTATACATGTGTTCCCCTTCCAAAACACCCCTCCCAACTCCCTCCCGCTTCCATCTCTCTGGGTCATCCCAGTGCACCAGCCCTGAGCACCCTGTATCAAGCATCAAACTTGGGCTGGCGATTGATTTCACATTTGATAATTTACATGTTTCAATGCCGTTCTCCCATATCATCCCACCCTTGCCCTCTCCCATAGAGTCCAAAAGACTGTTCTATACATCTGCATTTCTTTTGCTGTCTCGCATACAGGGTTATCATTACCATCTTTCTAAATTCCATATATATACATTAGTATACTGTATTGTTGTTTTTCCATCTGGCTTATTTCACTCTGTGTAATAGGCTCCAGTTTCGTCTACCTCAGTAGAACTGATTCAAATGTATTCTTTTTAATGGTTGAGTAATATTTCATTGTGTATATGTCCCACAGCTTTCTCATCCATTCATCTGTTGATGGATATCTAGGTTACTTCCATGTCCTGGCTGTTGTAAACAATGCGACGATGAACATTGGGGTACACGTGTCTCTTTAAATTCTTGTTTCCTCTGTGTGTATGCCCAGCAGTGGGATTGCTGGGTCATATGACAGTTCTGTTTCCAGTTTTTTAAGGAATCTCCACACTGTTTTCCATAGTGGCTGTACTAGTTTGCATTCCCACCAACAGTGTAAGAGGGTTCCCTTTTCTCCACATCCTCTCCAGCATTTATTGCTTGTAGACTTTTGGATGGCAGCTATTCTGACTGGTGTAAAGTCTTGAGACAGTGTCAAAAGAGAGAAAACTGTACGTTGTTTGCAGATACAGCTACTTTTGGTGAACCTTGTTTCCCAGGAGTGAAGAAACAGCTGCAAGTTTCCTATATATTTGGTAAGAAAAAGAGGGTGTCCCTACCCCTTAATAAATTACTGTGGAAAGCTACAATATTATAACTTGCATCCTACAATTACAATAATGGATAAAATCTGTATAGCACTTTTCAGTTTTCAGTTTTTTTTTACATCCATGTTTCTCTTTTGGTCATTACAATAATCCTGTGAGGCATTGTTGTTGTTCAGTTGCCCAGTTATGTCTGACTCTTTGCGACCCCTATGGACTGCAGCAAAACAGGCCTTCCTGTCCCTCACCATCTCCTGAAGTTTGCCCAAGTTCATGTCCATTGCATTAGTGAAGCCATCCAGCCATCTCATCCTCTGACATCCTCTTCTCCTTCTGCCTTCAATCTCTCCCAGCTCCAGGGACTTTCCCAATGAGTCGTCTGTTTGCATCAGATGACCAAAATACTGGAGCATCAAATTCAACATCAGTCCTTCCCACGATTCAGGATTGATTTCATTTAGGATTGACTAGTTTGATCTCCTGGCTGTCCAAGGGATTCTCTGGAGTCTTCTCCAGCACCACAGTTTGAAGGCATCAATTCTTTGGCACTCTGCTTTCTTTATGGTCCAGTCTCACAACCATATGTGATCATTGAGAAGACCACAGCCTTGATCATACAGATCCTTGTTGGCAGAGTAATGGCTTTTCAACACACTGTCTAGGTTTGTCATAGCTTTCTTCCAAGAAGCAAAAGTCTTCTGGTTTCAGGGTTCCAATCACCATTCGCAGTAATTTTAGAGCTCAAGAAGAGGACATCTGTTGCTACTTCCGTCATTTTCCCCTTTCTATTTGCCATGAAGTAAGGGGGCTGGATGCCATAGTGTGCTCAGATGCTCAGTCTTGTCTGACTCTTGTCATCCCATGGACTGTAGTTTGCCAGGCTCCTCTGTCCAAGGGATTTCCCAGGTGAGAATACTGGAGTGGGTTGCCATTTCTTTCTCCAGGAGATCTTCCCAACACAGGGATTGAACCAGCATCTCTTAAGTTTCATGCATTGGCAGGTAGATTCTTTACCACTACTGCCACCTGGGAAGCCCACATTTTCCCTTTCTATGGGCCATGAAGAAATGGGGCTTATGCCATGATCTTAATTTTTTAATATTTAGTTTTAAGCTGGTTCTTTCACTCTCCTCTTTCACTCTCATCAAGAGCCTCTTTAGTTCCTCTTCTCTTTCTGCCATTATAGTGGTATCATCCACATATCTGAGGTTGTTGATATTTCTCCCAGGTATCTTATAACTCATCCAGGCCAGCATTTCTCATGATGTGGTCAGCATATAGGTTAAATAGACAGGGTGACAGCAGACAGCCATGTTGTACTCCTTTCTCAATCCTGAACCAATCAGTTGTCCTATACAGGGTTCTAAATGTTGCTTCTTGACCCACATACAGGTTTCTCAGTAGACAGGTAAGATAGTCTTGTGTTCCCATCTCTTTAAGAGTTTTACACCCTTAGTTATGATTCAGAGTCAAAGACTTTAGCATAGTTGATGAAACAGAGGTAGATGTTTTTCTGGAATTCCCTAGCTCTCTATGATCCAATGAATGTTGTCAATTTCATCTCTCATTCCTCTGCCTTTTCCAGACCGAGCTTGGACATCTGAAAGTTCTTAGTTCCCATAATGCTAAAGCCTAGCATACAAGATTTTAAGCATTACCTTACTGACATGGGGGGCTTCCCTGAGAACTCAGTTGGTAAAGAATCTGCCTGCAATGCAGGAGACCCCGGTTCAATTCCTGGGTCAAGAAGGTCCTCTGGAGAAGGGATAGGATAGCCACTCCAGTATTCTGGCCTGGAGAATTCCATGGACTGTATATTCCATGAGGTGGCAAACAGTCGGACATGATGGGGTGACTTTCACTTTACCAGCATGGGAGATGAGTGCAATTGTCTGATGTTAGAACATTCTTTGGTACTATCCTTCTTAGGAATTGGGATGAGGATTGACCTTTTCAGGCCTGTGGCCACTCCTGGGTCTTCCAGATTTGGTGACATATTGAGTGCCACACTTTGACAGCATCAACCTTTAAGGTTTTAAATAGCTCTACTGGATTTCTATTGCATCAAATAGCTTTATTGACAGCAGTGCTTCCAAAGGCCCATTTGACTTCACACTCCAGAATGTCTGGTTCTGGGTGACTGACCACAACATTATAGTTATCCAGTTCATTAAGATTTCTTTTGCACAGTTCTTCTATGTATTCTTTCCATCTCTTCTGCATCTACTAGATCTCTACCATTTCTGTCCTTTATTGTGGCCATCTTTGGGCAAAATGTTCTCTTGATATTTCCAATTCTCTTAAAGAGATCTCTAGTCTTTCCCCTTCTGTTAGTTTCCTCTACTTTTATGCACTGTTCATTGAAGAAGACCTTCTTGTCTCTCCCTGCTATTCTTTGGAACTCTGTGTTTAGTTGGATGTACCTTGTGCTTTCTCCCTTGCTTTTATTCCCATTCTATAGAAAAGAAAACAAAGATTTAGAAAGGAAAAGTAACACATTCAAGATTATATAGGTCTAAATGACTTTGATTCCATACCTGTTAGATATTCAGGAGAAAATGATAAGTTAGCACATATATATGTGTGTTGATTTGAGTGTGGGGCCAGTACTGAAGGTATTAAGAGCTGTATCAGTTGGTATGGTAAGATACCTGCAGTAGAGGTCAACCTAAGCTGTTTTAGCAGAAAAGGAGTTTATTAAAAGGGCAGTGGATATCTCATAGAAGTTGCTGAGGGGGATGATTAACCTGGCTTAGCTGTATATCTAAGAAAAATGCCCCAAACTGTACTTTGGAACTTTCTGGTAAGAAAAATGTTATTCCACTAAACAGGTGTTGGCATTGAAGAGAGAAAACTTTTTAAGTTGTTAGCTTCCAAGTCCAGATGGCACAGACACATCTGACTGGCTAGCTTAAATCATGTTCCAAATCCCTATTTGTAAGGGAGATTGGGAAAGTCAGCACTTGAATTTTCATCCCCTGTGATAGGAGGTAAATTTTTCTTCCCACAAAAACCTACAATGTGGATTAATATTACAGCCATATTAGGCCATTGCAGAAAGGAGTTAAGGCTTTGAGTAGCCAAAACAGCATAGCTGTCATTTATATTTAAAATAGGCTTATATTCTTCCTAAAAGGTTAATGACACTTATCTTACTAAAATATTTATAGAATGGAGAAATCTCCAAACAAAAAACTGACATATCATGATAACTGCTGTGTATAGTTTGAAGAGGGGTTAGAACAAAGTCCAAAGAAATGTTAGCACTTAAGAGACATGCAGAGAAAAAGAAAATTTCAAAGAGGCCTCAGTTCAGTTCAGTTCAGTTGCTCAGTCATGTTCAATTCTTTGCGACCCCATGGAATGCAGCACGCCAGGCTTCTCTGTCCATCACTAACTCCCGGAGATTGCTCAAGCTCATGTCCATCGAGCTGTTGATCCCATCCAACCATCTCATCCTTTGTCATCCCCTTCTCCTCCTGCATTCAATATTTCCCAGCATCAGGGTCTTTTCAAATGAGTCAGTTTTTTGCATCAGGTGGCCAAAGTATTGGAGTTTTGGTTTCAGCATCAAATATTCATTTGGTTTCAATGAATATTTAGGACTGATTTCCTTTAGGATGGACTGGTTGGATCTCCTTGCAATCCAAGGGACTCTCAAGAGTCTTCTCCAACACCACAGTTCGAAAGCAACAATTCTTTGGTGTTCAGCCTTCTTTATAATACAACTCTCATATCTATACATGGCTACTGGAAAAAAAAAACACATAGCTTTCATTAGACAGAACTTTGTCAGGAAAGTAATGTCTCTGCTTTTTAATATGCTGTCTAGGTTGGTCATAACTTTTCTTCCAAGGAGCAAGCATCTTTGAATTTCATGGCTGCAGTCACCACTGCAGTAATTTTGGATCCCAAGAAAATAGTCTGTTCCTGTTTCCATTGTTTCCCATCTATTTGCCATGAAATGCTGGGACTAGATGCCATGATCTTAGTTTTCTGAATGTTGAACTTAAAGCCAACTTTTTCACTCTCCTCTTTCATTTTCATCAAGAGGCCCTTTAGTTCCTCTTCACTTTTTGCCATAAGGCTGGAGTCATCTGCATATCTGAAGTTATTGATATTTCTCCCAGCAATCTTGGTTCCAGCTTGCACTTCATCTAGCCTGGCATTTTGCATGATGTACTCTGCATATAAGTTAAATAAGCAAGGTGACAATATACAGCCTTAATGTACTTCTTTCCCAATTTGTAACCAGTCTGTTGTTCCATGTCCGGCTCTAACTGTTGCTTTTTGACCTGCATACAGATTTCTGAGGAGGCATGTCAGGTGGCCTGTTACTCCCATCTCTTTAAGAATTTCCCACAGTTTGTTGTGATCCACACAAAGACTTTGGCATAGTCAATAAAGCAGAGTAGATGTTTTCCCAGAGCTCTCTTGCTTTTTCAATGATCCAGTGGATGTCAGCAATTTGATCTCTAGTTCCTCTGCCTTGTCTAAAACCAGCTTGAACATCTGGAATTTCAAAGTTCACATACTGTTGAAGCCTAGCTTGGAGAATTTTGAGCATTACTTTGTTAGCATGAGAAATGAGTGCAACTGTGCCGTAGTTTGAGCATTCTTTGGCATTGCCTTTCTTTGGGATTGGAACTGACCTTTTCGTGTCCTGTGGTCACTGCTGAGTATTCCAAATTTGCTGGCACATACAGTGCAGCACTTTCACAGCATCATCTTTCCAGATTTGAAATAGCTCAACTGGAATTCCATCACCTCCACTAGCTTTGCTTGTAGTGGTGCTTCCTAAGGCCCATTTGATTTCGCATTCCAGGATTAATTCAAACGGAACTAACAAGCGATAAATAAAGTATGAAGAAGATGAAAAGAATATGTGTGAAAGCATAAAGGGAGAAAACTGACGCAAAGGAAGAAGTAATCAGCTGTGTCTATAGTGTTATGAGGGACAGTAAGATTAAAACTCAGATAGTTCTAGGGGGATGTGAGATCACAGTTATCTTTTTATTTTTTATTTAAAATACGTCAAATTTTTTCTAAACTGAGAGGAAAGAGCCATTCTAGATGTTAAAACAATGGCTTCATCTTCTTTGGTGTTTGGTAAATCCTTATTCTGAAATTTCTTTAATCCAAAGTCTTCACTACTTTCCAGTTGAAACATCCTTAGTACTTTAGTGTACACTCTTTACTCCTGTGCTTTGTAATCTCCTTAGTTCATTTATTTCTTCCTCTGTTCTGTAACAATGCCTAGACCGTTACCAAATTCTATACTTAGGATTTGTTCCATGGAAACAAATAAGAATGATAAGGCTGTCATTTTAAAATTTAGATTAACACTACTTTAATTTAGTCTCTCACAATATATTATTTTAAATGAAAGTCTGCCAAATAGCAACTTTTTAACCATCCCAGTTGTAAGAACAATAATTGCAATTTCCATGCCAATTTTCTACTGTTTGATGTTTTGCATTTAAGTGCCTATAAAGCTGCTGGAACAAGTTGACCATAGCTCACTGGACCCATTTACACTGATTATATACATGGTAAGTATCAGAAGACACTCTGCACAGTATGCCTACAGATGAATGATTAGAAACAGAATAGCTAAATAGTCTTATTTAATACTAAATATTCCTTTCTTTGTCCTTTCCCCTCTTAAAAACTTGGGTCTAATCTGATCTCCTACACACTGCCTTCCTATAAAATATCTCTTTCATTCTGACACAATTATGGGAATTTAATCGAAACTAAGGCTAAGCAGTTTTAGGTGAAAAATAAAGTCTCATAAAAATGGAATTAAATATTTGAGATGGTACTTTATTGTCTAAGTCTATTGGAAAGCTCGCTTAGAACATTTAATGGTGTAGAGTATCTTCCATACATAAAATCTCAGGGAGTCAGATGTTGTACATAGCTATATATATTTAAATTAAACAGTTAAATTATAGAGGTAACATAATATCAGAGTCTAAGTGATTAGTCCAAATTCTGTTAATCTTTGACTCATTCTCAAAAGGCAAACTTCCTCCAACAAGTTTTATTTTTTTTGCAGGCTTTTGAAGTTATAGTTTACATATCATAAAATTCATCCTATTTAGCATACAATTAATGATTTTTAGTATATGCACAGAGTTGTGTAAACATTACCACGGTCACATTTTAGAACATTTTATCACCCCCTTCCCCACCAAAGAAGTCCCGTGCTCATTAGCAACTTACATTGGATACACAAGAGATCTGTTGATACAAAAATAGTTAAGAATGTAGATATATTATCAGTCCAATGCAGTTTTCAAATTATGTCAAGTGCTGTAGACCTTTCTGATGAAAGTATGTGTATAAGGATAACGTTTTGAGCAGGTCTTTTATAGATGCTCCTATATGACACTGCCACGCCAATATGCCCAAAGCAGGCCAACAAACTGGTGAGAAAGAATAGGTTGCCACTCTCTTAAGACCCATTTCCCTGCCTGACTTTAGGCTATACTACAAAGCCACAGTCATCAAGACAGTATGGTACTGGCACAAAGACAGAAATATAGATCAATGGAACAGAATAGAAAGCCCAGAGATAAATCCTCGCATCTATGGACACCTTATCTTTGACAAAGGAGGCAAGAATATACAATGGAGAAAAGACAATCTCTTTAACAAGTGGTGCTGGGAAAACTGGACAGCCACTTGTAAAAGAATGAAACTAGAACACTTTCTAACACCATACACAAAAATAAACTCAAAATGGATCAAAGATCTAAACATAAGACCAGAAACTATAAAATTACTAGAGGAAAACCTAGGCAAAACACTCTCCAACATAAACCAAAGCAGCATCCTCTATGACCCACCTCCCAGAATATTGGAAATAAAAGCAAAAATAAACAAATGGGACCTAATTAAAATGAAAAGCTTCTGCACAACAAAAGAAACTAAAAACAAGGTGAAAAGGCAACCATCAGAATGGGAGAAAATAATAGCAAATGAAGTAATGGGAAAACAATTAATCTCAAAAAAAAGCAACTCCTGCAGCTCAATTCCAGAAAAATAAATGACCCAATCAAAAAGTGAGCCAAAGAACTAAACAGACATTTCTCCAAAGAAGACATACAGATGGCTAACAAACACATGAAAAGATGCTCCACATCACTCATTATCAGAGAAATGCAAATCAAAACCACAATGAGGTACCACTTTACACCAGTCAGAATGGCTGCCATCCAAAAGTATACAAGCAATAAATGCTGGAGAGGATGAGGAGAAAAGGGAACCCTCCAACACTGTTGGTGGGAATGCAAACTAGTACAGCCACTATGGAGAACAG
>ML664051.1:268520-350272 GCA_007570785.1 Antilocapra americana | reverse complement strand
AAAAACAATAATAAAAAAAAAAAAAAACTCAACATTCAAAAACATGCATTCATGGCATCCAGTCCCATCACTTTATGGCAAATAGACGGGGAAAATGTGAATGTAGTGATAGATTTCCTCTTCTGGGGCTCCAAAATCACTGCAGATGGTGACCGCAGCCATGAAATTAAAAGACTCTTGATCCTTGGAAGAAAAGCTGTGACAAATGTACACAGTGTGTTGAAAAACAGAGAAATTGCTGACAAATGTTTGTATAGTCAAGGCTATGATCTTCCCAGTGCTCATGTACGGTTGTGAGATATTTACTGTAAAGTTGGCAGAACACCAAAGGATTAATGCCTTCAGACTGTGATGCTGGAGAATACTTTTGAAAGTCCCTTGGACAGCTAGGAGATCAAACCAGTAAATCTTAAGGAAATCAATCTTGTATACTCGTTGGAAGAACTGATGCTGAAGCTCCAGTATTTTGGTCATCTGATGGAACAGTCAACTCATTGGAAAAGTCCCTTATGCTTGGAAAGACTGAGGGTAGAAGGATAAGAGGGTGTCAGTGGATGAGATGTTTGGATGGCATCACCGATGCAATGGACATGAACTTGGGCAAACTTCAGGAGATGATCAGGGACAGGGAGGCCTGTTGTGCTGCAATCCATGGGGGTCACAAAGAGTCAGATACAACTGGGTGTGTGACAACAACAATGGTAATTCTATGTTTCTTTTATTGAGGAACCGCCCACCTCACTGATTTCCACAGTGGTCTGCCGTTTTAGCATTCCCAACAAGCAGTGTATGAGGGTTCCAGTTTGTCCATATTTTCTCCAAAACTTGTTATTTTTTGTTTGTTTTGCTTGTAATAACCATTGTAGTGGGTGTGAAGTGGTATCTCATGGTGATTTTTATTTGCATTTCTCTAATGGCTAAAGATGTTGACCACCTTTTCTCGTGCTTCTTGGACATCTGCACATCTGCTTTGGAGGAATGCCAATTTAAGTCCTTTGCCTGCTGTTCAATTAGGTTGCTTGTCTTTTTGTTGTTAATTGGTAAGGGTTCTTAATGCATTCTGGAAAATAGACCCTTATCAGATATATGATTTGCAAATGTTTCTCCCATCCTGTGGGTTGTCCTTTCTATTTATTTTATTTTTAAGTCAGACAGAAAGGAGAAATATTTTATGACATCCCTTATACGTTGGATCTAAAAAGAAATGACACAAATGAACTTACTTACAAAACAGAAAGATACTCACAGACTTAGAAAATGAACTTATGGTTGCCAAGGGGAAGGGATAGTCAGGGACTTTGGGAAGATCATGTACACAATGCTATATTTAAAATGGATATCCAACAAGGACCAACGGTATAGCACATGGAACTCTGCTCAGTGTCATGTGGAAGTCTGGATAAGAGGGGAGTTTGGGGGAGAATAGACACATATATATGTATGGCTGAGTTCTTTTATTGTTCAGCTGAAACTACCACAAAATTGTTACTCAGCTATACCCCAATACAAAATAAAAAGTTTAAACTTTGGGTAAAAAAATGGTAAAAACAGATTTTTCAAATTTTCATACCCTCTCCTGATTTTTCCTCTTTTTTTCCAGTTTTTTTCTGTACCTGCATTGTCAGTATATAGAGATATTACATACTACACAATACCTACTTTATTACCATAATTTCGCCTTGGTTCTTAATTATAATTTTTCTTTCTTTCTTTAATTTTAATTGGAGGAGAATTGCTTTTCAATGTTGTGTTGGCTTCTGCAATACATCAACATGAATCAGCCATAGGTATACATATGTCCCCACCCTCTTGATTGTCTGATCATCCTTCCCACTTCCCACCCCATCTCACCCCTCTAGATTGTCACAGATTTGAGCTCCCTTTGTCATACAGTAAATTTCCAGTGGCTATCGGTTTTACATGTGGTAATGTTTATATTTCTATGCTACTATCTCAATTCATCCCACCCTCTCCTTCCCCTGCTGTGTCCACAAGTCTATTCTCTATGTCCTCATCTCCATTTGTTGTTCAGTCACTCTGTGGTGTCTGACTCTTTGCGACCCTATGGACTGCAGCATGCCAGGCCTCCCTGTCCATTACCAACTCCTGGAGTTTACCCAAACTCATGTCCATTGAGTCAGTGATGCCATTCAACCATCTCATATTCTGTCATCTCCTTCTCCTGCCTTCAATCTTTCCCAGCATCAGGGTCTTCTCAAATGAGTAAGCTCTTTGCATCAGGTGACCAAATCATTGGAGCTTCAGCTCCAGCATCAGTCCTTCCAATGAATATTCAGGACCGATTTCCTTTAGGATGGATTGGTTGGATCTCTTTGCAGTCCAAGGGATTCTCAAGAGTCTTCTCCAACAACATAGTTCAAAAGCATCACTTCTTCAGCACTGTCTTTTTTTTACTGTCCAGGATGTAAGTCTATTGGAAAAATCATAATTTTGACTACACAGACCTTCGTAGGCAAAGTAAGGTCTCTGCTTTTTAATATGCTCTCTAGGTTTGCCATAGCTTTTCTTCCAAGGAGCAAGAGTCTTTTAATCTCATGGCTGCACCATGAAAATATAGCAGTCACCATCTGCAGTGATTTTGGAGCCCAAGAAAATAAAGTCTTTCACTGTTGCCATTGTTTCCCCATCTATTTGCCATGAAGTGATGGGACTGGCTGAAATGATCTTAGTTTTTTGAATGAAAAAAATGGAGATCCTCTGTCCCCACAGCAGGCCACTGCTGACTCATGCTTCTGCAGGAGACCCCCAGATACTCAAAGGCAGGTCTAGCTCAGTCTCTTGTGAGGGACACTGCTCCTTTCCCCTGGTCCTGGTGCATCTTTATTGCTGCCCTGCAAATAGGCTCATCAGTATCATCTTTCTAGATTCCACATGCATGCATTAATATTCAATATTTATTTTTCTCTTTCTGATTTACTTAACTGTGTAACAATCTCTAGGTTCATCTGTCTAATTAGTACTGACTCAAAAGTGTTCTTTTTAATGGCTGAGTAATATTCCATCGTATATATGTACCACAACTTCTTTATACATTCATCTGTTAATAGACATCTAGGTTGCTTCCATGTACTAGTTATTGTAAATAGTGCTGCAACTCACATTGGGGTACATGAAACTCTTTCAATTATGGTTCTCAATTTCTAGATAGAATTCTTTGTTGCACAAAAGTTTTTGATTTGGATAGTGTCCAGTTTATTTTTTCTTTTGTGCTTGTGCTGTCATATTTAAGTAACCATTGCCTAATTCAAAGTCATGGAGATTTACATGTTTTATTACAAGCATTTTATAGTTTCAGCCTTTTACATTTTGGTGTGTGATCCATTTAGTTTTTTTTTTTTTACATGATGTGAGATTAGGGGTCCAAATTCATTCTCTTGTTTCTGGATATCCTCTCATCTCACCAAAATTTTTTGAGGAGTTAAGTCATTCCTCCATTGAATGATCTTGGCACCCTCATTGAAAATCAACTATTTACAGACACCTGGATTTATTTTTGATTTTAAATCCTAAAACATTGGCCTATATGACTACCATTATGCCAGGACCACACCTTTTACAATTGCTATAGTCTTGTTGGAAGCTCTTAAATTAGGAAGTGTGTGTTCTACACCTTTGTTCTTCTTTCTCAAGATTGTTTTGGCTATCTGCCTTCCTTGCATTTCCTTATGAATTTTATGATCAGCTTTTCAGTTTTTACAAATAAGCCAGGTTAAAGTCTAACAGGCATAGCACTGAATCTGTATATTCCCTGTGGGATTATGGCCATTTTAACAATATTATATGTTCAATCCACTTACATGGAATGGGTTTATATTTGCTTGGGGCCTCTTTCATTTCTTTCAGTAACATTTTGCAGTTCTTAGAGTACAAGCCTTGCACATTTTCTGTTAAATTTATTTATCAGTATTTTATTACTTTTGACAATACTGTAAAATGAATTACTTTCCTAAACTCATTTTTAGTTGTTCATTGTTAGCATATAGAAGGAAGCATAACTGATTACTGCACATTGGTATTGGATTCTGCAACTTTGCTGAGCTCATTGCATATTTGAATACGCTGTTGTGGGTTTTTGGTGGATTTTTTATTGCTTTATATATAAAAAAGCATGTCATCTGCAAATAGAGATAGTTTTCCTCATTCCTTTCTAGTCCGGATCCCTTTATTTTTCCTGCCTAATTGCCCTGACTAGAGCTTTGAATGCAATATTGAATATAAGTGACAATAATAGACATCCTTGTCTTGTTCCTGATGCTAGAGGGAAGCCATCTACTCTTTTACCATTAAGTATGATGCTATCTGTGAGTTTTCCATTAGGTCTCTATCAGGTTGAGAAAATTCTCTTCTAATCCTATTTTGTTGAATTCATTTTTACGAAATGGGTGTTGGATTTTGTTGAATTCATTTTTATGAAATGGATGTTGGATTTTGTCAAATGCCCTACTCCCCCACACACACATCTATGAGATGATCATGAGTGCCTTGTCCACATTCTATAAATATGGTGTGTTGGAGGGAGGAGGAGGAAGAGGAACGGGATGGACGGTGGGTGCTTTAGGTTGTTCGGCGGCGGCGGCTCCAGCTCTCTTCCGGGAGGACGATGGACAGCCAGGGCAGGAAGGTGGTGGTGTGCGACAACGGCACCGGGTTTGTGAAGTGCGGATATGCAGGCTCTAACTTTCCAGAACACATCTTCCCCACTTTGGTTGGAAGACCTATTATCAGATCGACCACCAAAGTGGGAAACATTGAAATCAAGGATCTTATGGTTGGTGATGAGGCAAGTGAATTACGCTCGATGTTAGAAGTTAATTACCCTATGGAAAATGGCATAGTACGAAATTGGGATGACATGAAACAACTGTGGGACTACACATTTGGACCAGAAAAACTTAACATAGATACCAGGAATTGTAAAATTTTACTCACAGAACCTCCTATGAACCCAACCCCAAACAGAGAGAAGATTGTAGAGGTAATGTTTGAAACTTACCAGTTTTCTGGTGTGTATGTAACCATCCAGGCAGTCCTGACTTTGTATGCTCAAGGTTTGTTAACTGGAGTCGTGGTGGACTCTGGAGACGGTGTGACTCACATTTGCCCAGTGTATGAAGGCTTTTCTCTCCCTCACCTTACCAGGAGACTGGATATTGCTGGGAGGGATATTACCAGATATCTTATCAAGCTGCTTCTGTTGCGGGGATATGCCTTCAACCATTCTGCTGATTTTGAAATGGTTCGCATGATTAAAGAAAAATTGTGTTATGTGGGATATAATATTGAGCAAGAGCAGAAACTGGCCTTAGAAACCACAGTGTTGGTTGAATCTTACACACTCCCAGATGGCCGCATTATCAAAGTCGTGGGAGAGAGGTTTGAAGCACCGGAAGCTCTATTTCAGCCTCACTTGATCAATGTCGAGGGAGTAGGTGTTGCTGAATTGCTTTTTAACACAATCCAGGCGGCTGACATTGATACCAGATCTGAGTTCTATAAGCACATTGTGCTTTCTGGAGGGTCTACTATGTACCCTGGTTTGCCATCCCGGTTGGAATGAGAGCTTTAACAGCTTTACTTAGAACGAGTATTGAAGGGCGATGTGGAAAAACTTTCTAAATTCAAGATCCGCATTGAAGACCCCCCCCCCCCCGCAGGAAGCACATGGTTTTCCTGGGAGGTGCAGTTCTAGCGGACATCATGAAGGACAAAGACAACTTCTGGATGACCCGACAGGAATACCAAGAAAAGGGTGTTCGCGTGCTGGAGAAACTCAGGGTGACGGTTCGGTAAACTGTGAAGCTGGTTCCCATCACGCCCCTAATGTGCTTTCTGTTTTTCCTTTACTGCCAGTCTTTGAACTCATTCAACTCCAGGACCTGGAAGAGGCCTCTCTGTCTGTGCCCTTTGACTGGAAAGGTCAGGTTTTATTCTGGTGTCTTGCAGAAGCTGTGTTAAATTAGTGTTAATGTGGGTAAATCTGACTGTTTAATTCTACCACTTCCCTGCGAACACAGGGAGAGGGCAAGGGTCCTGTCTGCTGCTTTGTTTCTTCTAAGTAGGCATTTAGATCATTCCTGTAGGCTTCCTAGTTTCACTTTACTGCTCTAATGCTGCTAGTTTTAGTCTTTAGCACACTAGGTGGTATGCCTTCATTAGCATAAGAAAAATTTTAACAGGAGCTTTTACATACTACTGGGGTGGGGGTGGTCAGGACTGGGTGGGCGGCTGCTGAACCCTTTGGGGCGTTTCCTCTGTAGTGTGGTCCACAGTGACTGCTGCAGCTTTAAGTACCTTAAGGCGTCTGGTATTAACATGTTAGGGAAGTGGTAGGCTCAGAACTAAACTGTTGGGGTGGGTTTTTGCGTGGAGGACAGGGGTAGTCTTTTGATATTCATTTTTTTTTTATTTTTGAGCTTTTCTGCTCTAGGGTACGGGAGATGAACTTTATTTACAATACTTTGATTTGGCAGGTTTTCTTCTACTTTTGGTCTGCCTGGAACTGTTTCCATATGATGTAAAACGCAGGTGTAGTGTCCCATTATGTGGTTTGGGGATTTTTTTATTTGTTTTTTAAACTTAACCATGTCAGCTGGGATTAGACTCCTTAGAATCTATCAGTGGAAAAGTAACATTGAAAAAATGCCTTTGGAAATTTAAATTTCAGACAAAAAGTGCTTAAGAGCTGGTATTTTTTCTAAGTGTTTCTATTTATACCAGAAGCATTAAGGTAACCCAGTGCCAAGTACCATTTTTTGCAAAATTCTTTTATATAACCAACCAGTGCTTATTTAATAAAAACAAGTAGATACATATAAATAATTACTGGCAGTAGGTTATAATTATTGGGTTAAAAATAACATTGAAATACAGGACCTTCTTCCAGTTGAGTAATTTTCATTAGTTTTTTTTTTGTTGTTGTTGTTGTTGTTGGTTTGTTTTGATTTAAAACCTGAAAATGGAGTAAAATATGACTATTTAAAATGTTGGCTGCCAAAAATCAAGATTTAAATATGTATTTGTACTGAAAAAACTAATCATAACTACTAAATCTTAGCCATCTTAGGCTTGAAAGAAAAGTTGCTGGTGTTTTGTAAATGTTTGCAGACTTTCCTGTCAGAAAATCATATTTATGAATCCTCTCGGTATTGCTTGGTATCTGAAAAAAATATCAAATAGTACCCAGACTTGAATTCCTTCTAAATTGAAAAATAAAGTAATAAGAGATTGTATCACTAAAAAAATATGCTGTTTTGTATTAATTGATTTCCATGTGTTGAACCAACATTATATTCATGAAATAAATCTCACTTGATCATCATGTATGTGCTGTGCTGTGCTTAGTTGCTCAGTTGTGTCTGACTTTGTGCAACCCCTATGAGCCTGTTCAGCTCATAGGTCCATGAGGCTTCTCCAGGCAAGAATACTGGAGTGTGTTGACATGCACTCTTCCAGATCTTCCCAACCCAGGGATCAAACCCAGGTTTCTCGCATTGCAGGTGGATTCTTTACTGTCTGAGACACCTATTCTGATTCTTTTCTTTCACCACCTGAGAAGTGTCTTGCCACTTCCTTCTTGCCTCAGTGGCTTCTGATGTGAAATCCATGTAATTCTGTTTTCCCCATACATGTAAGATATTGTTTCTCTCTTGCTGCTTTCACGACTTTTTTTCTAGGCCTTTAGTTTTCAGAAGTTTCATGGTGGTGTATCTTGATGTGGATTTCTTTGGGCTTATTCTATTTAGGATTCACTCAACTTCTTCAATCTGTAGGTTTATGTCTTTTGCCACACAGAAAACTTTCAGCCATTATTTCTTTGAATACTTTCCAGTCGCACCTCCTTTCTCCTGTCCTCTAGCACATCAATGAGAAAAATCTCAGCCCTTTTGTTATATGCCCACAGATCCCCAAGGCTCTGTTTATTTTTTCCCCCACTCATTTGGGTTCCAGCCACATGTTCTGACCAGCCCAGTACGGTTCATGGTCTTAATGTAGTTTTGTTTTCAAAGACTTTGCAACGCTATTTGGTTTGGATTCTTTCCCATTATAGTTTATTGCAAAATATTGAATATAGTTCTCCATGCAGCAAGTAAGCTCATATGTATGTATCTGTTAATCTCATGCTTCCAATTTATTCTTCCTCCCTTTCCCCTTTGGTAACCATAATTTTCTATGTAAGTCTGTTTCTGTTTTTTTTTTTAATTTTCTTTAATTTATTGTGTTGGTTTTGCCATACAATGACACGAAACCGCCATGGGTCTACATGTGCTCCCCCTCCAGAACCCCCCTCCCTCCTCCCTCCCAATTCCCTCCCCCTGGGACATCTCGGTGCACTAGCCCCGAGCATCAACCATGGGCTGGCGATCGATTTCACATATGATAATTAACATGTTTCAATGCCTGTCTCCCATATCATCCCACCCTTGCCCTCTTCCACAGAGTCCACGAGTCTATTCTATACATCTGCATTCCTTTTGCTGTCTCGCATGCTGGGTTCTCGTTACCGTCTTTCTAAATTCCATATATATGCATTAATATACTGTATTGTTGTTTTTGCTTCTGGCTTATTTCACTCTGGATAATGGGCTCCAATTTCGTCCATCTGAGTAGAACTGCTTCAAATGAATTTTGTTTTTAATGCTGAGTAATATTCCATTGTGTATATGTACCACAGCTTTCTTTTTTTTAATTATGCAAAATCTTTTTTATTAGTTTTGCCATACAATGCCATGATATCACCATGGGTTTACATATGCTCCCCTCCAGAACCCCCCTCCCTCCTCCCTTCCCCCAGGAAATCTCGATGCACCAGCCCCGAGCATCAATAATGGGCTGGCGATTGATTAGACATATGATAATTAACATTTTTCAATGTCATTCTCACATATCATCCCACCCTTACCCTCATCCACAGAGTCCACGAGTCTATTCTATACATCTGCGTTCCTTTTGCTGTCTCGCATGCTGGGTTCTCGTTACCGTCTTTCTAAATTCCATATATATGCGTTAATATACTGTATTGTTGTTTTTCCTTCCGTCTTATTTCACTCTGGATAATGGACTCCAGTTTCCTCCATCTGAGTAGAACTGATTCAAATGAATTTTTTTAATGCTGAATAATATTCCATTGTGTATATGTACCACAGCTTTCTTATCCATTCGTCAGTTGATGGGCATCTAGGTTGCTTCCATGTCCTGGCTATTGTAAACGATGCGGCGATGAAGTACAAAACTCCTAGAGGATAACATAGGCAAAACACTTTCCAACATAAACCAAAGTGGGATCCTCTATGACCCACCTCCCAGAATATTGGAAATAAAAGCACAGATAAACAAATGGGACCTAATTAAAATTAAAAGCTTCTCCACAACAAAGGAAACTATAAGCAAGGTGAAAAGGCAGCCTTCAGAATGGGAGACAATAATAGCCAATGAAGCAACGGACAAACAATTAATCTCAAAAATATACAAGCAACTCCTGCAGCTCCATTCTAGGAAAATAAAAGAGCCAATCAAAAAGTGGGCCAAAGAACTTAACAGACGTTTCTCCAAAGAAGACATAAAAATGGCTAACAAACACATGAAAAGATGCTCAACATCACTCATTTTCAGAGAAATGCAAATCAAAACCACAATGAGGTACCACTTTACACCAGTCAGAATGGCTGCAATCCAAAAATCTACAAGCAATAAATGCTGGAGAGGATGTGGAGAAAAGGGAACTCTCTTACACTGTTGGTGGGAATGCAAACTAGTACAGCCACTATGGAAAACAGTGTGGAGATTCCTTAAGAAACTGCAAATAGACCTGCCATATGACCCAGCAATCCCACTGCTGGGCATACACACTGAGGAAACCAGAATAGAAAGAGAAAATGTGTACCCCAATGTTCATCGCTTCATTGTTTCTGTTTGTAAATAAGTTCATTTTTGTTTTAGATTCCTCATATAAGTGATATCATATACATGTTCTGGAGAACAGAAAAATTGAGTCTTTGACAGCAGAGCAAAGTAGATACTCTACACTATTACCATAATGATTTAGACTAGATGTCTTGTGATTGGGGGCCAGATTGTAATAGATGTGGAGGATTTTATAATTATAGTAAAAGGCTTCCCAGGTGGCGCAGTGGTAAAGAATCCACCTGCCAGTGAGGAGACATAAGATACGTGAGTTTGTTCCCTGGGTTGGGAAGATTCCCTGGAGGATAGAATGGCAACCCACTCCAGTATTCTTGCCCGGAGAACCCCATGGACAGAGCAGCCTGGTGGGCTACAGTCCATGGGGTCACAAAGAGTCAGACACAACTTAGCGACTAAACAACAACAAATTACTCTTTAATACATGACCTTAATCATCAATCCTTTGACCTAAGAGGAAAACACTTTTCATGGAATACCCCTAAGGATTCCTATGTAGTACAATTAAAATGCAGAAATATTTGAGAACATAGTTTGGTGCCCTGGATGGGTCAATAAAATAATGCATAAATTGTTAACTGTGAACTAAGAACTTTCTGTAACTATCAGATTAGTCTCTATTCCCTATTAGGGAATACTGACTTTGATTTGTGACTCATATCCTCACTAATAATGCTTTTTTCCTCTTACATTTATCTTTGCCTGGATTGTCTTACATCATTCTATAGCAGTCAATGTGATTATTGTACAACTTTATTTTCAATGAAAGCCAAGAGAAAATAAATCTCACACCTATCCTTCTGCCTCTCTGTCTCTTTTCCCCCCTCTCTCTCCACATATAAAGGAAAATCATTAAAAATAAAGAAACAAAGTATACTTAACCCAGTCAAGTCTTGGCAGTTGACATGTATAATATTTTAAGACAGAAAAAGAGAGCAGCAGAAATGGAGGAAAACATTACATCCTAAATTCTGTCAAAAATTAAAATGCAAGTTTGGATAGTAATCTCCACTTACTGTGTTTTGTGTGCATGTGGGCATGCACATACATGTGTGTATATGTGTGCATGTGTGAATTATCATATGGAACCTCAGAAATCTCTAAAAACCTTTGTGCAATTGTCCCTCACAGAATTATTAAACTGATGGGTTTGTTCCACAGGAACTATTGTGATTTTACTCCTCGAGAGATGATTTAGAAGAGATAATTCTTCTCACAAGATAAAACACTATGTATTCAGTTCCCACCTTATCACTGAGCTTGTGCTATGAAGGAATTCCTACAGAATCTGTAGTTCTAGGAGACCACAGAAAAAACTTTAGGGTTTCAGTTAAACCAAGGGGTCCCTAACCAGGTGAGGAACCAGGCCACACAGCAGCAGGTAAGCAGTGGTAAGTGAGAGAAACTTCCTAAGTATTTACAGCCTTTCCTCACTGTTGCATTTGAATTATCTTGAAACCGGCTCCTCGCCCACTCCCCCTACCCTGTCCCACTTTGTGGAAAATTGTCTTTCACGAAACCAGGCCCTGGTGCCAAAAAGCTTGGAGACTTCTGCTCTAGGCCATTGTTTCTCAAAGCGTAGTCTAAAGACACATGGAGCAGTCCCTGATATTCTTTTAGGTGGTCTGTGTATTATTAATAAAAATATTTTTAATAACAATATTAAGATGATATTGCCTTTTCCATTTAATTAACTAATGAAGGTACAGAAGACTTTTCCAGAGGCTATATGACATGTGATGATGTCATCTCTCTGATGGATATGTGCTTTTTTAATTCTTAAATTTTAAACATTTCTAAGTCTTCATATCTAATATAATTAGTAGCAATATATATAACCCACATCTAAGCACTTTTTGGTGTCCTCAAAAACGTTTAAGTGTTTGGATGTCTTAAGACCAAAAAATGTTGCAAATTTCCTCTCTAGCTAGACTGTGTTATTCCTATAATGCTCTTCTGACAGATCCTGTTGAAACAATTTTTTACCTAGTGACTATTACTGTTTCTCCATCAATGTGGTGATTATATTTCTGAAGTAGATTGACCAAAATTACATCAAAAGGTCTAAAAACCAAATGAGTCCACGTTATAACTTGGGGAAGAGAGATACCATACGACATGGCCTCTCTCTAAGGTTTTCCTTACTAGAGAAACGGGAGGCTTTTGTTTCAGGTGATGACATGAGGAGACAATTTGAAGTCAGTATTGACATAATATTATTCTGCTGATATGAAATGAAAATCTGATAGCCAGTGTCTCAGATGTGTTCATAATCTCAATGCCACCAATTTTAAGCCTGAAGGCCCAAGAGACGAGCAGTGTTTAATACATCATCCCTTGTTAAATAGCAGCCACAAAGTTGGCGGTAGCCCGTGAAGGATTCCCTGCCATGTAGGACACGCCAGTTATCTATAAATAGGACCTGTGAACGGGAAAAAAAAGAGAGGAAAAATACTTAGAACAAGCATGGACCACAGGAATCATAAATCAGAAGAGATCATTTAAAATGAAAGCTTTAGGTTGCTCTCTGATTACATTAAATGAGATTTTTTTTTCTTTTGAGATTAAGTAAACATTTGACTCCAGTATTCTTGCCTAGAAAATTCCATGGATGGAGAAGCCTGGTGGGCTACAGTCCATGGGGTCATAAAGAGTTGGATATGACTGAGTGACTTCACTTTCTTTCTTTCTTTAAACATTTGACAACTAGGATGTGCATAGCCCTGTATTAGGCTAAATAGAAATAACAAAGGCAACAGTAGGTAACAGGCCTTATATCTGAGGCGGTTACATTTCGTGAGTAATTATTCTTTTATCAAAGCAAACCAGATTTATTGGTTTCTTTTGTTCTTTTCTTTTAATTCTTATTATAGATGGTCTCTCAAAGAGTTAAACTGTTTCACTGTCTTATGTTAAGCTAGAGATACTCTTTATCCAGAGGAAATATGAAGAGCGAAAAAACAAAAAAAGGAATCATGAAGCCGGATGAACCCTTAGGGACTATCAACTTCAACTCCCTCATCATGCAAATAGAATCATCGATGGGTAGATATTCAGGGGAGCCTGCTTCTGGGTCATTCAGTAAGTGAGTGGTAGGACCAGGGCCAATATCCAGGACTTTCTTCTTTTTTTCCTTTGTAACACTTTGACTCACATATTCAATAAGTCTTCACTCTTCACTGCTTACATGACATCTATAGAGCTTGGCACCCACCTTGCCAGGCTTGAGTTTGACCCAAAACTCATTCTCAGGCCTCCTCAACTCTCTGGTTAGAGTCCGGTGTGCTGTATACCAACGATGGACAACGTCATAAGGTACAGTATTGATGACAGCCCGGTCATAGTTGTTGTATCTAAGGTGAAATTGTGAGAAAAAAAGATTTCCCTCCAAACATGTTAAAACATCTGTTGTTGATGGGGCAATTTTATACAAGGCTTTCCCTATATTCATTACGTGTCCCATGATGTGGCAATAATAAGCTAATGTTCTCTCAAGACTATAAGATTTTAGAGAAGAGTTCCACTGCCTGTTGACCATGTTTTGTTTTCCTTTGAAAAATCTGAGGGTAGGGGGTAGAAGAAAGTTCTAGCTGGTTTCTACCATCTTAGAATATTATGTTTTGTTTGTTTTTATATATTTTTTGGCCATGCCACACGGCATGTCTCTCACTTCACCCAAGGATAACTATTATAACATCATGAATTCTGTCATCAAAGATTAGTTTTGCTTATTTATAAAACTTTATATAAATTGAAAACTATAGTATGTACTCTTTTGTGTCTGGCTTCTTTCATTTAATGTTATATTTATTTATTTTTTTAAATTTTTTTCCCTTTATTGTTTTTGCCATACAATGCCATGATATCACCATGGGTTTACATATGCTCCCCTCCAGAACCCCCCTCCCTCCTCCCTTCCCCCAGGAAATCTCGATGCACCAGCCCCGAGCATCAATCCTGGGCTGGTGATTGATTAGACATATGATAATTAACATGTTTCAATGCCATTCTCCCATATCATCCCACCCTTACCCTCATCCACAGAGTCCACGAGTCTATTCTATACATCTGCATTCCTTTTGCTGTCTCGCATGTTGGGTTCTCATTACTGTCTTTCTAAATTCCATATATATGCGTTAATATACTGTATTGTTGTTTTTGCTTCTGGCTTACTTCACTCTGGATAATGGGCTCCAATTTCGTCCATCTGAGTAGAACTGCTTCAAATGAATTTTGTTTTTAATGCTGAGTAATATTCCATTGTGTATATGTACCACAGCTTTCTTATCCATTCGTCAGTTGATGGGCATCTAGGTTGCTTCCATGTCCTGGCTGTTGTAAACAATGCAGCGATGAACATTGGGGTACATGTGTCTCTTTCAATTCTTGTTTCCTCGGTGTATATGCCCAGCAGTGGGATTGCTGGGTCATATGGCAGGACTATTTGCAGCTTTTAAGGAACCTCCACACTGTTTTCCATAGTGGCTGTAATAGTTTGCATTCCCACCAACAGTGTAAGAGAGTTCCCTTTTCTCCACATCCTCTCCAGCATTTATTGCCACGTCGAGACTTCCACGGCCAAATTGTGAGCAGAGCTAGGTGCTAACCAAGACTTCTGGGGATTCTGGACAGATCGGCGCTCTACACACCTAAGAAGGCGTGCTCAGCTGCACGCCGAGAAAACCGAGTGGTTGGGCCGGGGGAGGGGAGAAGCCTCACTCCCCAACTGTGCTGGGCGGACGACAGAAAGCCTGAGCAGAGGGGGAGGGGGAAGCGCACTCACCAGGAGCGGGGCAAACCCCAAAGCGCTGAACAGACACTTAAGAGACCAGCAAACAGAAGATGCTAAAGCAAGCAGAGGAAACAGCTTTGGAACTGACAGGAATAGCAGATTAAATCCCTGCAGGTGGTGCAGACTGCATAGAAAGGAGTCTATAGACCGTGAGAAGTACAAGCCGGACCAAGGAATTATCTGAAAATGAACTGACCCCTCGCTGTACGCATCAGCACCAGAGAAAGTCTTAGTTATAACTGTACTAGGAACATCTTTTAAATTTTTAAAACTTTTTTATACTTTTTTTTTTTAGAATTTTTAAGTCCCCTATAACCTTGTTATTTTTTTCTTTCTTTTCCTTTATTTTTATTTTCCGTTTTTTTTAATCTCCTCTTTCTCCCTTATTGTATTCTCCATCCTATTTCTTTTCTTACCTTTTATATCTCCACTTTTCCCCCTTTTTAATTTTCTTTAATTGATTTTTTAAAATTTTCTCCTTTATCTTTCTTTCTTTTTTTTGTAATAGTATTTTTGAGAATCCAGTCTTTACTCTAGATTTTTAATCTTTGCCTATTAGTATTTGGTATCAACTTTGTACCTTTAAGGATCCAAGCTCCAGTACCCATTGTTACCTGGGAGTGAGATCATTAATGTTATATTTAGAAAATTGATCATTATTGTACTGCATGTCAATAGTTCATTCATCTTTCATGTTGAATAGAATTTTATTGTGGGACTAGACCACAATGTATTCATCCATTCAAGGTTTCCCTTGTGGCTCAGCTGGTAAAGAATCTGCCTACAGTGTGGGAGACCTGGGTTCGATCCCTGGGTTGGGAAGATCCTCTGGAGAAGGGAACAGCTACCCACTCCAGTATTCTTGCCTGGAGAATTCCATGGACTTATGCATATTACTGAGGGACTTTCACCCATTCATCCATTCTACTGATAGATGTGTAACTAATTTCCAGTTTGTAACTATTACAAATAGTGCTGGAGGTTCTGGTCCATGACAGAAACCAACCTACAGTTACACAGGGAACAATTCCCTATGAAAGAAATCTGGAAACTGAGCAACTCTTATGTATTGGTGAATGAGAAAAAAAATCAAAATGGATAGGAAAGGCTGAGACAAATCAATAATGAAAAGAAAACCCAGTGAGAAAGTGGGCAAAAAATCTAACTAGATACTTAAGAAGATATATGAATGGCCAATATGCACATGGAAATAAGCTCAAAATCACCAGTCACCAAAAAATACACATTAGAACACCAAGGAGATATCCAGTATAATGGCTACAATTAATGACTGAAAACACCAAGTATTAGCAAGGATGTGGAATAGCTACAACTTTTATACATTGTTGATAACTGTAAAATGGAACACATACTTTAGTGAAAGTTGCTAATGAAACTAGTAAGTCACGTACTTTATGATTCAGCAGTTCCACTCTTAGGTATTTATATGTGTGAAATGAAAACACATATCTACAAAGATAGCTTTACATGAACATTGATGGCAGCTTCATTCATAATAATCCCAAACAGGAAACAGCCCAGGTGTTTATTCATAAAAGAATGGATTTGTTCCAGGATGCGAATTTCTAGAACAGGCAAAACAAATCTATGGTGGTAAAAAATAAAAATAAATGTTTCTTCTCAGTGTGTGTAGGGGTGGGCTGACAAGGGGTATAAAGGTACTTTCTGTAGTGATGGTAATAGTCTATATCTTTTTTTAAAAATTTTCTTTACTTTATTGTGTTGGATTTGCCATACAGTAACATGAAACCACCATGGATCTACACATGCTCCCCCTCCAGAACCCCCCTCCCTCCCCCTCCTGACTCCCTCCCCCTGGGACATCCCGGTGCACTAGCCCTGAGCATCAACACTGGGCTGGCGATTGATTTCACATATGGTAATTAACATGTTTCAATGTCATTCTCCCATATCATCCCACCCTTGCCCTCTTCCACAGAGTCCACATGTCCGTTCTATACATCTGGGTTCCTTTTGCAGTCTCGCATGCAGGGTTCTCATTACCATCTTTCTAAATTCCATATATATGCGTTAGTATACTGTATTGTTGTTTTTCCACTTGTAAAAGAATGAAACTAGAACACTTTCTAACACCATACACAAAAATAAACTCAAAATGGATAAAAGATCTAATCATAAGACCAGAAACTATAAAACTCCTAGAGGATAACATAGGCAAAACACTCTCTGACATAAACCAAAGCGGGATCCTGTATGACCCACCTTCCTGATTATTGGAAATAAAAGCATGGATAAACAAATGGGACCTAATTAAAATTAAAAGCTTCTGCACAACAAAGGAAACTGTAAGCAAGGTGAAAAGACAGCCTTCAGAATGGGAGACAATAATAGCCAATGAAGCAACGGACAAACAATTAATCTCAAAAATATACAAACAACTCCTGCAGCTCCATTCTAGGAAAATAAAAGAGCCAATCAAAAAGTGGGCCAAAGAACTTAACAGACGTTTCTCCAAAGAAGACATAAAAATGGCTAACAAACACATGAAAAGATGCTCAACATCACTCATTTTCAGAGAAATGCAAATCAAAACCACAATGAGGTACCACTTTACACCAGTCAGAATGGCTGCCATCCAAAAGTCTACAAGCAATAAATGCTGGAGAGGATGTGGAGAAAAGGGAACCCTCCTACACTGTTGGTGGGAATGCAAACTAGCACAGCCACTATGGAAAACAGTGTGGAGGTTCCTTAAAAAACTGCAAATAGACCTGCCATATGACCCAGCAATCCCACTGATGGGCATATACACCGAGGAAACCAGAATTGAAAGAGACATGTGTACCCCAATGTTCATCGCTGCATTGTTTACAATAGCCAGGACATGGAAGCAACCTAGATGCCTTCAACTGACGAATGGATAAGAAAGCTGTGGTACATATACACAATGAAATATTATTCAGCATTAAAAAAAATTCATTTGAATCAGTTCTACGCAGGTGGACGGAACTGGAGCCTATTATCCAGAGTGAAGTAATCCAGAGGGAAATAGTCTATATCTTGATAGGCATTTGGGTTACATAGGTGTATGCATTTTTAAAAACTCAGCAAGTGTATATTCAATATTTATACCAACATTGTATGCATATACTATGTATGTATATTTTATATAAAAATTAAACATCTGTAAAAAATTATTGAACTTTAGACTTAAGGTTATAAATGTTGAAGTATATTGAGAGACATATACCTTCAATTTTCTGTGCAATGTATAAAAAATAAGATTAACTTATAAACAGAAGGATAGAAAGATAGATAGGTAATAAAGCAAGTATGTTTTGTGCTGTGCTTAGTCGCTCAGTCATGTCCGACTCTTTGCAACCCCATGGACTGTAGGCTGCCAGGCTCCTCTGTCATGGGGATTCTCCAGGCAAGAATACTGGAGTGGATAGCCTGTCCCTCCTCTAGGGGATCTTCCCAATCCAGGAATTGAACCTGGGTCTCCTGCATTCCAGGCAGATTCTTTACCAGCTGAGGTACCAGGGAAGCCCAAAGCAACTATAGTAATATCTTAATGGTGGAATCTAGGTGGTAGGTATACAAGTTTTCCTTGTAAATGCTTTCAACATTTTTGTATTTAAAAGTGTTCATAATACAATTTTAGGGAAAATATTGAGCACCTACTCATTGTTCTAGGCAATTGAGATACAAGAGATGACTAAGGGAGAGTTTTCCAGTGGAGCTTATCCCAGGGAAGTGATTTAGGATTTATGTAGTTCCTACTACAGTACAAGGGCAAAGGCAGGGGCAACAATTTATTTTTATCTTCACAATTGTGTGTGAAGGAGCAGGCTTGAAATGAGTGGAGATGACAAGTTCAGTTTTGAGTATGATGTGCTTTATGACTGTACAAGATAGTAGGTAGCAATATACACAGGTCAGGAGAAATGCATAAATCTGGACAAGAGTCAAATGTGGTTATCATGCCTTTAGGCACCCTAGCTGTTTCATCACTGAGCACAATTTAGCAACTGTTCTTTTGTTCTAAAAGTGTTTTCATTTCTAAATGCCATGTGAAATATCTGCCCCTCCAATCTAATGTTCCTTGGCTGTTGGCCTATTTATTATTCCATGAGAATTTTAATTTATACCCATGGCTGATTCATGTCAATGTATGGCAAAACCCACTACAATATTGTAAAGCAATTAGCCTCCAATTAAAATAAATAAATTAAAAAAGTGGTCCATTCTAAATAAAGTATCCTACAGATTGATTTAAAAACAAAACAAAAGAATATAAATTATAGTAATAAAAAGCTATGGAATAGCAATATTAAAATGTGACAGATATAGGATCTTAGGAATTTTTATTACATTAGAAAACTAATATCTGGCAAATACATTACATCGAGGGATAGTTCTTTGGAACTCACCTGATCAAATAGAGCTCTTTATTCCATGGGTAGATATTTAAGACTGGTCCAACCCCAATCATGTGGTTTTGACATTCTCCAACAGTTTCAATATATTCATGCTTCAATGGCACTTTACTGAGGAGTTCAAATTCCTCAGGTGCCTTTTGAAGTACCTGTTCTGCTGCATAGAATCCATCAACTAGCAGTGTCCTGCCACCTGTTCCTTCATGCTTAAGACAGTGAAACACTTGAATGCTAAAGAAGGGAAAAAATAAATTACTGTGTTCAGTGGAGAAAAGAGAATATATCAAACTTTTAGAAAAAAAATAAAACGATTACTGATTCTACTTGTGTTGTTTTCTTTTCATTAAGAAATAAATCTCATTTCCCAATTGTCTTCTAGTTGTACTTTTTTGTGTATTTTGACATATTAATTCCATTAAGGGTTCCTTCTAAACGTATTTAATATGTTCTGAAACCTATATGTGTCAGACTTTGGCAATACAGGCATGAATAAGATATAGTCTGTTTTAAAGAAGCTCATAGTCTATCTAGAAGAATGAACCAAGTAAGTACTGATAAAATATGATAGGCACTATAAAAATTTGTATACAAGACAGTGGAGCCATAAAGAGAGGAAATTATTGTAGTGGGGTATTGTATAGATGAAATTTTTGAGACGTGGATGAGAATGATTTTGCTTAGTTTTGAAGAATGAGCAAGGCTTGGGCTGGAATGAGATTGAGGTGAGGAGAGGGCATTTCAGACAGGAAAAAGGTATGACCAAACATATCAATGTAGAATAGCAAGGTATATTCAAGGAAGAGAGTGGTAAGTTCCTGTTGGCATAGCACAGAGAATCACAGGATTTTAAACTAAGATGCAAGATTAACTGGTGAGAAGCAAGATGAAAAAAACATGAAAAATGATGTGGATAATTGAAACTGCAGAGAAAAATACTGAGAACTTGAGCTTGTAGAAAAGAGGACACATCTTAGAAATAAATGATTAGATGTAGAGGATGAAAAATAGGCAAAAATCTAGAATGACTGCAGGATTTTGACCTGGGTAACTTGACAAGTAATAATGCCCATTTTTCCAAGAAAATGAAGCAGATGCATAATTGGATGGTAATAAGGGGCTGTGAAGGGGTGAGGAAGAGGTTCAGTTTAGGGACATGTTGAAATAATTAAGTTATATATGACTGAAAAATTAATCTGAAAAGGCAAGTCAATTACTAATGGACTGGAAACCTAAAGTAATCGTTTCAAATTAACAAGGGAAAAATAAAACCAATTAAAATTTAGGAAAAAAAACAAAAATAAGGAAAAGTAAACAATGAAGTAAAATAAGTGGTAAACATAAAGAAAGGTAGAAGGAATAAAATCAAGGAGAATGTAGGGTAAATACAATTAAAGTGAGGAAGGTCAGTTCTGGCTATGTTGAGCTTTCTGTGAAATGTCTAAGTTAGAATTATTTAGTAGCCAGTTGAAGATGTCTATCTTAGAAGAGAGGTAGATTTTGTAGCTATCTGTGAAGTGAAGTTGCTCAGTCATGTCTGCCTCTTTGCGACCCCACGGACTATAGCCCGCCAGGTTCCTCTGTCCATGGGATTTTCCAGGCAAGAGTACTGGAGTCAGTTGCCATTTCCTTCTCCAGATCTTCCTGACCCAGGGATTGAACCCGGGTCTCCCACATTGTAGGCAAACACTTTGCTGTCTGAGCCACCAGGGAAGTCCTGTCTGTAGCTGTATGTAGGTGATGGCTAAAGCCAAGAACAAAGAAATCACTTGGCGAGATACTTTCAAGCAAGAAAAGAAGCAGAAGGAGAAAATCTTGAGGAACAACAATATTTATGACACAGACAAAAGAAAATAAGCCAGCATAGAAGATTGAGGAAAACTGGCTATAAATGTAGAAGGAAAACTAGAAAAGAAAGGCTATTCAAGAAGAGATAGAGGTTAATGGCTACAGGGTTCCAACACGATAATGTAAAGAAAATAAATAAAATAACTAATAAAAAATGGCTACAGGGTTCAAATTAGATAAAGACTGACAGGTACGTACTGGGTATGGCAATAAGTTACTTGCTGGTAACTTTGGAGAGAGTAATTTTAATTGAGAAGGGGTTGGATAAAGAAGCTGACTACAGATTTGAAGAGTGAATAATAAGTGAGAATGAAAAGATACTGAGTGTAGATAATTATTTTAATAAGTCTAGCTGTGAGGGTGAGGAATAAGGCGGGGCTGTAAGTAGAGGAAGACAGAGTCAAAGGAAGTGTACAAAAGTAGAGATTTAAGAAATGAGAAGTTGATAGGCAGGAGAAATCCCCAAGGAGGTCGGAAAGAATGAGATCCTGAGCAAAGGTAACTTTAGAAAGCATAAGGCATAAAACGATGATAATGATGATGATAATGGCTAAAATGATAAGAACAATAACTAGCATTTATTGAACACTTCATATGTTCCAGGAAGTATCCAAGTGCTTTAAATACATCATGCAACTTAATCCCTGCATGTGTGCTAAGTTGCTTCAGTTATGTCTGACTCTTTGTGACCCCATGGGCTGTAGCCTGCCAGGCTTCACTATCTACGGGATTCTCCAGGCAAGAATACTGGAGTGGGTTGCCATTCCTTCCTCCAGGGGATCTTCCCATCCCAAGGATCGAACCCGTGGCTCTTACATCTCTGGCACTGGCATCTTTACAACTAGGGCCACTTGGAAGCCAAACTTAATCCCTAAGCAATACTAATGGTCAGGTTTTATTACTAGTCCCATTCTACAGATGAAAAAACTGAGACACTGAGAGGTTATTTTCCAAGATCACAAAGCTAATGTATGTTCCAGCTGGGATGCAAATCCAGGTCTGGTTGATGCCATAGACTGTACTCAACCACTCTCACTTTACTGCTAATGTACTTGGTTCTCCCCATTAACTAGAAAGAGTTAAAGGCACAGACAACTCTGTATCTACAGCAGTGGTCAGAGAGAAAAGAGCTAGTCAATATTTGAACCTCAACCCCTGTCCAACTGTTTCTCATCTTATTTCCTCATATTCTTCCTTCTGTATCCCAGAGAATGAGAACGCAGGGCTGTGGGTGGTTTTGTGTATTGATAACACTGAGCAGGACATCTAAAAGATGTTTTATTCTTCCTTTTCTGAAGCAAACATTCTTAGCTTCCAACCCTCAAAGGAAATCGGAGTAACTATAATCAACTGGATATTATCATCTTTTTGTATTGGCTTTATGAATTCATGTGTGTATATGTGCTAAGTCACTTCAGTCATGTCTGACTCTTTGTGACTCTATGGACTTTAGCCCGCCAGGCTCCTCTGTCCACGGGGTTCTCCAGGCAAGAATACTGGAGTGGGTTGCCATGCCCTCCTCCAGGGCATCTTCCCAACCCAGGGATGGAACTCGCATCTCTTATGTCTCCTACATTGGCAGGTGTGTTCTTTACCATTAGTGCAACCTGGAAAGCCCTTATGAATTCATACTTACACATATTTTACTCATATATTTGTGCCTTGGGTTCATTATCTATATGTACAAGGTCAGCCAACAACAGCAACAGCAGCAACAAAGTAACCACAGAGGTACTTCTAATAAGTGGCAAATGGTAGGAAAGTTAGGTATGGTATCTATCATATCAAGTAATTACCATTTCTTTTCTGTGATGAGAAAGATCTAGTCTCTGTTAGATACTAGTGGTGGTCATATGGCAGTACATAACTGTAATCAAATCAACACACTGTACACCTTATATCTACACAATGTTATACATCAATTATATCTCAATAAAGCTGGGAAAAAGTATGGTATATATTATCTTTAGCTCAATAGCTACTGAGTTCACACAAGAAGGTTATTTTTCATTTTCTTTTTCCCTCCAACTTCTTGTAAATTGGATTCAAATTCCTCTTAATACCATACTCAAAGCATCTGTGTTTAGAATATTGACCCCTTTGCAATATAATTGCAAGGAGATCCTGCAACTGTAAGGAGATCCAACCAGTCCATCCTAAAGGAAATCAGTCCTGAATATTCATTGGAAGGACTGATGCTGAAGCTGAAACTCCAATACTCTGGCCACCTGATGTGAAGAGCTGACTCATTTGAAAACACCCTGATACTGGGAAAGACTGAAGGCTGGAGGAGAAGGGGACGGCAGAGGATGAGGCAGTTGGATGGCATCACAGACTCAATGGACATGAATTTGAGTAAACTCCTGGAGTTGGTGATGGATAGGGAGGCCTGGTGTGCTGCATTCCATGGGGTCACAAAGAGTCAGACACGACTGCACGACTGAACTGAACTGAACCTGCAATATAATAATAACTAAATATGAAAAACTGTACAAATTCCCAAACCAATGGTTAATCAATACATTTTTGGTAAATTATTTGCAATCTCTTTGATAAAATGTAAATTAAACAAAATTAAGATCCATTCATGTAGTAAGGTAGATTTTCAATCATTTCAAAAATTTTTATTCTTATGAGTCTTTAAAAATGATCATGTTTCTAAGGAGAAAAGAGATAGTCATGTAAATAAGCAGCAGAGGATATGATGTTGGTTCAAATAAAACAGAAAATGATTAAGAAAGTATTCAAGACCATCACATGTAATGATTTCACTTTGGAAAATTATAATCGACCTACCCACAGGGCTCTTGAAAATAGGTGGTGTCAGTGTGCCGATCCAGAGCTAGCTTGGTGTATGCAGTGTCACCCCTGGAGAAGTCTGAAGTGAAAATCCACATCCTCCCATAGATGGTTTCTCTGTCAAATGAAGCATAGGAAGGCCTTTTAGTTATTTGAAATTTTCATTCTTGTCATTCAAAACTCTTTCCAATACTTTATTTATAAATAAAAATAGATTCTTTTTTGGCTCCAGATATCCAACTATAATGGAAATAAAACAGTTGAACTCATTACCCATCTTAATGATCCCATCACTGAGTAATATTCTAGGAAGCTGGGGGAAAGAGTGGAAGAATAATGTAGTTGGAAAACTTAGGGAACCATCTCACTCTGTTTATGTGTCTGCTTTGAACAGCTTTCAGGTTCACATTTCTGTCCTGCACTCACCTTCCTCACACAGAAAAAGATGTTTTTGGGTAGCTGCTTTTAGAACTGATTAATGTAGATCTTCACCCACCTTTTAGACATGGAAGAATAAAAAAGAGAAAAGAATAGTTTATATTAGCAAGTATTTAGTGAGACTTGCTGTATCACTGTTACTGTATCTCTCCTCGAGATATATACATCATGGGCAAATGACCCAGCATACCATCTGCTACACAGTGAGCTATATGTGGTTCTTATGAAGTAAAAGGAAAGTACTAATTATAACAAAGTCAGTTTACATAACATTTAATACTGCAGAAGATAAACCTATATACTACCTAGAAATGCAATAGAAAGAACTTTGTATTTAAGATCAGAAAACCTAAGCTCTCTTGAATTCCAGTTCTACTGCTTACTAGCAGAGCAATTCTGGTCAAGCCACTTAATATATCTGATCCTCAAATGCCTCATCAGTAGAACAGGAGATAAAATACACACTTATCAGGACTACTATACTAACCAATTAAAATAATCAATGTGAATATGCTGGTTAAATGCTGTACAGTATAGGGCAGTATTATTAACAACCAGTGTCTGAAATAAGCCTTAGGAATAATAGGTCAAAAGTAGATATCTTTAGATACTACTACTATATTCAATCCTTTTACTGATCAGATGGGAAAATAGACGTGACAGGGACAGGGATTGTGGGTAGGAGTGTATCTTTACCCAATTGCTTGATGGTAGAACTCAGACTACAATCTGGCTCTCTTTACTCAAAGTTAGTGCTCTTTCTAGAGTACAATGAATAACTCTTATTTTGAGTGTCACTGGGCTTGAAAAAAGAAAATGGCTTTGAAGTCATCATATTTAACATGTAAGTGTCTTTAGAGATTAGAAATCTGGGCTTCAAATAAAGCACTATAAATGGTAATCTCCTTATTCAGGCCTCAGAATATTCCGGAAAAACAAGGATGACCGTACCTGTCATATTATTTTACTGATGTTCATGCTCTGGAAATTAACTTCTGCACATATCAGAAAAGTAATGACTCACCTGATAAAGCTGATCCTTTCCGCCAGCTTCTCTGTGTGTTCCTGAGTAGGAGGGACATTTTCTACAAAAGCAATGCCATAGAGCAGAAAGTTCTGCAGAAAGTTCTTCAGTCCCTCCTTGGTTTCTAAGAAGGTCTGGAAATCTACAGCTGGAACTTGGGCTTGCTGGTAGATTTCAGCATTCCATAAGATTCTAGGCTGGATGACCTTTTGTTTCTGCCCTTCATAGCTATTTTTCACCAGCCAATCCAAATCATATCTAGTCACATGACCATCTGGCCCTTTTTAGGAAAAAATAAAAGGTATTAAAAATAATAATTATCAGTTCAGTTCCGTTCAGTTGCTCAGTCATGTCTGACTCTTTGCAACCCCATGAATTGCAGCACGTCAGGCCTCCCTGTCCATCACCAACTCCCTGAGTCTACACAAACCCATGTCCATCAAGTCGGTGATGCCATTAAGCCATCTCTTCCTCTGTCGTTTCCTTCTACTCCTGCCCCCAATCCTTACCAGCATTAGGGTCTTTTCCAATGAGTCAGCTCTTTGCATCAGGTGGCCAAAGTACTGGAGTTTCAGCTTCAACATCAGTCCTTCCAATGAACACCCAGGACTGATCTCCTTTAGGATGGACTGGTTGGATCTCCTTGCAGTCCAAGGGACTCTCAAGAGTCTTCTCCAACACCACAGTTCAAAAGCATCAATTATATATACTGCCAATAATTTACTGGTTAAGAATATTATTTTCAGCAACCAATTACCCAGTATGGTATTCTTTATGGAGTTTCCCAGGTAGCATTAGTGGTAAAGAAACTGCCTGCCCATGCAGAAGACATAAGAAACACAGGTTTGATTCCCGGGTCAGGAAGATCCCCTAGAAGAGGGCATGGCAACCCACTCCAGTATTCTTGCCTGGAGAATACAATGGACAGAGGAGCCTGGTGGGCTACAGTCCATGGGGTCTCAAAGAGTTGGACACAACTGAAGCAACTTAGCACACACACACATATGTATTGTTTATGAAACCAAATTCAAATGAATGCCTGGAATGTTTCTGAGACAGAAATATTTGTCACTTGAGTAGTATAAATTAATACGTGAATGAATGAACAAATAAATCCTCCCAGAAGGTAAATAAGTTTATGAAACTATAGCTACATAGTAAAGGGCCTCTATCTCCCTCTTATAAATGATTTATGGCAGTTTGGTCTAATGATATGATATCAATACAACATGATAACTTTGCCCACTGCTCTACAAAAAGTCAAAAAGCCAGCTCCTAAAATGTTTTAGAAAGTCTACTGATTTTCATTCCCTCCAACAGCATATGCATATATGCATGCTCATCAAAATTGAGTATTCTTACTTTTTAAACATATTTTTTCTAATTTGGTAAACTCCTCTTACTATAATAAATATAAGTTATTTGCTTACTAATAAGGTGAAGAAGAGCATTTGTTAGACATGTGTATTTTTTATATGCAAGGGTTACCAAACTGAGCAAGTAGCCAAATCTGCCCAGAATTATTTTTGTTACATCTGCTTTGTAGTTTGTATTTTCTATAGCTGTTTCTCCCCTACTACTAAAGAAATGAATTGTTGTGACAGAGACAGTGTACTCAACGGAGTTTAATAATCTTTACTATCTGGCCCTTTACAGAATGTTTCCTGACTTGTGGTTTAATGATTGCTCACTTCTTTCTCACATTTCTCTATTGGAACACTGGTGCTTTTCTTACAAATTGGCAATAGCACGATATGCTTTCTTTCTTTTTTTAAAGCTGTTATATTCCAGTTAAGTTTTATTATAGTTATAGGATACACATTGAAATCAACAAAGGGAAAAGGTGCATAGGGCTGAGTCCAGAAAAAACCAGGCACAAGTTTCTAGGTGTCCTCTTCTAGTATCAGTTCAGTTCAGTTGCTCAGTCGTGTCTGACTCTTTGCAGCCCCATGGATTGCAGCAAGCCAGGCTTCCCTGTCCATCACCAACTCCCAGAGCTTACTCAAACTCATGTCCATTGAGTCAGTGATGCCATCCAACCATCTCATCCTCTGTCGTTCCCTTCTCCTCCTGCCTTCAAACTTTCCCAGCATCAAGGTCCTTTCCAGTGAGTAGGCTCTTTGCATCAGGTGGCCAAAGTATTGGAGTTTCAGCTTCTGCTTTGATCCTTCCAATGAACAAATAGGACTGATCTCCTTTAGGATTGACTGGTTGGATCTCCTTGCAGTCCAAGAGACTCTCAAGTCTTCCTAAACACCACAGTTCAAAAGCATCAGTTCTTCGGCACTCAGCTTTCTTTCTGGCCCAACTCTCACATCCATACATGACTCCTGGAAAAACCATAGCCTTGACTAGATGAACCTTTTTTGGCAAAGTAATGTCTCTGCTTTTTAATATACTGTCTAGGTTGGTCATAGCTTTTCTTCCAAGAAGCAAGCGTCTTTTAATTTCATGGCTGTAGTCACCATCTGCAGTGATTTTGGAACCCCCCCAAAATAAAGTTTCTCACTGTTTCCATTGTTTCCCCATCTATTTGTCATGACGTGATGGGACCAGATGCCATGATCTTGGTTTTCTGAATGTTGAGTTTTAAGCCAACTTTTTCACTCTCCTCTTTCATGTTTATCAAAAGGCTCTTTAGTTCTTCTTTGCTTTCTTCCATATGGGTGGTATTATCTGCATATCTGAGGTTATTGGATATTTCTCGCAGCAATCTTGATTCCAGCTTGTGATTCCTCCAGCCCAGCATTTCTCATGATGTACTCTTCATAAAAGTTAAATAAGCAGGGTGACAATATACAGCCTCGATGTACTCCTTTCCCTATTTGGAACCATCCTGTTGTTCCATGTCCAGTTCTAACTGTTGCTTCTTGATCTTACAGATTTCTCAGGAGACAGGTGAGGTGGTCTGATATTCTCATCTCTTGAAGATTTTTCCACAGTTTGTGGTGATCCACACAGTCAAAGGCTTTGGCATAGTCAATGAAGCAGAAGTAGATGTTTGTCTGGAACTCACTTACTTTTTCAATGATTCAGTGGATGTTGGCAATTTGATCTCTGGTCCCCTGCCTTTTCTAAATCCAGCTTGAACATCTGGAAGTTCATGGTTCAAATATTGTTGAAGCCTGGCTTGGATAATTTGAGCATTACTTTGCTAATTTGTGAGATGAGTGGAATCATGCAGTAGTTTGAACATTCTTAAGCATTCCCTTTCTTTGGGATTGGAATGAAAACTGACTTCTCCAGTCCTGTGGCCACTGCTGAATTTTCCAAATTTACTGGCATACTGAGTGCAGCACTTTAACAGCATCCTCTTCCAGTATACTTGCTGGAAAAATTAAGTGCTATCTATCGTATGTTTTCTTTTCATTGTAGAAAAATCAGTAGTAAAATGCAGTAAAATATTTCTTCTTCCAATGATTTTTTGCTTTTTGAAATATAGATTCGCAGAAAGTTGCAAAGAAATACATAAAGAGGTCTGATGCACCCTTCCCTGAGCCTTCTCCAATGTTTAACATCTTGTACAACCACAGTATAATTTGAAAATCAAGAAAGTGGTATTGATACACTCCATAGAGCTCATTCAAATCTCGTGAGTTATATATGTACTTATTTCTGTGTGTATGTGTGCGCTCTATGCAGTGTTAATACATGTGCAGCTTTATGTAACCACTACTATAGTCAAGACACTCAAGTGTGCCATCACCATAAGACTCCTTCATGTTACATCTTTAAAGACACACCATTCCTCCTCTTGTCCATAACTCCTGGCAACTGCTAATCTGTTCTCTATCTCTATAATTTTGTTATTTCATGAATGTTACATAAATGGAATCATGCAGTTATATTTTTCCTTCACTGTAATTCCTTGGTGCTTTCCCCAAGTTATCATGTATATCAATCTTTCATTCTTTTTTATCACTGAATATTTTTTCATTATGTGGATGATCTGTTTAACACCTCACACATTGGAGGATATTAAGGTAGTTATATCCTTTCATGTATCCAACAGTTCTTGGCTGTTACAAATAAGGCTGCTATGAACACTAACGTACACGTTTTTGTGTGAACCTAAGTTTTCATTTCTCTGGAATAAATGCCTATCAATTCAATTGCTGAGTTGTATAGTACTTGCTTCCCAGGAGGCTTCCCAGGTGGTTCAGTGGTAAAGAATCTGCCCACCAATGCAGGAGAGGCAGGTTCAATCCCTGGGTTGAGAAGATTCAATCGAATAGGAAATGGCAACACACTCCAGTATTCTTGCCTGAGAAATTCTATGAACAGAGGAGCCTGGCAGGCTACAGTCCATGGGGTCATGAAGAGTCAGACACAAACTGAGTGACTGAGCACACACACAGATGATACTTGCATATGTAGTCTTTCTTTTTTTAAGAAATGGACAAACTGTTTTCCAGAGTAGCCAAATTGCTCAATTGTGTCCAACTCTTTGCAACCCCATGGACTATACAGTCCATGGAATTCTCCAGGCCAGAATACTGGAGTGGGTAGCTGTGTCCTTCTCTGGGGGATCTTCGCAACCCAGGGATCAAACCCAGGTCTCCTGTATTGCAGGTGGATTCTTTACCAGCTGAGCCACCAGGGAAGCCTAGAGTAGCCATACCAGTTTATACCCTCACCAGTAGTGTATAACTGATAGAATTTTTCCAAATCTTTTATAGCATTTTGTGTTGTCACGATTTTTTTAAATTTTCATCATTCTGCTAAGTATATAGTGAAATTTCACTGTGATATTAACTTTCGTTTCTCTAATGGCTTACAACGCTGAACATATTTGCAAGTGTTTATTTGCCATTTGTACATCCCATTCAGTGAAACGTCTGTGCGTGTCTTTTATTCATTGTCTAATTGGATTGTTTTTCTTATATTGAGTTTTGAAAATTATTTAGTTCTAGTGCCAGTCAGTACCTAGTTCAAGGTCCTAAAGATGTTCTCCTATATTCTTCTCTAGAAGTTTTGTAGCTTTATGTTTACATTTAGGTCCATGATCTATTTTGAATTATTTTTTGTATATGGTGTGAAACTTTGGTTAAAGTTATTTTTTTTTACTTTTGCCTATCAGTGTCCAATTACCTCAGCATCATTTTTTAAAAAGATTATCCTCTTTCATTGAATGGCTCTTGCACCTTTGTCAAAGATCATTTGACTATATTTGTGTGATTCTATTTCTCAGTTTCTTTTTCTGTTCTATTGGTCTCCATATCTATCCCTCCATCAAAACCACAAATATATAGTTTTATTTCTTCCATTCTAATATATATGAATTTTATTTCTTTTCTTACCTTATTGTAATGACTAGAACTTCCAGAACTGTGTTAAATAAAGATGAGAGTGAAATGTTAAATGTGTTCAGTCTCACCATTATGGAAGATGTTAGCTGAAAAGATGCTTAGTATCTCTAATTATCAGGGAAATGCAAATCAAAACCACAATGAGATACCACCTCAAACCTGTCAGAATGGCTATTATCAAAAAGACAATATAGGCAGAAATTAACACAACATTTAATTATCTTCCAATTAAAAATAAAGAAAAAAATAAACTCAAATGTCACTACCCTCCTGAAAAAAAGAAAGACAACATACAACAAATGTTGGTGAGGGTGTGGAGAGGAGGGACTTCTCCTACACTGTCGGTGTGAGTCTAAATTTGTATAGCCACCTAGGAAAAAAATCAAAACTAAAAGTACCATATAATCCAACAATCCCTCTTTTGAGCATATATCCAAAGTAAACAAAATCATTGTTTCAAAAAGATACATGCACCCTAGTATTCATAGCCACACAATTTACAATAGCCAAGACGTGGAAACAACCTAAGTGTTCATCAATGCATTAATAGATAAATAAAATGTAGTATATAAATACAGTGGAATATTATTCAGCCATAAAAATGAAGGCATTCCTGAAATTTGCAACAACACTGATTAGACAGACCTTGAGTGCATTACATGAAGTAAGTCATACAGAGAAAGATAAATACTGTCCACAGAGAGTAGATTGATGGTTGCCTGAGGCTATGGGTTTGAAGAAATGGGAGATGTTCATCAATGCTACACATTTCCAGTTTTAAGATGAATAAGTTCTGGAAGTATAATGTATAGCACAGAGTTATACTTAACAATACTGTATTGTATACTTAAAAGTTACTAAGATAGTAAATCTTTAATACTCTAGCCACACATGCTGTTGCTGCTGCTGCAAAGTCACTTCAGTTGTGTCTGACTCTGTGTGACCCATAGACAGTGGCCCACCAGGCTCCCCTGTCCCTGGGGCTCTCCAGGCAAGAGCACTGGAGTAGGTTGCCATTTCCTTCTCCAAGGCATTAAAGTGAAAAGTGAAAGTGAAGTCACTCAGTCGTGTCTGAGTCTTAGCGACCCATGGACCGCAGCCTGCCAGGCTCCTCCATCCATGGGATTTTCCAGGCAAGCCACACATGGAAATATGCTACTTATGTGAGGTGATGAATGTATTAACTAAGTTTATTGTGGTCATCATTTCACAATATATATAGATATGTCAAATATATCTCAATAATTCTGGAAAAATATTTTTCAAAACTATGATGTTAGATGTAAATTATAACAATTTTATTTAAGAAGAAAAATAAAAAGTACACAAAAGAGATGCTTCCAAAGAAAGGAAAAAAGGAAGAGTAACTAAAAGAATATCCTACTTTGTAAAGGTGCAAACCATTTTTGATAAAACAATTGTTCGTTAAAAAAGCACCCAAAGAGGACCAGGTCTCCTGTCTACTCACAAGTGAAACAGAGTGTGGTTTCATCCAGACGAATGGTCTTTGGCTGGATACATAAATCCACACTGGCAGTGTCTAGGCTGCGCTGATGAGTCTTAGAGTTGTAGCAAGATGCTGAGCGGCAGTGGTCTCGAAGCCAGACATAATCAAAGCGCATCACATTGTTAGCGTATTGCAGTTCTAGGGAAAAGATCACATTCTTTTATTAGCATTTATTATGTAATTTATTCTATAAAAATAAATAAAATATTTAGGAAAACTAAAAAATGTGTATTCAGAAAACTCCCTTCAAAAATTCTTCTACCAATAAATGAGTGAGAGCAATGCGAGGGATACTGGCCCCCTATTAGATATTAAAATACAGTATGGAACTTCTACAATTAAAATAGTGTGATGCTGGTATAGGAATAGGCAGACAAAACAACAGAATAGTATAAGAAGTCCAAAAATATACATAAATGCACATAGAAATTTGGTTAGTAAAAACTAGAATGGCATTGAAACATGTTAATTATCATATGTGAAATCAATTGCCAGCCCAGGTTTGATGCTTGGGGCTGGTGCACCGGGATGACCCAGGGGGAGGGAATCGGGAGGGAGGAGGGAGGGGGGTTCTGGAGGGGAAGCATATGTATACCCATGGCGGATTCATGTCAATGTATGCCAAAACCAACACAATAAAGTAAAGAAAATTAAAAAAAAAACTGGCACATATAATCACTGTGGAAAAAAAATGACTTTTTAAGTAAATGGTGTTGGGAAAACTGATAATCATTTGGAAAAATATAAAATCGAGTCCATACCTCATATTGTCACCAGGTTTCCAAGATAAACTCAAAACAGATCACAGTTCTAAATTTGGAAAGTGAAGTCATTCACGTATATAAAAAGAAAACAGACATGGATGGAGGCTATAAAGGAGGTCCTTGTACTATTCTTGCAACTTTCCTGTTAGCTTGAAGATGTATCAAAAGAAAAAGTTACAAGAAATAGCAAACACTTTCTTATACATCAGATTATTCATTTAGACAGGATAAATAAAAATGAGTTCAAATTTATAATAGGAATAAAAACTATAAGGTGTCTGGGAATAAATGAAAATGTGGAAGATAACTATGGAGAAATTATGAAAGATTTGAAGGAGGCTTGAATGGAAAAATATGCTCACAGTTGGGCAGATTCAAAAATGAAAAGACAGAAATTATTCCATAAATTAATACACAAAACTCCATGTACTTCCACCCCAAATCCCAGTGAAAATTTTCATGTAGTAAACAGGCTAATTCCAAGATTCATATTCAGAATTAACAAAGTAATAATTTTGACAAAGAAAAAGAAAGGCATGGAAGGGAAGTCTTACTAGGTATAAAAATATATTATAAAGCTACAGTCATTTAAAAAGTATGATACTCATGCAGAAATGACTAAGAAATCAAGGGAACAGAATAGTTTCAAAATAGACCTAAGTGTATATGGAAATATGGTATTGCTAAAGGTGACATTTTTCAATATTGGTAAAATGATAGATTTTTCAATAACTAGTTTTAGAAAAATGAATATTTGAAAAAATTGATTCTAGATTCACATCAGCTTCAACAGTAAATTACTGATAAAGTAAAATATAAAACATAAAACTATTATATATTGACAAATTTGAAGAAGGAAAAGTATTTCAATATGACACATAAAGCATAAAAGATAACCTGTGTATGTGAAAATAGAAAACTTTTGTTTTGCAAAGTGTAAACAAGTTAAAACACAACAGGAAAATATTTTAACATAAAAGGATTAATACCCAGTATGTTGAATAAATCCTTACAATCATTTGGATAAGACTCAGTAGAAAAATAACTGAAGGATATCAATAGGAAAGTCACCAGAGGTGAACAGTAAATGCATGCATTCCTCTAACTTTAGGAGTAATCATAGAAATGGGTATTAAGATAGCATTTTTTTATTTATCAGAGTGACAAACTTTTAAAAGTTTGATTAAAACATGTGTTTTCTTTTTTTAATTAATTAATTAATTTTCTTTACATTATCATGTTGGTTTTGCCATACATTGACATGAATCCGCCATGGGTATACACGTGTTCCCCTTCCATAACCCCCCTCCCACCTCCCTCCCGATTCCATCTGGGAATGCATGCTCTCAAACATTGGTAATGTGAATATAAATTGGTGAAGACACACTGAATGGCAATCTGGAAGTTTCTATGAAAATAATAAAAAATATGTATATTAATTTCTTGACTCAGAAGTTTACCTCTTAGTACTTACCTTATGGAAACTGTCACATGCAAGGAGGTATGCACAAGGATATTCATAGTAGCTTTGTTTATAATAGCAAAATAATTAGAAAATAAGATTGTCTATCAGTAGGGGAGTGAAGGAACAGCTGAATAAACTGTGGTATATCCTTACCGAGAAACAAATCAACAGTTTAAAAATGCAGTATATCTATACTCCTCAAATTGACTTTGTACAATGTTGCAATTCTCTTTTTAAGGACAGGAAACTAAATCTCAGAGATGTTAATGAATTTGTAAGATCATATAATCATTAGGCGTGGAGGCAGGATAAGAATTCAAGTTGTCCAACCCCAAAGTCCTATGCTAGTGTTACTCAAAATGTAGTCTTAGGAATCTGAGGTTGAGACTTCAGGAAAGGCAAAGTAAGGAGCTTGGAAAATCTTCTCCTCCAACAATGATAAAACTGGACAAAATTATCAATAACAACCATTTTTGGACGCTGGAAATTGACGAAAGGCCTCCAGCAAATTAAGAAGCATTTAGTCAAGAAAAATGATTGAATCTTGGGTAAGAACAGTGGGGATATGTGTGCTTTAGCTTGAGGTGCTTTCACAGCTACCTTACCCCCAGCAGCTCCATCAGCAGTAGATGTATCAGGACAGGGAAACCAAGAAAGCTAGCCAGCATACTGGTTAGGGCAAGCAATAGACCAGCAGAATGATCAAGAATCTATGAAACATGTAAATTATCATATGTGAAATCAATTGCCAGCCCAGGTTTGATGCTTGATACAGGGTGCTCAGGGCTAGTGCACTGGGATGACCCAGAGAGACGGAATCTGGAGGGAGGTAGGAGGGAGGTTCTGGAAGGGGAACACATGTATACCCATGGCGGATTCATGTCAATGTATGGCAAAACCAACACGATAATGAAAAGTAAAAAAAGAATCTATGAAGGGGATCAAGGGAAGGAGACAGCTATAGCAGGCCTGGGAAAGCCCCCTCACATGCCCAGTGTTCAACGAGGCTGTATACACATGCAGGGCTCTGTGCATAATTAGGAGAGAATGGAAAGGGCCTTAGTTATCTACCTGTCCCTGGAGGAATGTAAGGCCCTCTGCAGGCACAATGGAAACATGTAAAGAGTGGCAGAAGCTGAAAGCCAAGGCAAACTTATGAAAAACCTAAACTTTGTGTGCCCCAATCCATACACAGATGCAATGGCAAAGGGTGGAAACCTTATTGGCTAAAGGTTTTTAGCTTAACCTCTGTCCAACTGTTAGCTGGCCACTAAACTATACCACCCCTTCATGGATCATAGCCTTGTTGAGGTGAAGGGGCTTGTCTAACTCAGTGAGCTATGCTGTGCAGGGCCACCCAAGATGGAGAGGTCATAGTGGAGAATTCTGACAAAATGTGGTCCACTGGAGGACATGGCAAACCACTCCAGTATTCTTGCCTCAAGAACTCCATGGACAATATGATAAGGCAAAAAGATATGACACTGGAAGATGAGCCCGTCCAGGTCAGGAGCTATCCAACAAGTACTGGGGAAGAGTGAATGGCAATTACTAATACCTCCAAAAAGAATGAAGAGCCTGGGCCAAAACAGAAATGATGCTCAGTTGTGGATGTGTTTGGTAGTGAAAGTAAAGTCCGGTGCTGTAAATAACAATATTGCATAGGAACCAGATAGGTTAGGTCTATGAATCAATGTACACTGAACAGGGTCAAGCAGGAGATGGCAAGCACATTGAAGTCTTAGGAATCAGTGAACTAAAATGGACAGGAAAGGGCAAATTTAACTCAGATGACCATTATATCTACTTCCATGGGCAAGAATCCCTTAGAAGAAATGGAGTAGCCATCATAGCCAACAAAAGAGTCTGAAATGCAGTACTTGGGTACAATCTCAAAAATGACAGAATGATTTCAGTCTGTTTCCAAGGCAAACCATTCAACATCAGAGTGATCCAAGTCTATGCCCCAACCACTAATGCCAAAGAAGCTGAAGTTGACTGGTTGTATGAAGACCTACAACACCTTCTAGAACTAACATTCCCCCTAAGTGTCTTTTTCATCAAAGGGGATTGGAATGTAAAATTAAGAAGTCAAGAGATACCTGGAATCACAGGCAAGTTGGACCTTAGAGTTCAAAATGAAGCAGTGCAAAGGCTAAGAGAGTTTTGCCAAGAGAATGCACTGCTCATAGCAAACACCCTTTGTCAACAACACAAGAGACCACTCCACACATAGACATATGCAGAGATCAATACCAAACTCAGACTGATTATGTTCTTTGCAGCCAAAGATAGAGAAGCTCTACAGAGTTAGTAAGAGCAAGACCTGGAACTGACTGTAGCTCAGATTATGAAATCCTTATTGCAAAATTGAGTCTTAAACTGAAGAAAGTAGGGAAAACCACTGGACCATTTAGGTATGCCCTTAATCAAACCCTTATGATTATACAATGGAGGTGAGGAATAGATTCAAGAGATTAAATCTGATAGACAGAGTGCCTGAAGAACTATGGACAGAGGTTTATAACTATGTATAAGAGTCAGTGACTGAAACCATCACAAAGAAAAAGAAAGGCAACAAGGCAAAGTGGTTGTCTAAGGAGGCTTTACAAATAGCTGAGAAAAGAAGAAAAGCAAAAGGCAAAGGAGAAAGGGAAAAATATACCCAACTGAATTCAGAGTTCCAGAGAAAAACAAGTAGAGATAAATAAGCCTTCTTAAGTGAATAATGAAAAGAAATAGAGGAAAACAATAGACTGGGGAAGACTAGAGATCTCTTCAAGAAAATCAGAGATACCAGGGGAACATTTAATGTAAGGATGGCATGATAAAGGACAGAAAAGGTAAGGAACTAACAGAAGCAGACGAGATTAAGAGGAGGTGGCAAGAATACACTGATGACCTATACAAAAATGGTCTTAATGACCCAGATAACCATGATGGTGTGGTCACTCATGTAGAGGCAGACATCCTGGAGTGTGAAGTCAAGTGGGCCTTAGGAAGCATCACTACAAACAAAGCTGTTGGAGGTGATGGAATTCCAGCTGAGCTCTTGCAAATCCTTAAAATCAATGCTGTTAAAGTGCTGCACTGAATATGCAAGCAAATTCAGAACACTCAGCAGTGGCCACAGGACTGGAAAAGGTCATTTTTCATTACAATCCCAAAGAAGGGCAATGCCAAAGAATGCTCAAACTACCACATAATTTCACTCATTTCACATGTTAGCAAGGTAATGCTCACAATTCTTCAAGCTAGGCTTCAGCAGTACATGAACTGAGAACTTCCAGATGTACAAACTAGGTTTAGAAAAGGCAGAGGAACCAGAGGTCAAATTACCAATATGCGTTGGACCATGGAGAAAGCAAGGGAGTTCCAGAAAAACATCTACTTCTGCTTCATTGACTATGCTAAAGCCTTTGACTGTATAAATCACAACAAACTGTGGAAAATCCTTAAAGAGATGACAATACCAGATCACTTTACCTGCCTCCTGAGAAAACTGTTTTGTAGGTCAAGAAGCAACCTTTCGTTAGAACCTTACGTGGAACAACAGACTGGTTCAAAATTGGGAAAGGAGAGTGTCAAGGCTGTATACTATCACACTGCTTATTTAACTTATATACATAGTACATTGTGAAATGCTGAGCTGGATGAATCACAAGCTGGAATCAAGATTGCTGGGAGAAACATCAACAACCTCAGATATGCAGATGACATCACCCTTATGGCAGAAAGGGAAGAGGAACTAAAGAGCCTCTTGATGAAAGTGAAAGAGGAGAGTGAAAAAGCTGGCTTGAAACTCAACATTCAAAAAACTAAGATCATGGCATCCTGTCCCATCACTTCATGGCAAATAGAAGAGGAAAAAGAGGAAGCAGTGATAGATTTTATTTTCATGAGCTCCAAAATCACTGTGGAGAGTGACTGCAGCCATGAAATTAAAGGACACTTCCTCTATGGAAGAAAAGCTATGACAAACCTTCAGAGTGAATTAAAAAGCAGAGACATCACTTTGCCTACAAAGGTCTGTATAGTCAAAACTATGGTTTTTCCAGTAGTCATGTACAGATGTTAGAGTTGGACCATAAAGAAGACTAAGCGCCAAAGAATTGATGCTTTCAAATTGTGGTGTTGGGGAAGACTTTTGAGAGTCTCTCGGATTGCTAGGAGGTCAAACGAGTCAATCCTAAAGGAAACCAACCCTCAATATTGGTTAGAAGGACTGATGCTGTAGCTGAAGCTCCAATACTTTGACCGCATGATGCAAAGAGTTGACTCTTTAGAAAAGACCTTGATGCTGAGAAAGATTGAGGGCAGGAGCAGAAGGGGGCAACAGAGGAGGAAGTGGTTGGATGGCATCACCAACTCAATGGACATGAGTATAGGCAAACTCTGGGAGATGGTGAAGGACAGGGAAACCTGGTGTCCTGCAGTCCATGGGATCACTAAGAGTCCAATATGACACAGCAAGTGAACAACAAATAAATGATATAACAACTGCTGATACTTTGAAATAGGGCTATTATTGGTAGTAACCCAAAGTTGGAATTCTTGACCTAGGATTTATGGAATGATATGTAAAACTGTGTGTGTGAGTGTGTGTGTATTTCTGCATTTTTCTACAGATGGAATCTGTAGCTAGTAACAAAATTTCTATGGGATTCTTATATTAAAATACTGCGAACCATTTTCTTGGAGTGATAAAAGTGATTCAGTACCATCTGTAGCCAATATGACATCTCTGTATCCTTCAAGCTCTTGCACATGCAGTTCCACTGGATTTGAGCATTCATCCATACCTTCTCCCCATTTTCCCCTTGCCTAATTCATATTTAATATTCATGACTCTGCTAATATTCTGTAAGCAGTCATTTGTAACTATTTAGTTCGTGTTAGGTACCTCTCCTCTTTGTTCTTACAGCACCCTGTATGTTGTCTAAAAGCATTTATCACATAGTCTTATAATTGTCCGTGTGTTTTTGCTATAAGACAGTACCTTGATGACAGGGAACATGTCTTTTTCATCACTGCACTTAACACAATACCTGGTTTCTGGTACATGCTCTTTAAATTCTTGTTGTGTAAATCAATGAGCAGTGGTGAAGCTATCCTACTGGTGAATCTAATATAGGTCATATATCAGAAATGAGAATTATCCTCTCATCAAAACTATAGATGATCTTCTCCTGCCTTATTAGATATCCGGTTAGAAGTTTCTACTCTTGCCATTTTTCTGCTTGAAATTATAGTCTCCTGTAATTAAATGACCATCTTTTCTTTCAAAATCTAGCTAAAAATTAAATTAATGCAAAGAGGCTTCCTTGACTCTTGACTAACTCTGCATTTATCTTGAAATTAATTATTTGGTAAGTATCAACTTAATTTGCATATGGCATAAGCTATTTATGCTTGTTATATTTTCTCATTTTATATTTAATGGATACTACATCTTACATTAAGGTATGGACTACCATCTCTGGCTCTCTAAAAGTTCTCAGTTCTGTATAAAGTTGACACCGAGCAAATGTTTGTTAATTAGGCCCTGCCAAAATGTCAATACAGAAGAGAAAATTGAGACTCATCTTAACTCATCTCTCTAGCAACCTACATTTAATCAATCATCAAAGCTTATTGGCTCCGCCTCCTAAATCACTCTGAAATCCACGTGACATCTCCATTTACACCTTTTTCTCCTGCCACATTCAGGCAATCACCATCTCTAACAGTGGGCCTCTATATAGTGATTTTTAAAATCAGAGTAGTAAAATTAGATTGAACTTTGGAAAACCAGCTCTAGTTTCTTGATCATCTGGGGGAACAAGAAAAGGCTGTAGTAATCCTGTAACTGACTCATTGTTGCTTTGAAGATTATGCATCTCCTGAGTCACTTTTTATTTTTAAATAAATGATGATCAGTTTACTGCCTTCCACTGTCACCCCTGTCATCTTTTCTCTGTCATCATTTTTGGCAACTTCATCATCATCAATTGTAATATCTTCATAATTTACATTTCAACACCCAACATTCTGACTACCTAGTGTTTCTTTTCCAGCTCAATTATTCAGGCACTGTTCACTCTAACAATCCTTCACCTCCACAAAGATCTCCAATCCATTGCCAATATGTTTCTTTTCATTATCCATCACCTTGTCCCCTTTAATGTCTTTGCTTCCTTCCTTGCAGGGTGCAGCTTCCATGGTCTGTCATTTTCATCAATTCCTTGCAAACACCCTTAACTCTCTTCCCCCCATCTCCCTCTACCATTCTTCCCTGACAAAACTCGGACCCTGATAAATTCAAGTCAACACCTCTTCTAAGCCTGCAGCCAACCAGCTAAACAGTGTTAGAGAAAAAAAAAATTAAACTGTGTTGGTTGCTTTCATTTCAAAATCACCAAAAATATCAAATGACTACTCAACACTGCCAGTCTTTGCATAACTTTTTAGTATAATCACTCACTCACTCTCTGAGAACACTATTATACATTGTCTCTTCTCTCCTCAAACTGCCAATACCACTTCTCCCTTCCCACTTTCAACTGATGACCTTGCTTTTGAATATGGAAGCAATTAGAAGACAATCTCCACAAACCCATGCTCCACATACAGCCACTTACATACATTTGTACACATATATTCAGCCTTCCTTGTTGTTAGAATGGATAAAATATCTGTGCACTTAAGGTCAACACTCTCATTTATGAATCAAATTTCCCCCTCCTACTGGATCATTCTCATCAGTGAACATGTTGTAATATCTTGCATCTTAAAATAATATTCCCCTGGTTTCCAGGTTTCACTACCTTCTCCAATTCCCACTCTCTTAATAATCTCATTTTAAATTTTATAAAGGTGTAAGGTTTATAGAAAAGGTGCAAGTACAAAGAATAACACTTGCCCAGTTCTATTACCATTATTATACACTAATATGATAAATTTTGTTACAATTAATGAATGAATATTGATATATTATTAAGGTCCCAAATTTATTTGAATCGTTTGTTGTTGTTCAGTCACTCAGTCAGTGTGACTCTTTGCAACTGCATGGACTGCAACATGCCAGGCTTCCCTGTCCTTCACTGTCTCTTGGAGTTTGTCAAATTCATGTCCATTGTGTCGGTGATGCCATCCAACCATCTCATCCTCTGTCATCCCCTTCTCCTCCTGCCTTCAATCTATCCCAGCATTAGGGTCTTTCACAATGAGTCCACGCTTTGCATCAGGTGACCAAAATAATGGAGCTTCAGCTTCAACCTCAGTCCTTTCAATGAGTATTCAGGGTTGATTTCCAGGAGGCTTGACTGGTAGGATCTCCTTGCTTTCCAAGGGATTCTCAAGAGTCTTCTCTAGCAGCACAGTTATATAGCATCAATTCTTCAGTGCTCAGCCTTCTTTATGGTCCAACTCTCACATCCATACATGACTACTGGAAAAATCATAGTTTTGATTAGATAGACCTTTGTTAGCAAAGTGATGTCTCTGCTTTTTAATTTGCTGTTAAGTTTTGTCATAGCTTTTCTTCCAAGGAGCAAGCATCGTTTAATTTCATGGCTGCAGTCAACATCTGCAGTGATTTTGGAGCCCAAGAAAATAGAGTCTGTCTTTGTTTCCATTTCTGTCACTGTCCCTTTCTATTTGCCATGAATGATGGGACCAGATGCCATGATCTTAATTTTTTGAATGTTGAGTTTTAAGCCAACTTTTTCACTCTCCTCTTTTACTTTCATCAAGAAGCTCTTTAGTTCCTCTTCACTTTCTGACATTAGGGTGGTGTCATCTGCATATCTGAGGTTACTGATATTTCTCCCAGAAATTTTGATTCCAGCTTGTGGTTCACCCAGCCCAACATTTCTCATGATGTACTCTGCATATAAAATAAATAAGCAAGGTGACAATATACAGCCTTGATGTACCTTTTTCCCAATTTTTGAATCTCTTAATTTCCCCCTAATGTCATTTTTCTGTCACAGGGTCCCATCCAGTGCCCAGGTTACATTTAGTCATGTCTCCTTAGGCTACTCTGGACTGCAACTTTCCTTGGCTGTAATGCTCATGAGAGTTTTGAGAGGTACTAGTGAGGCATTTTGTTAGACTGTCTCACAATTTGGGTTTATCTGATATTTCTATTATGTTTAAAATGGGGTTATAGGTTTTTGGAGAGATAGCCACAGAAGCAAGGGACCCTTCTCACTGAATCAGATCACTAGTACATGCTATCAAAGGTAGTGTTTTCTAGGTTTCTCTACTTAAGAGTTACTCTCACTTGCTCCTTCTACACTATTTTCTTTGGCAACAAATCACTAAGTGCAGCCTGCATTTTAGGACAGAGGGGTTAAGATCCACCTCCATAGTTGGGGGAGGAGGAATATCTACACAAGTTATTTGGAATTCTTTTGCATGGGAGATTTCTATCTACTCTCCCCATTATTCAATCCTTTATTTATGTTAGCATGGATTCATGGATATTTATGTTTTGGGTTATAATCCAATATTACATCATTTATTTTCTTGCTCAAGCTGTTCCAGGTTTGGCTATTAGAAGTTCTCTCAGTTAGCTCCTGTGTCCCTTTAACATTGCCTCATCATTTTCTTTTTTGAGCACTTTCTTCCCTTCTGAAACCACAAGATGCTCCAGACTCATCTTGTATCTTCCCTGGACCAGCCCTAGAATCATCCCTTCTCCAAAGGGCTTTGGTTCCTTTCACTTGAGAATGGTATTAGAAACCAAGATCTGGGTGTGCTCATTGCTACTGGGGTGTCACTGTTCCCAGGACCTCATAGTGGATAGCATGAGGAAATACACTAATCCAAACAACTGCCCTCTGCATGTATCCATCTGTAATTAATTATTTCTGCATGTATCCATCTGTCTCTATAGGCAAACATGAGCTCATGGTAATGTCTCCAACTCTAATCCAGTATCACATGATTTATTCTAGCCTTTTCTTTTTGTTTATTTATAATTACCCTGTCCAACAGTGACAAATGTAGCTCCCACTACCGGTCATTCATTGACTTAAGCTTCAAATAATAACCTGGGGCTTCCAAGGTGGCACTAGTGGTAAAGAATTTGCCTGCCAATGCAGGAGACAGACGTAAGAGACATGGGTTTGGTCTCTCAGTTGTGAAGATTCCCTGGAGGAGGAAATGGCATACCACTCCAGTATTCTTTCCTGGAGAACCCCATTGACAGAGGAGTCTGGTGGGATATGGTCCATGGGGTTGCAAAGAGTTGGAAATGACTGAAGAGACTTAGCATGCACATAAATAATAACAGTTTTGTTTATTCCTTTCCAACCTTTAAACTTAATTATTTTTTCTCCTACGTATTTCTAGTAAAATATTAAATAAATGTGGTGATACCTGTTAACTGTTTCTTATCTTGATCTTAAACAGAAGGATTTTTGAGTTTCACCACCAAGTATGATGGTGACTATAGATTTTCTGTAGAGCTTTATCAGGATTAGGATGTCCCTTGCAATCCCTATTTCCTATGACTTTTTATTATGAAAGGATTTGAATTTTCACAAATATTTGTATGAAAATATTCAGATTATCAAATCATATTTTACCTTTTTATGTGTTAATATAGTAGATTACCATATTTGCTTTTCTAATGTTAAATTCCCCTTGTTGTTCAGTAGCTCAGTTGTGTCCAACTCTTTGTGACTCCATGGACTGCAGCAGGCTAGGCTTCCCTGTCTTTCACTGTATCCCAGAATTTGCTCAAACTCATGTCCATTGCATCAGTGATGCCATCCAACCATCTCATCCTCTGTTGTCCCTTTCTCCTCCTGCCTTCAATCCTTCACAGCATCAGGGTCTTTTCTAATGAATCAGTTCTTCACATCAAGGTTGATTTCCTTTAGGATTGACTGGTTTGATCTCCTTGCAGTCCAAGGGGCTCTCAAGAGCCTTCTCCAACACCAAGTTCAAAAGCACTAAATTCATCTAGTACTCCTCAGATAAATCAATTAGATCAAAATATATTTACAATCATTTTTATATATTGTGCCACTGGGTTTATTATCTTTTGTTTAGGATTGTTTGAATCCATGTTTATAATATGATTGGTCTATAACTTTAATTTTCCTTTCTTATACTGTCCTGGTCAGGCTGACAACTAAGGTTGTGCTAGCCTGTAAGTACTGGTGGACCTTTACTTTTCTCTGATACTCAACATTTAAAATTTTAACATAGGACTTCCCTGGTGGTCCAGTGGTTAAGAATCTGCCTACCAATGCAGGGGACATGGGTTCTATCCCTGGTCTGGGGTGTCACTGTTCCCAGGACCTCTTAGTGGATAGAGCCAAAAAATATACTAATCTATGTGTAAAAACATATCTATACAGTTGACCCTTTAACAGCACAGCTTTGAACTTCACAGGTCTACTGATAAACAGAATCTTTTTCAATAGTACATACCACATATTATACAATCTGTGGTTGGTTCGAGAATGCAGAAATGTGGATAGAGAGGAACCACATATACACAGGGCAATGTACAAGTTATATGCACATTTTTGACTGCACGATTGGCACAATTGGTACACTGAGGATTGGCACACATAGCTCCTGCATTGTTCAAGGGTCAATTTGAATTATTTCTGTATCTTCACATCTCTTTATATGAGGCTAAACATGAATTTATACTGATGTCTCCAACTACGATGCAATACTATATTGATTCATTATAGCAATTCCTCTATACTTATCTGTAACTGATTTTTCTGTCCCTATAGTTTTGCCTTTAATAGATTTTACATCATTCCTTTTTATTTCATTGCATGGATGTACTATAGTTTACTAATTGACCTATTGAAGGGTATTTTGATAGCTTTCTGCTAAAGTGGTTATTTACATGTGGGTTTTTCCTGTGGCCATAAGTTTACAAATCAGTTGGGTAAAAACCTAGAAATGCAACTGTTGGCAAGTCCAAGTTTATAAGAAACTACCAAATTTTATTCTAGAGTGGCTGTACCATTTTTGCATTATCACTAACAATGTATAGGAGTTTCTATTGCTCTGCATTGTCAGCATTTAGTATCACCAGTTTTCTTGGATTTTAGTAATTCTAATAGGTGTATTGTGGCATCTCATTGTGGGTTTATTTTGCATTTACTAATTTGAAATGATGTTGAGCATGTTTCATATGCTTATTTGCCATATTTCTGTCCTGTGGTGAGGTGTCTGTTCAGATGTTTCTGCCCTTTTAAAGACTGGGTGGTTTTCTTATTTTTAACTATTAAGAGGTCTTTTTGAAACCTTTTCTCAGGTATGTTGTTTGCAAATATTTTTTCTAAGTCTGTGTGTCTTTTCTTTTCATTCTCTTACCAGTGTTTTTAACAGAGAATGTTTTGAATTTTATGACTGCAGTCATGAAATTAAGAGATACTTACTCCTTGGAAGAAAAGCTATGACAAACCTAGACAGCTTATTAAAAAGCAGAGACATTACTATGACAACAAAGGTCCCTCTAGTCAAAGCTATGGTTTTTCCAGTAGCCATGTATGGGTATGAGAGCTGGACCATAAAGAGAGCTGAGCACCGAAGAATTGCTGCTTTTGAACTGTGCTGCTAGAGAAGACTCTTGAGAGTCCCTTGGACTGCAAGGAGATACTTGAAAAACGTGGCTTTGAACAGTTTGGGTTCACTTGTGTGCAAATTTTTTCAATAGTAAATACTACAGTACTGCATGATTTGCAATTGATTTGATATGTGGATGTATAACCACGTATATGAACAAACTGAATATATAAAGAGGACCAACTATAAATTACAATCAGATTTCTGACTGCTCAAAATATTGGCACCCCTAACCCCTGCATTGTTTAAGGGTCAACCATACTATGGTAATTTAAGCCTTTTGACTTAGTTTTTCCAGAAGTGCATTGGCTATTCTGATATCTTTGTCTTTCCACATACATTTTAGTATAAGTTTGTCAATATGTATAAAAAATGTCTGCTGGGATTTTGAGTGGGATTGCACTGAACCTGTAGATCATATTGAGAATTCACATCTTAACAATATTGAATCTTCTAATCTATGGTTATGGAATGTCTTTTCAGTTATTTATGTTCTCTCATTTTTTAATCAGTGTTTTGTAGTTTTTTTGCACAGATTCTCTGTGTGTATTTATTGCCATACATCTCCCTCCAACTACTGCTTTAGTAGCTTACCACAGATTTTGATAAGTTGTATATTCGTTTTCATTTAGACTGAAATATATTTAACTTTCCTTGAGACTTCCTCCAAATATTTGTGAGTTTTATAACTTTCTGTTATTGATTTCTAGTTTTTTTTTCTATTATGGTTTCCATGTTTTTTAGAGTCCTTTAAATTTTGAGCTTTGTTTTATGGCTCAAAATGTGGTCTACCTTTATGAATGCTTCATTTACACTTCAGAACAATGTGTACTTTACTATTGTTGGATGGATTGTTCTATAAATACCAACTGGGTCAAGTTGGTTCATGGTACCTAGTTAATATATCGATTACTGTGTGTGTGTATATGTGTTAGTTGCTCAGTTGTGTCCGACTCTTTGTGACTCAAGGGACTGTAACTCACTAGGCTCCTCTGTCCATGGAATTTTCCAGGCAAGAATACTGTAGTGGGCTGCCATTCCTTTCTCCAGAGGATCTTTCCAACCCAGGGATCGAACTGCACTGCAGGCAGATTCTTTACTGTCTGAGCCACCTGGGAAGCCTATCAGTTACTGAGAGAGGTATTAAAACCTCCAAATGCAATTGTCTATTTATTTCTACTTTTATCTCTCTTTAAGGATTTTGCACAATTTGTTGTGATCCACACAGTCAAAGAGTCTGGTGTAGTCAATAAAGCAGAAGTAGATGTTCTTCTGGAACTCTCTTGCTTTTTCTATGATCCAACGAATGTTGGAAATTTGATCTTTGGTTCTTCTGCCTTTTCTAAATCCAGATTGAACATCTGTAAGTTCATGGTTCACATACTGCTGAAGCCTCGCTTTTACAATTTGAGCATTACTTTGCTAGTGTGTGAGATGAGTGCAATTGTGAGGTAGTTTGAACATTCTTTGGCATTGCCCTTCTTTGGGACTGGAATGAAAACTGACCTTTTCCAATCCTGTGGCTACTGCTGAGTTTTCCAAATTTACTGGCATACTGAGTGCAGTACTTTGACAGCATCGTCTTTTAGGATTTGAAATAGCTCAGCTGGAATTCCATTACCTCTGCTAGCTTTGTTCATAGTGATGCTTCCTAAGGCCCACTTGATTTCGAACTCCAGGATGTCTGGCTCTAGCCATTGATTGTGTGGATCACAACAAACTGTGGAAAATTCTGAAAGATATGGGAATACCAGACCACCTTACCTGCCTCCTGAGAAATCTATATGCAGGTCAAGAAGTAACAGTTAGAACAGGACATGGAACAACGGACTGATTCCAAATTGGGAAAGGAGTACATCGAGGCTATATATTGTCATTCTGCTTATTTAACTTATATGCAGAATACATCATGCTAAAAGCCAGGCTGGATGAAGTACTAGCTGGAAAAAAAATTGCAGGGGAGAATATCAATAACCTCAGGTATGCAGATAATACCACCCTTATGGCAAAAAGCAAAGAGGAACTGAAGAGTGTGTTGCTGAAAGTGAAAAGAGGAGTGAAAAGCTGGCTTAAAAGTCAACATTCAAAAAACAAAGATCATGGCATCTGGTCCCATCACTTCATGGCAAATAGAAGGGGAAACAATGGATACAATGAAAGTCTTGTCTTGGGCTCCAAAATCACTGTGGATGGTCACTGCAGCCACAAAATTAAAAGACGCTTGCTTCTTGGAAGAAAATTTGTTACCTACCTAGACAGCATATTTGGAGAGGTAAATGACAACCCACTCCAGTATTCTTGCCTGGAGAATCCCAGGGACAGAGGAGCCTGATGGGCTGCCATCTGTGGTGTCGCACAGAGTCGGACACAACTGAAGCGACTTAGCAGCAGCAGCAGCAGCAGCAGACAGCATATTAAAAAGCAGAGACATTACTTTGCTGAGAAAGGTCTGCCTAGTCAAAGCTATGGGTTTTCCAGTAGTCATGTATCGATGTGAGAGTTGGACCATAAAGAAAGCTGAGCACTGAAGAAGTGATGCTTTTGAACTGTGGTGTTGGAGAAGACTCTTGAGCATCCCTTGGACTGCAAGGAGATCAAACCAGTCAATCCTAAAGGAAATCAACCCTGAATAATCATTGGATGGACTGATACTGAAGCTGAAGCTCCAATACTTTGTCCACCTGATGCAAAGAGCTGACTCATTGGATAAGACCCTGATGCTTGGAAAGATTGAATGTGGGAGGAGAAGACAACGACAGAGGACAAGATGGTTGGATGGCATCATCAACTCAATGAATGTGAGTTGGAGCAAGCTCTGGAAGGTGGATGGATTAAGTCTAAGTCTTTGGAGTGCATAGTGGGTCTGTGTCTTGGGAGTATGGTTCTCGCAATTGTTTTTGTCCCTTTCCAGGGTAGTGTGAGTTGAACTGTAGTCCCCCAAAAGATATGTTGAAGTTCTCACCTCTAATACCTGTGAATGAGACCTCATTTGGAAATAGCATCTTTGAAGATAATCAAGACAGGATGAGGTCATACTGGATTGGGATGGGCCCTCAATCCACAAAAGGTGCCCTTATAAGGAGAGAGAAATTGGAACACATAGAAGGGACCCAGTAAAGAAGGCTATGTAATGATGGAGGCAAAAAGTGGAGTGATGTTGCCATAAGCCAAAGAACACCAAGGAGAGGGAAGCAAGAATTCTCTCCTAGAGCCTTCAGAGAGGATATGGCCCTGCCAGCTACTTCATTTCAGATTTTCTCCCTCTAGAACTGTGAAAGAATAAATTGCTCTTCTCTGCTGACTAGTTTATGATACATTTATCATAGCAGTGCCAGGAAACTAAAACACAGGAGTAAAGCTTTTGGCTCCTCTGCCACATAATACTTTCCCTGGCTGTAGAATTTCCAGTCTATGTCTTTGAAATTCTCTCCCCTGTATAGTCTGCTCAAGCTCAATTGCTCAATCATGTCCAACTCTTTGCGACACCTGCCAGGCTCCTCTGTCCATGATCCTATGGACAAGAATACTGGACAAGAATCCCAGGCAAGAATACTGGAGTGGGTTGCCATTTCCTCCTTCAAGGCATCTTCTTGACCCAGGGATTGAACTCACGTCTCCTGCATTGTCAGGCAGATTCTTTACCATTGAGCCCCCAGGGGAGTTCCCTCTCCTGTATACTGAGGCTTAGATTTTTTTATTTCCTTTTTCCTTAGATGAAATGGGGAGACAAAGTGGAGTGGACCATGGCAGACCTTCCTTCCCCTAGCTGGGATGAGATTTTACTATTACACCATATTATTTCTGTCTTTCTTGCAACCTGTAAAATAATCCTGGAAGTAAATGGTTAGAAGTTGTCACAACTCCACAGAAAGTATTTTCAGTCCACATGAAAAGTAGGTGTCATTGCATGACAATGTAAATATACTTTATACCCTTAAAATGGTTAAGATGATACATTTTGTGTTACTTTTTAATCAGAATTAAAAATAAAGTATCTGTCTCTACATGTCTTACCAAAATGATCTTCATGTTGCTGCCAAATACAATTCAGAGACTTGGAGGCTGTATGGTGCCAATAGATGGCTACTGGAAATAAGCTTTTGAAGTTGGACTGTTGAAGGGCCCAACGTGTGACCCGTCCCCTCAGCAGGTCCTGGAGCCTACTTTGTAGGTGGGATAAACTGTGACACCACATCCTAGAAAATTTGACAATGAGAGTGTTAGTAACAATATAAAACAATGTTTATAAGGCTATAGGAATAATACTACATATGTAACTATGCAAAATAATTGATTTTATTATCTCAACCACAGAGCATTAAAGGAGAAAGTCTGAAAAGCTAACCATAATTGGTTGATAACCATTACTTCTATTTTCTTACCAGCCACTTGTATTATGCACTGTAATCTTGCTTCCATCCACTCTCTAACTGAGTGGTTCTTTAGAAAATCACTAATTTTAACCTTACAACCACATATAAGGGTTGGTTTTTAGATCTTGTCCTTCTGGGACTCATCATTGTGACACTATTGATCATCCTCATCTTGATGCCTTGAAACTTTCTTCTCCACTGATTATGTGTAATTGTGGGAGTTTCTTAAATTCTCAGTGACTCTGTTTCCTGTTCTGTAAAATGAGTATAACAATAATACTTATCTCATGGGTTTAGTGTACTTAGAACTGTGTTGTCACACAGTAAGACCTATATATGTCAGCAACTATGATTCTCATCATCCTCATTATTATTGTTATTAGGGATAAACTATATCTATTGGCAAAAGTACCTTTCTTGGAGTTGGTGACACCCTGAGTGCCATGCTTTCATAAATATTAATAAAATAACACCATTTGCATATGATCTTAAAAGGAATTCATTCATCCTATGGGAAAAGGATAAGGTCATGCCACTGCAGAGAAGCTATATGGAGCTTGATGTGAACCTTCTCAATAACTCCTTGCAAAAATGCTTGGTTTGAGTGGATATGGATATGTTACTATGTGGTGTAAGTTTATAAAGGAACTGAATTTCATGCTGATGGGGGATGAAAGCAATCACATATACCAAGTCCATAGCTAGAGACATAAGAGAATTTGTTGATAACTGAGGGAGGTTTCTGAAATAGGTTAGGGTCTTCACCCCTGGAGGAGGGCATGGCAACCCACACCAGTATTCTTGCCTGGAGAATCCCATGGACAGGGGAGCCTGGCAGGCTTCACACCATGGGAGTCACAAAGAGTTGGACATGACTAAGTGACTAAGCACAGGGTCTTCCAGGGAAAGTCCAATTATCATATTAGGTAATGCCTCCTAGTACCTGATCCTGAACCACCTCTCAGCCTGACCTCCTATTATTTACTTGCTATATTTCTTTGTTCATAGTTTCCCAGACTCACTATACTTTCTAAATTTTAAGAAACTCTTGTTCATGGCATTTGTTCCTCTAAAGCGGAAGCCCTTCCTACTCTCTTCTTTTCATCTTTCAAGAATCAGTGGAGATATCATCTCATCTAAGAATTCTTCCTTAAATTCTCAGAATGAACTAGCAGCTTTCTTTAGTTCTCTCATAACAGTCTGTTTATGCCTCTGTCTTCTTTCTCAATACATTTTGTTGAAATCGTATGTCTTTCTTTTATGACATTGTTAATTGGCTATACTTTGATATAAACAAAAAGAAGTCAGACACAAAAGGCCATATGCTAAATGATCCCATTTATATGAAACGTCCAGAAAAGTCAAATCCAAAGAGGTAAAAGGTATATTAGCGCTTGTCTCCAGCTGGAGCAGTGGGAAGGGAGGAATTGGGGAATGACAGCTAATATGTGTGCAGTTTCTTTTTGCAGGAATGTAAATGCTCTAAAATTAAATTCTGATGATTGCAAATATTAAAAAAAGAAATTATATGTTTTTATGGTTTCCTACCAGTAATACCTGGATACATCTCAACAGACCTATGGGGCATTCATTTTTGTATTGTAACATCTAGCATGGGTCCTAGTACTTAGGAGAACTTCATAAACATTTGTGGACATAGGATTGAATTAATTTTCTTCGAGGTTCATAGCATCATTATATCTGGTAAGATGTCTGCTCTAAAGCTTCACTTAAGTAATGAAAGTGTTGATAAGATCAAGCCAAAGGTAGAGTTCACAATAGGCCATCTTAAACTCTTCCATTGCTTATGGACTGCGATCAGCACTCTTTGAGTATGGTTATTAATACATAATTGTATTAATTATACAACCTACCAACATGGATTGATAATTCTTATTCCCAATGGTGTCATAAAAGACTTGTTAAAAATCGTGTTGAAATTGCATTCATTCAATGTACATGTTATAGTTGTCATATTTCCATAAACACCTCTAATAAAATTAGATCTGTGTGGAATGTCTTTGTTGATAACTTTTCAATTTTCTAAGTATTCATTTATTTGAAAACATGTCCTAGAAGCTAACCAAGGACATATTTAGCTCATTGATTAGTAGATTGAAAACTCTTCCTCCTTCTTTGTTAGAAGTGTAGTACACTTATATAAATTAAGTGTTAAAGCACCTTTCCTTATTCTTATTCTTTTGATCATGGAAGTGAAGTGAAGTGAAGTGAAGTAGCTCAGTCATGTCCGACTCTTTGCAACACCATGAAATGTAGCCCACCAGGTTCCTCAGTCCATCAGATTTTCCAGGCATAAATTTGATCATTGGGAATTGTTAAACAATATCAAGTTATAGCTTATTCATCCCAGGACACATATACTTTTTCCTTCTGAGAACGTATTTAACATTGTTCTGTCTTTGCAAATATGTGTTTATACAAGCCCGAGGTAATTTTGGGCCTTAATCCTGTCAAATACTAATCTTTTAAGCACATGCCATCTGCTATATTCATCCTTTTTTTTCAATGTTTTATATATTATTCTTTAAAAAAAAAACCCAGCACCTATGAGGTCATTGTAAAAGTTCTCCTGCAACTCATGGCTTCCCTCATTTCTCCTTTAATAGGATGGATAATTTGCTGTTTCATGGTCAAAATGATATTTTTGAGAGCTTCCCAATCTTTAGAGTCTAATGCCATCTTAATGTAAATTAAGGTCCAACAAGTATCAATCATCCTAAGAGAAACTTTTGGAGAACAGCAATCACTAGAAAGTCTAGTCAGAGTAAGCAATTACATAATAGGTCAATCTGAACCTTTGCATGGTTATTGCTAAGGAAGAAGCATTCCCTCCTAAAAGGCTTAAAGCCAAGAGTACATTTAGCTCCTGTCAATTTTTCCTTTCAAATGTCTCAGATTTGTTCTTCCCTTTCCATTCCTATAGATGCCTTCATCAGCTCATACCTGGACTACTGCCATAGACTAGATGATTTCCTTGCTTCCAATCTATCCATATTTTAACCCACCTTCCATACTAATGCCAGATTAATTTTCTTAAAACACTTTCATCATATCACTCTCCTGCCTGAGACCTAGTTCAAATGTTACCTTTGTAAAATCTTCCTAACCCCCATAGGAAAAGTTAGGAGCTGCCTACTCAGTGTTCTCACAGCACTTTATGCATACCCTTATGAGCTTACAACACATCCAATAACTGCCTGTTTAATTACTTTTCTCTTCCAGTCACCAAGAGCTCCTTGAGGGTAGACAAAACTATTGATACATCCCTTGGCCCCATCTACCTTGCTCCACACCTCAGTGCCTTCACATATGTGGTTTCCTCTGCCTACTGTATTTCTCCCTCTAATTATTCCTGCTCAATTCATTTAACACATATTTATTGGGGGTCAACTTTGTGCCAGAAACTATTTTAGGCACTTGGGATTTATCAGGGAACAAAACACACAAAAACGCCTGTTTTCATGGAGCTTATCTTCTAGTGGAAGGACAAAGATAAACATAATCAATAAATATTAGAAGGCATTAAGAGCTATGGAGCAGGATAAAGGGGTATGCTGAAGGAAGTAGGACTTCTAAACATGGTGATCAGGGTAGACTTTATTGAGAAAAATGATGTTTGAACAAAAAGGTAATTGTTCATGACAATATTTTTCTGGTTTAAAGGAGGCCAATGCAAAAGCTCTAAGCTGAAATTGTATTTGTCATACGTATCTGTGTCTGGCTTTAACTAGTGCAAGAATATATTGGACTGCATGAGTTAAGAGGATGCTCCTTTACATCAACGTCTCAAAATTAAATGCCCACAGGGGCTAGGCAAGAAACATAAATAACTAAAGCATAAGGGACAATAGGGGACTGTGGTGAGAGGGGTGAATTGAAGAATACTTGTTCTGTCCAAAAAGCCTAGCCACTACTCAGCTCTAGCTAATTATTGCCAGAGAGTCTTAATGTTGCCATATTTGAGAGGAGCCATAAATGTATATTCTATGAGAAATATCCCAATCTGTAACGTTGACAACTGCATTAGTCCAGGTCCTCTGAAAAGGAGGTGCCATGACAGGCACAGATTGTGCAAGTGCTTTATCTGGGGAAACATGTGAGAGAAAATGGAGACAGAGTCTGAGAAGTCCAGGAGAGATATTGCATCATGATGTAGGTCTAATCTCTATGAAACAGGGTAAAATGTAAATCAAAATCACAGTGAGATACCATCACATATCTGTCATAATGGCTATTATCAAAAACCCAACAAGTAACAAGTATCGGCAAGGGTGTGGAGAAAAGGAAACCCTCTGACACTGTTGGTGGGAATGTAAATAGGTAAACTCATTATGGAAAACAGTACAGGGGTTGCTTAAAAAATTAAAAACAGAGATACCATAAGATTCAGCAATCACACTCCTGGACATGTACCTTAAAAACCAAAACCACTAACTTGAAAACATATATGCACCTGTGTGCTTCAATGCAGCGTTATTTTTTTTAATGATTCTAATCATTAATTGTGACCCTCAAAAAAACATTTCCATGGGAATCTAATTCATAACCTAGAGCTATGCTTTCTAAAATCCTCCCTTCTGACTTCTCTGGTTCTCACACATCCTGCCACTGCTGTAGGGATGCTCACACTCCATGCTAAGTCACTTCAGTCCTGTCCAACTCTTGGTGATCATACGGACTGTAGCCGACCAGGCTCCTCTGTTCATGGGATTCTCCAGGCAAGAATACTGGAGTGGGTTGCCATGCTCTCCTCCAGGGGGATCTTCCTGGTTGAGAGATCGAACCCACGTCTCTCACATTGCCTGCACTGGAGACAGTCTTTACCACTAGTGCCACCTGTGCTGACTGTGGGGATGAGCAAATACATCCATGATCCTCGGGGCTCTCAGGCAGCTGGGGACGGCCAGCAGCCCACCAGGGAGGCCTGGCACGTGATATAGTAACACCTTAAATCTGTAGGGAATAGACGATGCATTGGCAGACATCAAAGTTCTCCAGGGAGCAGCCTTGGGAGATTCTGAACACCAACAACCCGATGCAGGTATCTCTCCCAGGGCCAGGTTGGCCCAGTAACAAAAAGAGTGGTTCTGAGCCACTTTTATTAAACCAACAGTTGGCACAGCTAAGTGCAAAACTTCACATTCCAAACTCTGGGGGACAGGAAGGGGAGTTGTTGGGTCCTCGCCCCCCCCCCAACTCTCAAGCATGTTACAACACAGTTCTAAAGCCTGGTCAGCCAACCTTCTGGGTGACAGCTTCAGAGTCGTGTGGGGGAGGACCCCCACACACTTTTGTCAGCACTCTCTCTGCGAAAGGTCTGGGGAAGAAGCGAAGGCTCCCCACGCAGGCCCCCAGCTTCGACTCCTCCTCTGTAACACAGGGCCCTCCTCCATCAGGAGAAACACATGTTCCTTCTGGAGCTGCAGTGTATGATCAGAGCCAGCTGTTCCCAAGTCCAGGCTTGGGGAGAGGAAGCCTCAGCGAGTGTCATTTCAACCACATGGCTCAACAGGTTGGCCACCCATCTTGGTGGCTGGGCCCCACGCTTCTGCAAAGGGAGGACCCCTGGGCCTTGGGGGAACAGGACCCCGAGACACTGATGCTGCTTAGAGCTCCCTGGGTAGCCCTGGGCCGCCCCCACCCCCACCACCCCGTGCCTTCCCTTCCCACCTTTTCAGCATCTGCTGAGTCTGTAACCAAGCCCATTCCTTCCCCACCATCCTTGAGAATCACACGCCTGCCAGCCATGACCCCTAAGTGAGCAAAGACCTGCCCCCTAAAATATATCACCATGTCCCCTGTACAAAACACAAATCCTGAGATCTCACCTGGTGGTCAATGCTTAAGACTCTGTACTCTCACTACAGGAGGCAGGGGTCTTATCTGTGGTTAGAGAGAACTAAGGTAGATTTCCCAGGTGGTGAGGTGGTAAAGAATCTGCCTGTTAATGCAGGAGATGCAAGATAGGGTTTGACCCCTGGTTGGGGAAGATCCCCTGGAGAAGGAAATGACCACCCACTCCAGGATTCTTGCCTGGACAATCCCATGGAAGGAGGAGCTTGGCGGGCTGCAGTCCATGGGGTTGCAAAGAGATGGACACGACTTACCAATTGAACACACAGGCACGGGCAACTGAGACCCCACCAGTTGCAGAGTCCAAAAAGAAAGCCACCAGCAAACCCCAAAGACAACAGACCTGTGACTACAGGTTGGAGGGATCAGATGGGTGGGTGTGTGGTCAGGGCAAAGGGAACCAGAATGACTTTGCCCTGGGAGCCCAGTGCCAAATGCAGAACCCCCTGTTTGCTCAGCTGGGCCAGAAAGTTCTAGAGAATGTAAGAGGAAGGTCAAGAGAACCAAAGTCTCCCAAAGCAAGCAGGCCTCGGGGGAAGCTCCATGGTTTTCCGGCACACGGAGGCCTTCCCAGGTGTCGGGCATCCAGTGGGGGAGTCAGAGATGGTCACTCTACTGGATTCAAAGTGTTCCCCACTCCCACCCCGCTGCCAGCACCCACACCAGAAGTTCTCCTGGATTGCTCACAGCCGGCTCACCCACTTGGATGGGTAAGGGGCACCATTCTCTCCTGCCTGCCCTGGGGCTGCAAGGAAGTGACAGGGTTCAGAGCTCAGGCCTCTGGCACATTTGCATGAGAACATAGCCCGGCCTGGAGAACTGGACTGAGCAGCACGGGCTTTCCTCTGGGGCTGGTTGTGCTTGCATATGTGTGTGCAAGGATTTGGAGCAGCACTGTCCCATGGAACCTCCTGCCATGGAGGCAAGGTGGCCTCTCCATGCTGCCCAGTGAGGCGGCTGGCCCCTCCGGAGTGGTGGTTCCTAAGATGTGGCTGGAGCGATGGGGGAACCAACTGTCTTACTTGGGTTCAAGTCTGCACTACAAATGCCAGTGGCTGTTGCAACAGATGGCGTGGGATGGTACTCTTGGATCCAGGGGGCTCGCCATGTCCCCCTGAGCAGGACCGATGTCTCTATCCATCATCAGCCCAGAAAGCTGCCCTGTCCACTCACAGAGATGACCACTGCCCACCAGGGCCCCCACATCACAAGGCGAATGGGTACCCAAGGGCCTGGCATGTCTCGCCAGGGGCCCAGTGGGGTAAGGTGCGGGAGTCCTGCTCTGCACCTGTGCAGTGTCCAGCAAGACTTTCCAAGGGGAGCTGCCTGAAGAGCGGACACTGAAGGTTCACTCTCCAAATGCCCCCAAATCTATCTTCCTCATCTATAGCCCCCTGTGGCATTTCCTTTTCCTCTTTTCCACATGTGATAAAATTCAGCATTACTTACAATATCCAAAAGATGGAAACAACCTGAGTGTCACTGACAGAGGAATGGATAAGAAAGATGTGGTATGTATATACAACAGCATATTACTCAGCCACAGAGAAGAATGAAATCTTGCCATCTTCAATAACACTGATGGACCAAGAGAGTAATGTGCTGAATGAGAGAAGTCAAAGAGAGAAAGAGAAATACCATATGATATACAAATGAATAAACACAACAGAAACAGGCTCATAGATATAAATAACAAACTGGTCGTTGCCAGAGAAGAGGGAAGGAATGGGGGATGAGAGAAACAGATAAGGGATCTTAAGAGGTACAAACTTCTGGATACAAAATAAATTAGCTGTGTGGGCATAATGTATACATAGGGAATATCACCAATAACATTATAATATCTTTGTATGGTGATAGGTGGTAACTAGACTTATCATGGTGATACTTTCATAATGTATAGAAATATCAAATCACTATATTGGTGGAAAGAAGGGGTTCCATGAAAAGTCTGTATTTTTGTATCTGAGACTTAATTTATCCTTGGAGAGGTATGGAACAGACTATTTTAGGGTCCTGAGGCTACCACCATGTTGCCCTTTGATGTTTGGAAGTTGCTGCCTTCTCATTAGTGTTCTGGAACAAGTGTGTCCATAGAGGGCTCCTCATTCTCTGTAGCAAAACATACAAGTCTGAAACGTTGCAAAGACTTAATGAAAGGGTGAGGATGAAAGGGAAATAAAGACAGAGAGCAGTATAGTTTGAAGGAGCAGCTCTCAAAGTGTGGTTCATTGTCCCCAGAATCCACAAGACACTTCTAAGTAGTTTAGGAGATCAACATGATTTTCTTAATAATAGAAGACATTTTCTCTTTTTAGTCTCATCCTATCATGAGTATACACTAAAAGTTTTCCAGGCTTTATGATGTATGATTTTGTGACAGATCAAATGAAGAAGCAGGTATGAAAATCTGACTGTTTTCTATTACACCAGTTGTTTAAGAAATTTGCAGAAATATAAAACAATGCCACTTTGCCTCCCAACGGCTCTATCACCTATGGAAAAAGAGAGACAGCAAAAAATGCATTAACCTAAAATCAAAAATAAATGGAATATTACTCAGCATTAAAAAAAATTCATTTGAATCAGTTCTACTCAGGTGGATGGAACTGGAGCCCATTATCCAGAGTGAAGTAAGTCAGAAAGAAAAACAACAATACAGTATACTAACACATATATATGGAATTTAGAAAGATGGTAATGAGAACCCAGCATGCGAGACAGCAAAAGGAACACAGATGTATAGAACAGACTCGTGGACTCTGTGGGTGAGGGCAAGGGTGGGATGATATGGGAGAAAGACACTGAAACATGTTAATTATCATATGTGTAATCAATCGCCAGCCCAGGATTGATGCTCGGGGCTGGTGCACCGAGATTTCCTGGGGGGAGGGAGGAGGGAGGGGGGTTCTGGAGGGGGAGCATATGTAAACCCATGGCGATATCATGTCATTGTATGGCAAAACTAATAAAAATAAATAAATGAGCATTTTTGTATGACATGAAAAAAGGAAAAAAAAAATCACTATATTGCACACCTGGAAGTAATATGGTGTTGCAGGTCATACTTCAGCTTAAAAAAATAGATGGCTTTAGACTGCCTACCTCACACCATACACACAAAAGAAGTCAAAATGGGTTAGAAATAAATGTAAGATTAAACTATAAAAGTTTCAGAACATTTAGGTGAAAATTTTCATGACCTTGGATTAAGCAAAGAGTTCTTAGACACAACACCAAAAAGCACAATTTGCAAAAGAAAAATAATAAATTGAGCTGAACCAAAATTAAAACCTTTGCTTTTCAAAAGGCACCATTAAAAAATGAAAAGACTAAAAAATATTTAAACAATGAAAAGACAAGTCATGGATTGGAAAAAAAGTATTTCAAATAATATACCTGATAAAGCACTTGTATCCTAAATATATAAAAAAATCTTACATCTCAATAATAGGAAGGGAAATAATCTATTTGAAAAAATGGGCAAAATGTTAAATAGCTATTCTTTCAAAAACATTTACAAATCAACAAGACAGATGAAAGGATGTTCAATAGCATTACATTAGGGGAATGCACATCAAATCCAAAATGAGATATTATTTTACATCCACAAGGGCAGCTATAAATTTTGTAAGAAGAAAAATAACAAAATATTGGTGAGGATGTAGAGAAATTAGAACTTTTATATAGTGCTGGTGGTGCATGTGAATGTAAACATGTTAAATGATGTGGGTTAGTGGTTGTTAAAGGGGTTGGGGTGGTAGTGGGAGCTAAATACACACGGGCAAGAGAGGGATGCTATTGAGGTGATAGAAAAAGCTAACGTTGGATGCAGTGATGGTTGTACCACTTGATAAATTTACTAAAAATCCTTGAAGGTACACGTAAAAGGAGTCAAATTTATGGTGTGTAAATTATATCTCAATACAGAATTTTCAAAACACTTTGGGAAGGAGAGAAAAACAGAAAGTTTGTGTGTTTGATTATTCATTAGGGGTCATACACGCCTCATTGAGCTGTTGTATGTTGTTGATGTTGCTGCTGTTGCTGTGGTTATGGTAGGAGTGGAGATTTTCCCATGAGGACTGAGGGTCAAGCAAGGGCTTGGGTCCTTTAAAACAGTTTTGTAATTAACATAAAAAGAAAGAGTGTTGCTGGGATGAAATTCTGAGTAACAGGGGAGGAAAGCGAAGTGGGTGGGTTTACAAAACAATATTCAGGATGCAGCAGTGGTGAGATTCTGCACTGATTAGATATTAGGAACAAGGAAGAGTGAGGAAGCCTCAGGCTTAGCATGCTTCAAGTTGAATTCCTGTCATCCTCTCACACTTACTGTGCTGCTCATCTCAGAGACTGGATCAGCATCCTGGCACAGAGGAAGTATTCATTGATTGTCTTTGGAGTGACAGTGTGAATGAACAGGGTAAAAATATGGCCAAAGCCTCCACTGGGTCCTGCCAAACAGCCAGTCCTATGCTCACCCATGAGGTCGGCTGAGCAGATGTCTAGCAGAAGTTCCCTCTCACCCTATTGATCACTTGGGAAATCATCAGGTTCCCCATCCTAAAGGACACTCGCATTCATACTGGCAGCCACTCCTTGTTTAAACCCTACAGGTGTGGCAGAGACCAGATTTTGCCCAAAGCCTGTAACTTGTCCTGCAAATTCTTTACATGTGGGCAACAGCAGGTGCATGTACAGCCCATATGAGCATGGAGGACACGTGGTGTTACAGAGAGAGCGTCTCAATGGTGCCCATCTGGTGGATCCGTGATCACTTTGGCTCCAAGCAGAAAGAGACTCTTCCCATCAGCAGGGGTGTATTCATCCAGGGCTTGCGCCTTACCCACCCCACCTCATCCTGGCAGGCAGAAAACACAGCTTCCAGAAACACTGCAGAGAGGGAGTGATCAGTTTGGATATCTTACTGCTGTTTCCAGGGTTGACAGAGATACAGAACTGCTTGTGGTTCCTCATATAGATACTAAAACCAGGAAGTGATCCCTCCTAGTCCATCATTCTTCCCAGATTCAGAGAATGAGGAGGGGCATGCAAAATACGCCCCCAGACTCAAGCCACCCATTGAACATTCTCCCTTCCTCATACTGGTTGTGAGATAAAGTATAACATCTTTAAGTATGATGACAGATAAACGCATTTACCTCTTGTGGTTGTGAAGATTACAGTGTTTTGCATAATATATGGTTGTCATTATCATTGTCACCATTTCCTTAATGAGGAAGAATTAGAGTGAGAGCATAATGTCCCTCCATAGTGTTTCTAATTCTTTGACCTTATAAGTTAATGCAAAGTCAAGTGTAATTTTTAATACAGTGTTTCCTGAAAATACCAAGCTAAGAGGCAACCCTAAAAGACAACTCTATGGGAATGGCATATGAAAGTATTTCTCCATATGAGAGCTCAGGTCTGCCTTTCAGCATTTGAGTACACAGTTAAGTCACCCAAATCTTTATGATTAGACTTTTTGCCAGAGAGTGTACAAAGCTCATTCAACCCATAAGGTTTTGGACAATGATTTATCATTTGGTTAAACGCTTTAATGGTAAAGCATTCAGAAGGGCATTCTTTAGAGTTAACATTCAACCAAGGCATTGAATTAATGTTTCCAGTTTTCCAGGCAGGCAGTAAAGTAAGTAAGCCTCCCTAGGCTTTGCAGAATTGTTTTCATAGTAGAGAGAGATCTCCTGGCCTGACTTCCCCAATGCCCTGCCCTGCCTCTTGCTAGATTTCCTGCTCCAGAGGGGCCAAGAAAGGGTACCATCTGGGCAGAAAACATTAGCAAGAAAGAGTCGGTGCTGCAAGGCCCTGCAGATAACCGAGGTCCAGCTTCCACTACACTGCCCAGCCAGGCGAAGCATGGAGAGGGGAGGGACTCGCTGAAACCTGGCCACAGTCAAGGACTGACCCAGGGCAGGGAAGTCTGCTCGAGTTTGAGACTATGTTCTCTGGGCAGCAGTCCCAAAGAGAGGCTGCTGCAGCTCTGCAAGCTGGTCCCAAGCACTGGGCCCAGCAGACCCCGCGCTGATCTCGGGGCTCCGGGTCACGCAAGTGCCACCCACTTTGTGACAGAAGCTCTGCGGCAAGGCAAAAGTGGCCTTCTCCTGTGCCAGGGTGAAGGTAAGTACCACTGCACTGGGGCCCAAGCAGCCAGGGTGGGGGCGGCCACTCTCTCACTTCTCAGGGCCTGCAAGCCAGCGCCAGAGACATGCCACTCATCGAACCCACCCAGAACACCCCTTCCCCGCTCCATGGGGCGGGACCCACCTGTGCCAGAGGTCGCGACTCCCGATTCAGCCAAGTGGACGAATCGCAGGCGAGGAGAGCCTCAGAAGGCAGCCCTGCGCCCGCCCTTTTGCTTTTGGCCCCGAAACCGCCCGCCCAACGCTCCCCCATTCTCCGGCGCGAGGCCCCTCCCCACTCCTTCCGGCCGGTGGGCGGGGCCTCGATCCAAGCACCCAACGGGTGCCTGCGCGCGCTAGGTCCTTGGAATCAGCAGGATGGAGACGGGTCACTGAGGTTGATTCCTAGCAGGTTGGGAACCATCATGCGCAGACAGCAAAATAGATGGACGCATAAAACGATGCATGTAAGACCCAGGTCGCCTTGCTTGCCTTTTCAGGACTCCACCTCGGATGCTCCCATTTATAGTAGTTTTATTGAGGTTCACCGATTTTACCTTTCAATAGACTCCGCCGCTCTCTTGAGCTTACGTGAACACAGCACTCACTGCTGGCCTCCCACCAACTCGTTGTGATTGTTCAGGCCTTCGGTCGTGTCCGAACCTTTGCGACCCGGTGGACTGCAGCACGCCAGGCTTCCCCCCAATTTAGTTGAGCACTTTGAATCCAAGGTTCAGGTACAGTGTTAATTAAGTACAGTGAGCGCTAGAATGGAACGAATCATTAGGAACACACATCTTATGCATGGAAACACGAAAGAACAGTATGCATATGACAAAGAGGACAAAATAAGCTCACTGAAATAGTATGTGTGATGGAAATTCAGGGCAAAGGGAAAAACTGAGAGCAACAAATAACAAATGTCAAGTATAGACAGGGAAAATGGGAGACTGAGCAATCTTGTAATTATTGGACATGAAAATTGTTACTCAAAACGGTAATAAAAAAGGAAAAGGTTTGTAGAAGTGAGGTCCAACAAATGAACAAAAAAACCCCTTCATACTTTTACCCTGGAATTGTTTCTGCCAAATGCTTTATCCCTAATTGTCTATTTTGAAAATTGCTGCTCATTATTTTTATCTCAATTGAGATACTGCCTCCTCTATGAATCCTGCCTTTTCCTTCCTAGATAAGTGTATATTCTCGTTTTTCATAAGTCCAATGTGACCAATGGTCTCAAGCACAGACCTCAAATATGCCACTTATGATTCTGGATTCTAGTTTCTCTGTTTGCATGCCTGTGTCCCCCTGTGAGCAGGTAGCTTCTTGAAAGCCCAGAACCTAACAAATATTGTGTGTAGTGAATATTTGGTGAGCATTATATAGAACCAGTGAGTAGAAAGAAAAAAGGCTATAGCTAGGATGTGAATTAATGTACAGAAGAATCACTGAATAAGGTGAGATAATAGACTCAGACTGGTGTTTACTCATGCAGCAAACATTAATGAGTGTCGACCAAACTCCAGGTGCAGTATTAACCACTGAATGTAAGATGGTAAACAAAAACTGGAGAGAGTTCATGCCCTATGGAGTTTAAAAAGCAAATAGGAATTAGCCAGGCAAACAGGAAAAAGAACATTCCAGATGGAAGGAACAGTATGACCAAAGGTCCTGTAGTGGGAAAAAGCATGACGATAGCAACTAGAGTGACAAGATCTATAAGGGGAAGTCGAAATCAACAGGTAGAAAGTACCCAGAGGTTGATAGATAAAGTGTGTTTAAAAGCTGGGTAAAGAGGAGCCATTTGCCTTAATAATAGTAACCAACATTTATCAAATTTGCCACTATAGGCCAAAGGCTGAGCTAAATGTTAATAACATTTAAGACAGATAATATTATTATCCTTGCTTTAAGGATAAGGACACTGGGGCTCAGAGAAGTTAAGCAGTTTTACAAGGATCACACAGTAGTTAAGTGTCAGGGCTGACGTTGAAACCTAGGTAATCAGGCTCCATGGAAACAGTGAGAGACTTTATTTTCTTGGGCTGCAAAATCACTGCAGATGGTGACTGCAGCCATGAAATTAAAAGATGCTTGCTTCTTGGAAGAAAAGCTATGACCAACCTAGACAGCATATTAAAAAGCAGAGACATTACATTGCTGACAAAGATCCCTCTAGCCAAAGCTATAGTTTTTCCAGTAGTCATGTATGGATATGAGAGTTGGATCATAAAGAAAGCTGAACACTGAAGATGTGATGCTTTTGAACTGTGGTGTTGGAGAAGACTCTTGAGAGTCCCTTGGACTGCAAGGAGATCAAACCAGTCCATCCTAAAGGAGATCAGTCCTGAATAGTCATTGGAAGGACTGATGATGAAGTTGACACTCCAATAGTTTGTCCACCTGATGTGAAGAGCTGAGTCACTGGAAAAGACCCTATGCTGGGAAGGATAGAAGGCAGGAGGAGAAGTGGATGACAGAGAATGAGATGGTTGGATGGCATCACTGACTCGATGGATATGTTTGAGCAAGCTCAAGGAGATAGTGAAGGACAGGGAAGCCTGGTGTGCTGCAGTCCATGGGGTCACAAAGAATCAGACATGACTGAGCACAGTGTTAGTTAATTAGTTATGATTCTGTTATAATTGCTTAATTGTTGGTTTCCTTTATTATGATATGTGTTTATGTGAAGCAGCTAACACAGTGTCTAGAACAGAGTGGGAACTTAAAGAACATTTGTAGAATGAGTGAATTAATGTCTGATTAGTAAGCAATAGTTGTAAATTGCTACAAAATAAGAAAAGGAAAAAACAACAGTAATATCTGGATTATTTTATGTTTTAACCACCCTGGCCTGCCCTCCCTTATGTTGCTAGAATTCACCAGGCTTGTTCCTTCTCTGATTCCAAAAATATAGTCTGCTCAACTGTTTATCTCCACTTGTGCTGCTAATATTTGAGGCCAAGTGTTGCCAATTTTTTTCAAAGGGTCAGATAATAAATATTTTAGGCTTTGTGGGGCACATGCAGTCTCTGTCTGCTACTATTCAAATCCACATTCATTAACCAAATGCAATCATAGATAATATTTAGATAATGAGTATGGATATATTCCAATTAAAATTTATTTATGAAAATAGACAGGAGACATAATTAGGCCTGTAGGCCCTAATTTTACAGTTGAGCTTCCCACATGGTGCAGTGGTAAATAATCCACCTGCAATGCAGAAGACACAGGAAATGTGGGTTCGATCCCTGGGTCAGGAAGATCTCCTGGAGGAGGAAATGGCAACCCATTCTAGTATTCTTGTCTGGGTTATCTCCTGGACAGAGGAGCCTGGCAGGAGCCTGATAGAGTCAGACACGGCTTAGTGATTGAGCATGCATGCACACTCTAGCATAAACTGGGCTGTTGTATAGGAATGATGTATGGAAGCCATCATCTTTGGTCAACATTTACATCTTGGTTTTATCAGCATTTTAGGGAAGGCGTCATGCTTTCCAATGCTGTTCATTACCTTGAGAGTTGTTGAAAAGTGATTCAAAGTGTGTATTGCAATTTTGAATTTTGTTCATCAAAATGATCTCTGAAAGAATCAACCACTTTGACTCTTTGAAATAAATTTCTAATTGACTTCAAATCTTTGAAATGTCTAATTTTTGAAAGGTTAGAAAAGAAAGAAAATGGAGATTCTTAATAAAAGTAACTAAAAGTGACTTTAGCCAGAAAATAAATATTGTGTACACAGTGCGATGTTGAATTTGGTTGAGGCTTTGTTCTATAACACTAATTCTAGTCTATATACAAAAACACAAAAAGCTTTCAGAAAAAATCATTTAGGCCATACAAAATTTCCCTCATCTACTGATAGATAAAAATTGGTTAAAAGCTGAAAATTATATTAATTTTGTGTATGAGAATATGAACAGGATATGGACATTTCTGACTTTCATTAGGAATACGGTTCAGCACAAACTTAGTAGCTTGTACACTAAGTTTTGAATTGAAAAGGCATTTTAGTAGTTTAAAGGCACAAAAACCTACCTGCAACTAACATAAGTGAAAGAGAGAAGGTTATGAAAAGATAATGGGGCTGTCTCACACAAATGTAGGAGTGGAGCATTCAGAACTTGGAAAGGGCAAGGTACAGTTAGGCTTCAAGAATCATCAAAACCAAGGGTTCAAATGTTATTAAGATTCTCTATCATTCTTTAATCTATTCTTCCTCATACATTTATTTGTACACTCTCTCTCTCTCATGCTCTCTTTTTCTCTCCCTTTCTCTACCCCTATGCCCCTTCTGCCAAAGTTCCTTTTGTTTCTCAAGTCCATGCAACAGGAAATATGGTTACTGACACCTCCCTAAATTTTCATCCTACAGCTTCAATCACTGGTTGGTCATCAGGGTGATGGTAGCCTCATAGAATGAGCTTGGGAGTGTTCCTCCCTCTACAAATTTTCAGAAGTCTTATCTAAATGTCTGAGAGAATTCACCTGTGAAGCCATAGAGTCCTGAACTTTTGTTTGTTGAAAGACTTTTATTCATGGTTTTTCAATTTCATTACTTGTGGTTGGTCTGTTCATACTTTTTGTATTTCTTCGTGGTTCAGTCTTGGGAGATTGTACCTTTCTAAGAAGTTCCCCATTTCTTCCAGGTTGTCTGTTTTACTGGCATATAGTTTCTTGAAATAGTCTCTTGTAATCCTTTGCATTTCTGCAGTATCAGTTGTAACTTCTCCTTTTTAACTTCTAATTAGATTGATTTGAACAATCTCCCTTTTTTTCTGGATGAGTCTGGCCATTTGTTTTAAGTCCTACAAAACTTGCCTAGGTACTCAACTAGCATAATTGGCTATATAGTACTGTACTATAATAGATTTATAATACTTTTCACACAACTAATATATTATTTCATTCTTTTTTTGAAAAGTAAAGGCCAGAGACAGAATTATTTATTGACCATTACATTCACAATAAACATATCACCTAATCCTCAAAACAACCCAGCATATCACCTGTCATTCATTCTTTTTTTTTAAATTTTCTTTACTTTATTGGGTTGGTTTTGCCATACAATGACATGAAACCGTCATGGCTTTACATATGCTCCCCCTCCAGAACCCCCCTCCCTCCTCCCTCCCGATTCCCTCCCCCTAGGACATCTTGGTGCACCAGCCCCGAGCATCAACCCTGGGCTGGCGATTGATTTCACATATGATAATTAACATGTTTCAATGCCGTTCTCCCATATCATCCCACCCTTGCCCTCTGCCACAGAGTCCACGAGTCTGTTCTATACATCTGCGTTCCTTTTGCTGTCTCGCATGCAGGGTTCTCGTGACCATCATTCTAAATTCCATATATATGTGTTAGTATACTGTATTGTTGTTTTTCCTTCTGACTTACTTCATTCTGGATAATAGGCTCCAGTTCCTTCCACCTGAGTAGAACTGATTCAGATGAATTTTTTTTAATGCTGAGTAATATTCCATTGTGTATATGTACCAAAGCTTTCTTATCCATTCATCAGTTGATGGGCATCTAGGTTGCTTCCATGTCCTGGCTATTGTAAACAATGTGGTGATGAACATTGGGGTACACATGTCTCTTTCAATTCTGGTTTCCTCGGTGTGTATGCCCAGCAGTGGGATGGGTCATATGGCAGGTCTATTTGCAGTTTTTAAAGGAATCTCCACACTGTTTTCCATAGTGGCTGTACTAGTTTGCATTCCCACCAACAGTGTAAGAGGGTTCCCTTTTCTCCACATCCTCCCCAGCATTTTCTTTTTTATGGCGAAGTAGTATTCCATTGTCTATATGAAATACATGCACATCTTCTTTATCCATTCATCTACTGATGGTAGAATGTCCCTGTTCTTAAGTAATATACATTGAAGTATTTAGGGGAAAAGAGGCATGAAGTCAGTGACTTACTCTCAGATGGTTTAGAAAGTAATAATAATACCAAATATTAAATATATACACACAAATTTATCTTTGTAAATATAAATATATACATAAATATGTATAAATATTTACATAGAGAGAGAGGAAGAGAGAGAGGGATAAATTAATAAAGCAAGTGTTTGCAAAATGTTAACAATTAGTAAATCTGAATGAGAGACATACCCAAAACCCTCATACTGTTTAGTTTCCTAAAAGAAACTCACCTGTAAATGTAAGTTATTTCAAAGTAAAAAGTTAAAATCAAATATAATCAAGAAAAAAGTATTATATGAAAATATTAGTATAAAATAATGATTCTTCAAGTGTGGTACTGGACTTCTAGGTCCTTATCTTTTACAAAGTTGTAAGAAATGCAATTCTCCCATCTTACCCCATACCTATTGATTAAGAACTCTGGTGTTGGAACTCAGCAACCTGTGTTATAACAGCTCTCCAGGGATTCTGATATATGGTAAAGTTTGAAAACCACCAGAATAAAGATATCATTAGAATAAAAATGAAAACATTCTAAATAGCAAAAGATACATCAAAAAGTAAAGTGAAATATTTTATGTGCATAATACACACTCACATACACACATGTATTCATATGCCAAAATTGAGACCCTCCTCCCAAAGTTACTATTTATAATAGGGACAAAAATTGCAAGGTATATTAAAATAAATCCTATAAAAGATGTAATGCTTTAGGAAGAAAATTATAAAACTTTAAAAGACCTAGATGACTATAAGTTATTACATGTTCATGAGGGAAGATTCATTGTCATAAACCTAGTTACTTTTTTCAAATTATTCTACACATTAAATGAAAATACAATTAAGATATCAATAGAATTTTATTCTTACAGAACTTGACATGCTGATACAAAAACTCATATTATAAAGTATGTAGAAGAGAAAATAGATAAAAATAGTCATGAAACTTTTGAAGAATAAGTATAAAGAACTTATGTTAGTAGATAGCAAAATTTACTACAAATCCATAATAAAAAAATAGTATAGTTTTAAGGCACACATGAATAGGCAAATAACTAGTGGAGAAAATAATGAACTTATAAACAGAACTATGAATAAATGTAATCTTATTATATGACACAGAGAGAACAATAAGTCAGTGGGTGAAATGACTGACTATTCAGTAAACAGAATTAGGATAATTGGCTCTTAGGGAAACAGATAAATGTAGATCAATACCTCACACCATTCACAGACATTTAAGAATTTAATTTCTGAGTTAAATCCTGAGAAGCATATATATATGTGTGTGTATATACACACACACAAACATATATAGTTAAAGTGAATGAACTAGATCTACTTTTAACAATATAGATACATCTTGAAAACATAAAATTAAGTGAAAATAGTAACTTTTGAGGAGGGAGGTGGGAGGGGATTCAGGATGGGGAACATATGTAAACCCATGACTGATTCATATCAATGTACAATATTGTAAAGTGAAGACTCTTGAGAGTCCTTTGGACTACAAGGAGATCCCACCAGTCCATCCTAAAGGAGATCAGTCCTGGGTGTTCATTGGAAGGACTGATGTTGAAGCTGAAACTCCAATACTTTGGCTGCCTGATGCGAAGAGTTGACTCATTGGAAAAGACCCTAATTCTGGGAAGGATTGGGGGCAGGAAGAGAAGGGGATGACAGAGGATGAGATGGCTGGATGGCATCACCGACTCGATGGACATGGGTTTGGGTGGACTCCGGGAGTTGGTGATGGACAGGGAGGCCTGGCGTGCTGCAATTCATGGGGTCACAAAGAGTCGGACATGACTGAGAGACTGAACTGAACTGAACTGAAAATGAATTAATTAGAAAAAAACCAAACTAAGAACTTGCTCAGCCAGTTGTACCCAGGTTGGCCAGTACTTGCTTCTGCTGAAGCTTAAAAAAAATGTACAATATGAAACCATTTATACATACTTGAAGTTGTATATATACATTATACATTACAGTAAGTCTCCTACATATGAATGAATTCTGTTCTGAGAGCATGTTCATAAGTCCAATTTGTTTGTAAGTCCAACAGAGTTAACCTAGGTACCCAATTAACACAATCAGCTATATAGTACTGTACTCACTGTAATAAGTTTTTAATATTTTTCACACAAATAATACGTAAACTGAAAACAAGCACAAAAAAGGAAACATTTTTAATCTACAGCACAGCTCCTTGAAAAGTGCAGTAGTGCAGTACAACAGCTGGCATCCAGGAGCTGGCCTCCAGTGAACAGGCAAGAAGGGTTACTGAGTAGAGAAAGGAGACAAGGTGGGAGATAGTAGAGCTGAAAGGTCAAGAGCAGTAGGCGACAGAGGGTAAGCTGCAGTTTCACTCATGCCTGCATTGATGGCACAGGTTCGGACTTCTTGCTGGACTCAATTCTATCCAACCTCTTGAAGAAACAGTCCAGTAATGTCAGGGTAGTTACTCTGTTTCTCACCATAGATGACACAGTAGCAGTGGATTGCATTCTGAACAGTTGCTGCAACATTCATGTACCATTCTAGGTTCAAATCCTTGGCTACAAAAGCTAACAGTACCTCCCCCTGCTATTTGCTGTGTTGTAAACCTCACTGGTTCTTCAGTTACTTCTTCCTCTGGCCTGTCTGTCTTTCTCTGGGCCTCCAATTCTAGTAAGTTGAAGGGAAGTGTAAGTTCAGTTCAGTTCAGTCATTCAGTCATGTCCGACTCTTTGTGACCCCAGGACTGTAGCACACCAGGCTTCTCTGTCGATCACCAACTCCAAGAGCTTGCTAAAACTCATGCCCATCGAGTTGGTGATGCCATCCAACCATCCTCAAGAGTCTTCTCCAACACCACAGTTCAAAAGTATTAATTCTTCAGTGCTCAGCTTTCTTTATAGTCTAACTCCCACATCCATACATGACTACTGGAAAAACCATAGCTTTGACTAGATGGACCTTTGTTGGCAAAGTAATGCCTCTGCTTTTTAATATGCTGTCTAGGTTGGTCGTAACTTTTCTTCCAAGAAGCAAGCATCTTTTAATTTTATGGCTGCAGTCACCATCTGCAGTGATTTTGGAGCCTAAGAAAATAAGGTCTGTCACTGTTTCCATTGTTTCCCCATTAATTTGCCATGAAATGATTGGGCAAGATGCTATGATCTTACTTTCTCAATGTTGGGTTTTAAGCCAGTTTTTTCACTCTCCCCTTTCACTTTCATCAAGAGGCTCTTTAGTTCTTCTTCAATTTCTGCCATAAGGGTAGTGTCATCTGCGTATCTGAGGTTATTGATATGTCTCCTGGAAATCTTGATTCCAGCTTGTGCTTCACCCAGCCCAGCATTTTGCATGATGTACTGTGAATCTAATTTAAATAAGCAGGGAGACAATATACAGCCTTAACCTCAAGGCTGTAAGGAAGTGTAAGGTTAGTGGGAAGAAAATGAGGGAACTCCTATCTATGTGGTGCTTTTTGTTGCCCCAGTAAAAGAAGTCAATTTTTCTGCTGGGAGTATGATGGGTGGTGGTATGTGGTATGTATGTATTATTTCTGTTCATCAAGAGATACCATTAGTATAAGGGAAAGGAAATTCACAGAGTATAAGATAATTGTAATACTTGCAAACCATATGGCAATGTGGCAAACCACCCCAGTATATTGCCATGAGAACCTCATGGACTGTATAAAAAGACCAAAAGATATGACATTAAAACATGAGTGCCCCAGTTCAGAAGGTGTCTAGTTTGCTACTGGGGAAGAGTGGAGGACAACTACCAACAGTCCTGGAAAGAATGAAGTGGCTGGGCCAAAGAGAAAGCGATGCTCAGTTGTGCATGTGTCTGATGATGTAAGTAAAATCCAATGCTTCAAAGAACAGTATTGCATAGGAACCTGGAATGTCCATGAATCAAGGTAAATTGGACACAGTCAGGGAGGGGATGGCAAGAGTGAACATTGACATCTAAGGAAACAGTGAACTAAAATGGATGGGAGTGGGCGAATTTAACTCAGATGACCATTATATCTACTACTGTGGGCAAGAATCTCATAGTCAACAAAAGAGTCTTAAATGCAGTACTTGGGTGCAACCTCAGAAATGACAGAATGATTTCAGTTCGTTTCCAAGGCAAGCCATTCAACATTACAGTAATTCAAGTCTATGCCCCTTCTACTGATGCTGAAGAAGCTGATGTTGATCAGTTCTATGAACACCTAGAAGACCTCCTAGAACTAACACCAAAAAAGATATTCTATTCATCATTGGGAACTGGGTTGCAGAAATAAGAAGTCAAGGGATACTTGGAGTAACAGGCAAGTATGGCCTTGGAGAACAAAATGAAGTAGGACAAAGGCTAACAGAATTCTGCCAAGAGAATGCACAGGTCATAGCAAATACTCAGCAACACAAGAGATGACTTTACACATGAACATCACCAAATGGTCAATACAAAAATCAAGTTGGTTACATTCTTTGTAGCCAAAGATGAAATTGAAAAAGGTGGCTTAAAACACAGCAATCAAAAAATGAAGATCATGGCATTCAGTCCCATCACTTCATGGCAAATAGATGGGGAAACAATGGAAATCATGACAGACTATTTTCTTGGGCTCCAAAATCACTGCAGATGGTGACAGCACCTGTGAAATCAAAAGAGGTTTGCTCCTTGGGAGAAAAGCTGTAACCAATCTAGACAGCATATTAAAAAGCAGAGACATTCAACAAAGGTCCATCTAGTCAAAGCTGTGGTTTTTCCTGTAGTCATGTATGGATATGAGAGTTGGACCATAAACAAAGCTGAGCGCCAAAAAATTGATGCTTTTGAACTGTGGTGTTGGAGAAGACTCTTGAGAGTCCCTTGGACTGCAAGGAGATCCAACCAGTCCATCCTAAAGGAAATCAGTCCTGAATATTCATTGGAAGGACCGATGCTGAAGCTGAAACTACAATACTTTGGCCACCTGATGTGAAGAGGTGACTCATTTGAAAAGACCCTGATGCTGGGCAAGATTGAAGGCAGGAGAAGGGGACAACAGAGGATGAGATTGTTGGATGCCATCACCAATTCAATGGACATGAGTTTGAGTAGGCACTGGGAGTTGGTGATGAACAGGGAAGCATGGTGTGCTGAACTCCATGGGGTCACAAAGAGTCAGACATGACTGAGTGACTGAACTGATCTGAACTGAGCCAAGGATGGAGATGCTGTACACAGTTAGGAAAACCAAGACCTGAAGCTGATTGTGGCTCAGATCATCAGCTTCTCAGCAAAATTCAGACTTAAAGAATGCAGGGAAAACCACTAGGCAAGCCAGGTATGACTTGAATCAAATCTCCTATGAATATGCAATGGAGGTGATGAATAGATTCAAAGGATTAGATGTAGTTAACAGTGTGCCTGAAGAACTATGACAGAGGACCATAATGTTACACAGGAGGCAGCGAACAAAACCATCCCAAAGAAAAATGAAAGGAGGCAAAGTGGTTAATCTGAGGGGGCTTTACAAATAGCTGAATAAAGAAGAGAAGTGAGAAGCAAAGGAGAAAGGGAAAGGAACATCCAACTAAACACAGAGTTCCAAAGAATAGCAAGGAGAGACAAGAAGGCCTTCTTCAATGAACAGTGTATAAAAGTAGAGGAAAACAACAGAAGAGGAAAACTTAGATATCTCTTTAGGAAAATTGAAAATATCAAGGGAATATTTTGGCCAAAGATGGCCAAAATAAAAGATAGAAACTTTAGATATCTAGTACAAAACGAAGAGATCGAGAAGAGATGGAAAGAGATAAAGAAATAAAAGGGATCCAGATTAGAAAAGAAGAAGTAAAACTCTCACTGTTTGCAGATGACATGATCCTCTACATAGAAAACCCTAAAGACTCTACCAGAAAATTACTAGAGCTAATCAGTGAATATAGTTAAGTTTCAGGATACAAAATCAACACACAGAAATCCCTGGCATTCCTATACAGTAACAATGAGAAAACAGAAAGAGAAATTAAGGAAACAATTCCATTCACCATCAAAACAAAAAGAATAAAATACTTAGGAGTATTTCTACCTAAAGAAACAAAAGACTTATATATAGAAAACTATAAAACACTGATGAAAGAAGTCAAAGAGGACACAAATAGATGGAGAAATATACCGTGTTCTTGGATTGGAAGAATCAATATAGTGAAAATGAGTATACTACCCAGAGCAGTCTATAGAATCAATGTAATTCCTATCAAGCTACCAGAGGTTTTTTTTCAGAGAAGTAGAACAAATAATTTCACAATTTGTATGGAAATACAAAAAACATCTTATAGCCGAAGCAATTTTGAGAAAGAAGAATGGAACTAGATACTACAAATCCACAATAATCAAGAAAGTATGGTACTGGCACAAGGACAGAAATATAGATCAATGGAACAAAATAGAAAGCCCAGAGATAAATCCTCACATCTATGGACACCTTATCTTTGACAAAGGAGGCAAGAATATACAATGGAGAAAAGACAATCTCTTTAACAAGTGGTGCTGGGAAAACTGGACAGCCACTTGTAAAAGAATGAAACTAGAACACTTTCTAACACCATACACAAAAATAAACTCAAAATGGATCAAAGATCTAATCATAAAACCAGAAACTATAAAACTGCTAGAGGATAACATAGACAAAACACTCTCTGACATAAACCAAAGCAGGATCCTCTATGACCCACCTCCCAGAATATTGGAAATAAAAGCTCGAATAAACAAATGGGACCTAATTAACATTAAAAGCTTCTGCACAACAAAGGAAACTATAAGCAAGGTGAAAAGCCAGCCTTCAGAATGGGAGAAAATAATAGCCAGTGAAGCAACGGACAAACAATTAATCTCAAAAATATACAAGAAATTCCTGCAGCTCCATTCTAAGAAAATAAACGACCCAATCAAAAAGTGGGCCAAAGAACTTAACAGACATTTCTCCAAAGAAGACATAAAAATGGCTAACAAACACATGAAAAGATGCTCAACATCACTCATTATCAGAGAAATACAAATCAAAACCACAATGAGGTACCACTTTACACCAGTCAGAATGGCTGCCATCCAAAAGTCTACAAGCAATAAATGCTGGAGAGGATGTGGAGAAAAGGGAACCCTCTTACACTGTTGGTGGGAATGCAAACTAGTACAGCCACTATGGAGAACAGTGTGGAGATTCCTTAAAAAACTGGAAATAGAAGTGCCATATGACCCAGCAATCCCACTGCTGGGCATACATACCGAGGAAACCAGAATTGAAAGAGCCACATGTACCCCAATGTTCATCGCTGCACTGTGTACAATAGCCAGGACATGGAAGCAACCTAGATGCCCATCAACTGACGAATGGATAAGAAAGCTGTGGTACATATACACAATGGAATATTACTCAGCATATAAAAAATTCTTTTGAATCAGTTCTACTCAGGTGGATGAAACTGGAGCCTATTATCCAGAGTGAAGTAAGTCAGAAGGAAAAACAACAATACACTATACTAACGCATATATATGGAATTTAGAAAGATGGTCACGAGAACCCTGCATGCGAGACAGCAAAAGGAACGCAGATGTATAGAACAGACTTGTGGACTCTGTGGAAGAGGGCAGGGGTGGGCATCTAGGTTGCTTCCATGTCCTGGCTATTGTAAACAATGCAGCGATGAACATTGGGGTACACGTGGCTCTTTCAATTCTGGTTTCCTCGGTGTATATGCCCATTATCCAGAGTGAAGTTAGCCAGAAGCAAAAACAACAATACAGTATATTAACGCATATATATGGAATTTAGAAAGACGGTAACGAGAATCCAACATGCGAGACAGCAAAAGGAACGCAGATGTATAGAATAGACTCGTGGACTTTGTGGATGAGGGTAAGGGTGGGATGATATGGGAGAAGGGCATTGAAACATGTTAATTATCATATGTCTAATCAATCGCCAGCCCAGGATTGATGCTCGGGGCTGGTGCAGTGAGATTTCCAGGGGTGGGAGGGAGGAGGGAGGGGGGGTTCTGGAGGGGAAGCATATGTAAACCCATGGTGATATCATGTCATTGTATGGCAAAAACAATAAAAAAAAAGAAAAAAAAGAGGGCAGGGGTGGCATGATATGGGAGAATGGCATTGAAACTTGTTAATTATCATATGTGAAATCAATCGCCAGGCCAGTTTTAATGTGAGGGACTGGTGCACCGGGATGACCCAGGGGGAGGGAATCGGGAGGGAGGAGGGAAGGGGTTCTGGAGGTGGAGCATATGTATACCCATGGCGGTTTTATGTCAATGTATGGCAAAACCAACACAATATAGTAAAGAAAATTAAAAAAAAAAGAATACACAGAGGAACTGTACACAAAAGATCTTAATGAACCAGATAGCTACAATGGTGTGGTCAGTCACCTAGAGGCAGACATTCTGGAGTGTGAAGTCGAGTGGGCCTTAGGAAGCATTGCTGTTAATGAAGTGAATGTAATGTTAAAATATTAAAACTAAATATTCCAGTAGATTTATTCAAAACCTTAAAGGATGTTGCTATCAAAGTGTTGCACTCAATATGTCAGCAAATCTAGAAGACCCAGCAGTGACCACAGGATTATTCCTAATTCTCAAGCAAGGTAATACTAAAGACTGTGCTAATCATTGGACAATTGCTCTCATCTCCCATGCTAGTAAGGTCATGTTTAAAATCTTGCATGCTAGGCTTCAGCATTATGTGAACCAAGAACTTCCAGATATCCGAGCTTTGTTTAAAAAAGGCAGGGGAACCAGAGATCAAATTGCCAGCAATTGCTGTATCATAGAGAAGGCAAGGAAGTCCAGAAAATTATCCCCCTCTGTTTCATCAACTATGCTAAAGCCTTTGACTGTATGTATCATAACAGACTGTGGAAAGCTCTTAAAGAGATGGGAATACCAGAGCATCTTACCTGTCTCCTGAGAAACCTGTATGCAGGTCAAGAAGCAACATTTAGAATGCTGTATAGAATAATTGATTGGTTCAGGATTGAGAAAGGAGTATGACAGGGCTGTCTTCTGTCACCCTGTTTATTTAACCTATATGCTGAACACATCATGAGAAATGTTAGGCTGGATGAGTTACAAGCTGGAATCAAGACAGGCAGGAGAAACATCAATAATCTCAGATATGTGTATGATACCACTCTGATGGCAGAAAGTGAAGAGAAAGTAAAGAGGCTCTTGATGAGGGTGAAGCAGGAGAGTGAAAGAGCTGGCTTAAAACTAAACATTAAAAAAACTAAGATTATGGCATCAAGCCCATTACTTCATGGCAAATCAAAAGGGAAAATGTGGACATAGTGACAGATTTCCTCTTCTGGGGCTCTAAAAATCACTGTGGATGGTGACTGCAGCCATGAAATCAGAAGACCTTTGCTACTTGGAAAGAAAGCTATGACAAACCAAGACAGTGTGTTGAAAAGCAGACACACTACTCTGCCGACAAAGGTCCATGTAGTCAAGGTTATGGTCTTCCCAGTGGTCATGTACAGTTGTAAGAACTGAACATTAAAGAAGGCAGAACACCAAAGAATTGATGCCTTCGAACTGTGGTGCTGGAGAAGACTCCTGAGAGTCCCTTGCACAATAAGGAGATCAGTCAATCTTAAGGGAAATCAACCCTGAATATTCACTGCAAGGACTGATGCTAAAGCTGAAGCTCCAGTATTTTGCTCACCTGATGTGAACAGCTGACTTGTTGGAAAAGTCTCTGATTTTGTGAAAGATTGAGAGCAGAAGGAGAAGAGGTCATCAGAGGATGAGATGGCTGGATAACATCACTGATGCAATGAACATGAACTTCGGCAAACTTCGGGAGATGGTGAGGAACAGGGAGGCCTGGCATGTTGCAGTCCATGGGGTCACAAAGAATCAGACAGGACTGGGCGACTGAACAGCAACAACATCAAGAAGATAATTGTAATACATATATATGACAAAGGGCTCCTGTTTAGAATATATGGGCACTTAGAAATCAACTAAAAAAGATAATAGCCAAATTAAAATGTGAGAAAGCCCTGATCAGATACGTATCAAAAGAAGATACCCAAATAATGAATAAACATATTAAAAAGATGCTTAACATCAAGAAATGCATATTAAACAACTAAACAATGTGTCTGCTGTTCACCCACCAGAATGGCTTAAACAGTAATATCAAGTGTTAACAAGTTTGTTGAACAGTTGCTGAGGGTATAAAGTGAAATAACTTCTTTAAAAAGTATTTGACAATGTCTACTAAAGCTGAGGGCTTCCTTGGTGGCTCAGTGGTAAAGAATCTGCCTGAAATGCAGGAGATGAAAGAGATGCCAATTGGATCCCTGGGTTGGGAAGACCCCTGGAGGAGGGCATGGCAACCCACTTCAATATTCTGGCCAGAAGAGGAGCCTGGTGGGCTACAGTCCATGGAGTCACAAAGAGTCAGACATGACTGAAGCAACTGAGCACACACATACTAAAGCTGAAAGTATGAATAAATACTTAGCGATTTCACTCCTAAATACATGCACAACGGAAAGGAGCTGTGGGCTTCTCTGGAGGTCCAGTGTTTAAGAGTCTGCCTTGCAATTCATGGGACACCAGTTTGATCCCTGCCCTGGGAGGTTCCCATCTGCCACTGAGCAACTAAGCCCAAGCACCACAACCACTGAGCCAGTTCTCTAGAGTCTGTGAGCAGCAACTACTGAGCCCATGTGCTACAACTACTGACCTGCCCTAGAGTCCATGCTCTGCAACAAGAGAAGCCATCACAATGAGAAGCCTGTGTACTGCAAATAGAGACTAGCCTCCACTCTCCACAACTAGAGAAAAGCCCACATGTAGCAACCAAGACTTTTTTTCTTAAAAAAAGAAATTATGCATGATTACTCCAAACATGTATATGACTGATGAGAAAAACATCATTTTTAATAGCCCCAAAATGGAAACCACCCTAAAGTCCATCAATAGTACCACGAATAAAACTTACTTGAAAACCATTACCCGGCAGCTCAGCAGTAAGGAATCTGCCTGCAATGCAGGAGGCGCAGGTTTGATCCCTGGGTTGGGAAGATCCCCTGAAGGAAGAAATGGCAACCCACTCCAGTATTCTTGCCTGGAAAATCCCATAGACAGAGGAGCCTAACAGGCTACAGTCCATAGGGTCACAAAATCAGTCAGACAGCTCAGTCACTCAGTTGTGTCCAGCTCTTTGTGACCCCATGAACTGCAGCATACCAGGCTTCCTTGTCCATCACCAACTCCTGGAGCTTGCTCAAACTCATATCCATCGAGTCAGTGATGCTATCCAATCTTCTCATCCTCTGTTGTCCCCTTGGCAAATAATGTCTCTCCTTTTTAATATGCTGTCTATATTGGTCATAGCTTTTCTTCCAAGGAGCAATCATCTTTTAATTTCATGCCTGCAGTCACCATCTGCAGTGATTTTGGAGCCCAAGAAAATAAGGTCTGTCATGGTTTCCATTGTTTCCCTATCTGTTTGCCATGAAATGATGGGACTGGATGCCATAATCTTCATTTTCTGAATGTTGAGTTTTAAGCCAGCTTTTCCCACTCTCTTCTTTCACTTTCATCAAGATCCTCTTTAGTTCCGCTTCTTTTTCTGCCATGGGTCGCAAAGAGTTAGAGACAATTGAAGTGACCGAGCACAGCACACAAGCTACTGACACATATGAATGCATATGAAAAATAGTTTACTGAGAAAAAGAGTCAGAAGCAAAAGAGTACATACTGTTTTATTCCACGTGTATCAATTTTTAGAAAAGGCAAATTTAATCTATAACAGGCTTCCCAGGTGGTTCATTGGTGATGAATCTGTCTGCCAAGCAGGAGACATGGCTTTGATCCCTGGGTCAGAAAGATCCCCTGGAGAAGAAAATGGCAATCCACTCCAGTATGCTGACCTGGAAAATCCCAAGGACAGAAGAGCCTGGCGGGTTCATGGGGTTGCAAGAAGAGTTGGACGACTTAGTGACTAAACAACAACAACAAAATCTATAATAATAAAAAGCCTGAATAGAGAAATTCCTCTTGGGAAAGAGAAATGGAATATAGAATCAGAAAGGACCAGAGGGAACTTTCTTGAGAACTAAATGTGTTAATATCTTTATCTTTATAGGTGTTACACAGACATATGTGTAATTTTATTTAGTAGTACACAAGACTATTGCTTTTTATATAGTTCACAAATGTTGTATCTTGATAAAAAGTTTTAAGCTCCTGTGGTAATTATTATATCAACATCTCTCCTCTCTTTTGTTTTCAATCTCTTTTTCAGAAAAATTCTACCCTCAGTTGATTTTTGTTTATTTATTTATGTTTGGCTCTGCTGGGTCTTTGTTGCTGCAAGTGGGCTTTTTCTAGTTTGGTGAGTGGAGACTAGTCTCTAGTTATGGAGTACAAGCTCAGAGGTACTTGAAGGCATAGGGGCTTCAGTAGTTGCACCGTATGGGCACAGTAGCTGTGGTGTGCAGGCTTCATTGCTACTCGGCATGTGGAATCTTCCTGGACTGGGCATTGAACCCATGTCCTCTGCCTTGGCAGATGGGTTCTTATCCACTGTGCCATCAGGGACATCCTCTTCAGTCTCTTCTTTAAACCAAGATACTCAACACTATCCTGAGGCTTCCAGAGTAACTACCTCTCTTTGGGCCCATATTTTCCCTGTGTCTTCTTTGTTTTATGGCTGATCCTCTTCTTTGTCTTTTGCTTAGGCCAAAGTTATCAACTAGATCTAGGGTATTCTATTTTCACCCTCTTCCATGTTCCATGATTTAGGATTGTCCCTGTTATAAAGGTCCAGGAGCCCAGGCATAACTATGAAGAATTTGTTCTTTAAGTGTCTTTCAAATACAAAAAGTAGGGCATCATAGACAGTGAGCTATTAGGAACCCTAATGCAATACTGGCTCCATTCCAGTGATTTGCTTTTGGAGATAAACAACCTAGATAAAACAAATAATAAAGTGATTCTTTTCAGGCACTAAGTACCTACTGAATAATTTCTAATGTGTCTCTAAATAATCATCAATGGCTTTTATAGAGTTGTTGATGTTATTCAGTGACCCAGTCGTGTCCAACTCTTGTGACCCCATGGACTGCAGTACACCAGGCCTCTCTGTCCCTCACCCTCACCTGAAGTTTGCCCAAGCTCATGTCCATTGCGTTATGGAATTACCTTTAAGTGAATTTGCTTTTGTCCTCTTTTCTCATCCTTTCTCTATTTTTATATTTCTATTCCTTCACATAATGCTATCCATTTTAAATACTTATACTATTATATTCCTCAGTGATCTTTCAGAAAACCTTTTAAGATTATTCCATGGACCTCTCACTCTCCACATTCTAAATATTTAACTATTTAAGATGTGCAATTTATGTGAGTCGAATTATTTTCCCACATTTTTACCTTTATCTCAAGAAACTGACTTTAAACTCACACCCGCCAGAAAGATGAATCAGAAGCGTATTTATAATCCCTATGTTTTTTTTTTTTTTTTTTA
>ML664051.1:221281-268120 GCA_007570785.1 Antilocapra americana | reverse complement strand
AGAGGATAACATAGGCAAAACACTCTCTGCCATAACCCAAAGCGGGATACTCCATGACCCACCTCCCAGAATATTGGAAATAAAAGCTCAAATAAACAAATGGGACCTAATTAAAATTAAAAGCTTTTGCACAACAAAGGAAACTATAAGCAAGGTGAAAAGACAGCCTTCAGAATGGGAGAAAATAATAGCCAATGAAGCAACGGACAAACAATTAATCTCAAAAATATACAAGCAACTCCTGCAGCTCCATTCTAGAAAAATAAAGAACCCAATTAAAAAGGGGGCCAAAGAACATAACAGACATTTCTCCAAAGAAGATATAAAAATGGCTAACAAACGTATGAAAAGATGTTCAACATCACTCATTATCAGAGAAATGCAAATCAAAACCACAATGAGGTACGACTTTACACCAGTCAGAATGGCTGCCATCCAAAAGTCTACAAGCAATAAATGCTGGAGAGGATGTGGAGAAAAGGGAACCCTCTTACACTGTTGGTGGGAATGCAAACTAGTACAGCAACTATGGAAAACAGTGTGGAGGTTACTTAAAAAGCTGCAATTAGTCCTGCCATATGACCCAGCAATCCCACTGCTGGGCATATACACCGAGGAAACCAGAATTGAAAGAGCCATATGTATCCCAATCTTCATCGCTGCATTGTTTACAATAGCCAGGACATGGAAGCAACCTAGATGCCCATCAACTGACGAATGGATAAGAAAGCTGTGGTACATATACACAATGGAATATTACTCAGCATTAAAAAAAAATTCATTTGAAGCAATTCTACTCAGATGGACAAAACTGGAGCCCATTATCCAGAGTGAAGTAAGCCAGAAGCAAAAACAACAATACAGTATATTAACACATATATATGGAATTTAGAAAGACGGTAACGAGAACCCAACATGCGAGACAGCAAAAGGAACGCAGATGTATAGAATAGATTCGTGGACTTTGTGGATGAGGGTAAGGGTGGGATGATATGGGAGAAGGACATTGAAACAAGTTAATTATCATATGTCTAATCAATTGCCAGCCCAGGATTGATGCTCGGGGCTGGTGCAGCAAGATTTCCTGGGGGGGGGAGGGAGGAGGGAGGGGGGTTCTGGAGGGGAAGCATATGTAAACCCATGGTGATATCATGACATTGTATGGCAAAAACAATAAAAAAAGGGAAAAAAACAGCACATCCCACTGGCCTATCATAACAACAACAACAAAAAAAGAATGAAACTAGAACACTTTCTAACACCATACACAAAGATAAACTCAAAATGGATCAAAGATCTAATCATAAGACCAGAAACTATAAAACTCCTAGAGGATAACATAGGCAAAACACTCTCTGACATAAAGCAAAGCAGGATCCTCTATGACCCACCTCCCAGATTATTCGCAATAAAAGCAGGAATAAACAAATGGGACCTAATTAAAATTAAAAGCTTCTGCACAACAAAGGAAACTGTAAGCAAGGTGAAAAGACAGCCTTCAGAATGGGAGAAAATATTAGCCAATGAAGCAACAGACAAACAATTAATCTCAAAAATATACAAGAAACTCCTGCAGATCCATTCTAGAAAAATAAACGACCCAATCAAAAAGTGGGCCAAAGAACCTAACAGACATTTCTCCAAAGAAGATATAAAAATGGCTAACAAACACATGAAAAGATGCTCAACATCACTCATTATCAGAGAAATGCAAATCAAAACCACAATGACTTTACACCAGTCAGAATGGCTGCCATCCAAAAGTCTACAAGCAATAAATGCTGGAGAGGATGTGGAGAAAAGGGAACTCTCTTACACTGTTGGTGGGAATGCAAACTAGTACAGCCACTATGGAGAACAGTGTGGAGATTCCTTAAAAAACTGGAAATAGAAGTGCCATATGACCCAGCAATCCCACTGCTGGGCATATACACCGAGGAAACCAGAATTGAAAGAGCCACGTGTACCCCAGTGTTTATTGCTGCATTGTTTACAATAGCCAGGACATGGAAACAACCTAGATGCCCATCAAGTGACGAATGGATAAGAAAGCCATGGTAAATATACACAATGGAATATTACTCAGCATTAAAAAATATTCATTTGAAGCAGTTCTCCTCAGGTGGAAGGAACTGGAGCCTATTATCCAGAGTGATGTAAACCAGAAGGAAAAACAACAATACAGTATACTAACACATATATATGGAATTTAGAAAGATGGTAATGAGAACCCTGCATGCGAGACACCAAAAGGAACGCAGATGTGTAGAACGGACACGTGGACTCTGTGGAAGAGGGCAAGGGTGGGATGATATGGGAGAATGACATTGAAACATGTTAATTGACATATGTGAAATCAATCGCCAGCCCAGGGTTGATGCTCGGGGCTGGTGCACCGGGATGTCCCAGTGGGAGGGAGTCAGGAGGTGGGAGGGAGGGGGGTTCTGGAGGGGGAGCATGTGTAGATCCATGGCGATTTCATGTTACTGTATGGCAAAACCAACACAATAAAGTAAAGAAATTTTTAAAAAAATAAAAAATAAATTAATTAACTAATAAAAATTTAAAAATTGTTTTAAAAAAACTTAAATCTACAATGACATTATCTAGACTTTCCTCAGTAAACTGAATCACAGTGTGAATGCAAATGTGTAGATTGTCATTCTAAATGAATTGAATATCACATACTTGCTTGCTCAGTCAATTGAGTTCTCACAAATACTAAATTAGTGAAGAAGGCAAAATAGCATAGTGTAGAAAGCACTTGACTAGGAGCCAGGAGAATAATTTCTTGGTTTGGCTCTGTTACTTGCTAGCTATGTATTTTCCAGGAAGTACGATAATATCTGTTGGTTCAGAATTATCTGTGAAATGAAGAGGTTATGGTAGAAAATTCCTTTTATTTGTATTTTATTTCACATTAAAAAAATTCTTTTATAAGATCTATCTTGTCTGTCCTCAAAACAACCTATGAATTAGGCAGAGGGGATATGATTTTTTCTATTTTACAAATTAGGAGCAGTTTGGCAAAAAGACTTGGTCAAGGTCATGAAGAATCAGATCTAGAGTTTTTCTTTTTCAGTGTTCTTTCCATACTACTATACTGGCCCTTTAAAGCCCTTTAGGCTTCCCAGGCAGCTCAGTGGTAAAGAATCTGCATGCCAATCCAAGAAACACAGGTTCGATCCCTGGGTCAGGAAGATCCTCTGGAGGAGGAAATGGAAACCCACTCCAGTATTCTTGCCTGAGAAATCCCATGGACAGAGAAGCCTGGTGGGCTATAGTCCATGGTGTTGCAAAGAGTTGGACACTACTGAGTGACTGAGCAAGCTCATGGGGCCAGATGCACTGATCATCCTCAAACAAGAGTTGCCTGAAGTAAGGTGTACCAATTACTAGTTCATGATCTTTGCCTAAAACATCTTGAGGAACCTTCCATAAGCCACTTATACTTATCCATCAGATGGCAGACTGAATGAAAACCACAATCACAGAAAACTAGTCAAACTGATCACATGGACCACAGATTTGTCTAACTAAATGAAACTACAAGCAATGCCATGTAGAGCCACCTAAGATGGACATGTCATAGTGGAGTGTTCTGACAAACATGGTTCATTGGAGAAGGGAATGGCAAACCTGTTCAGTATTCTTCCCTTGAGAACCCCACGAACAGTATGAAAAGGCAAAAAGATATGACACTGAAAGATGAACTCCCCAGGTTGGTTGGTGACCAGTATGCTACTGGAGAAGAACAGAGAAATAACTCCAGAAAGAATGAAGAGATGGAGCCAAAGCGAAATCAATGCCAAGTTGTGGATTTGACTGGTGATGGAAATAAAGTGTGATCCTGTAAAGAACAATATTACATAGAATCTGGAATGTTAGGTCCATTAATCAAGGTAAATTGGAAGTGGTCAAACAGGAGATGGCAAGAGTGAACATCGACATTTTAGGAATCAGAGAACTAAAATGGGCTGGAATGGATGAATTTAATTCAGATGACCATTATATTTACTACAGTGGGCAAGAATTTCTTAGAAGAGATGGAGTAGCCCTCATAGTCAGAAAAAAGAGTCTGAAGTGCAGTGCTTGGGTGCAATCTTAAAAATGACAGAATGATCTCTGATCTTTTCCAAGGAAAACCATTCAATATCACAGTAATCCAAGTCTATGCCCCAACCACTTAATGCCAAAGAAGCTGAAGTTGAATGGCTCTGTGAAGACCTAGAAGACCTTCGAGAACTAACACAATAAAAAGGTGATCTTTTCATCTTAGGGGACTAGAATGCAAAAGTAGGAACTCAGCAGATACCTGAAGTAACAGTCAAGTTTGGCCTTGAAATACAAAATGAAGCATGACAAAGACTAACAGAGTTTTGCCAGAAGAATTCAGTGCTCATAGCAAACACTCTCTTCCCACAACACAAGAGACCACTCTACACATTGACATTACCAGATGGTCAATACCGAAATCAGATTGATTATATTCTTTGCAGCCAAAGATGGAGAAGCTCTATACAGTCAGCAAAAACAAGAATGGGAACTGACTGTGGCACAGATCATGAACTCCTTATTGCCAAATTCAGACTTAAGTAGACGAAAGTAGGGAAAACGACTAGACAATTCAGGTATGACCTAAATCAAATCCCTTATGATTATACAGTAGAAGTGACAAATAGATTCAAGGGATTAGATCTGATAGAGTGCCTGAAGAACTATGGATGGAGGTTCATGATATTGTACAGGAGACAGAAATCAAGACCATCCCAAGAAAAGAAATGCAAAAATGCAAAATGGTTGTCTGAGGAGGACTTACAAATAGCTAAGAAAAGAAGGTAAGCTGGACATGGAACAACAGACTGGTTCCAAATAGGAAAAGGAGTACATCAAGGCTGTATATTGTCACCCTGCTTATTTAACTTATATGCAGAGTACATCATGAGAAACGCTGGGCTGGAAGAAGCACACGCTGGAATCAAGATTGCCTGAAGAAATATCAATAACCTCAGATACGCAGATGACACCAACCTTATGGCAGAAAGTGAAGGGTAACTAAAAAGCCTCTTGATGAAAGTGAAAGAGGAGAGTGAAAAAGTTGGCTTAAGGCTCAACATTCAGAAAACTAAGATCATGGCAGCCAGTTCCATCACTTCATGGCAGATAGATGGATAAACAGTGGAAACAGAGGGTGACTTTAATTTTTTGGGCTCCAAAATCACTGCAGATGGTGATTGCATCTATGAAATTAAAAGACACTTACTCCTTGGAAGGAAAGTTATGACCACCCTAGATAGCATATTGAAAAGCAGAGACATTACTTTGCCAGCAAAGGTCCGTCTAGTCAAGGCTATGATTTTTCCAGTAGTCATGTATGGATGTGAGAGTTGGATGGTGAAGAAAGCTGAGTGCCAAAGAATTGATTCTTTTGAACTGTGGTGTTGGAGAAGACTCTTGAGAGTCCCTTGGACTTCAAGAAGATCGGACCAGTCCATCCTAAGGGAGATCAGTCCTGGGTGTTCATTGGAAGGACTGATGTTGAAGCTGAAACTCCAATACTTTGGCCACCCGATGCAAAGAGTTGACTCATTGGAAAAGACCCTAATTCTGGGAAGGATTGGGGGCAGGAGGAGAAGGGGACAACAGAGGATGAGATGGCTGGATGGCATCACCGACTCAATGGACATGGGTTTGGGTGAACTCCGGGAGTTGGTGATGGACAGGGAGGCCTGGTGTGCTGCAATTCATGGGGTCACAAAGAGTTGGACATGACTGAGCGACTGAACTAAACTGAAAGGCAAAGGAGAAAAGGAAAGATATACCCATCTGCAGATTTCCAAAGAACAGCAAGGAGAGATAATAAAGCCTTCCTCAGTGATCACTGCAAGAAATAGAGGAAAACAATAGAATGGGAAAGACTAGAGATCTCTTAAAGAAAATTACAGATACCAAGGGAACATTTCATGCAAAGATGGGTGCAAAAAGGACAGAAATGGTATGAACCTAACAGAGGCAGAAGATATTAAGAACAGGTGGCAAGAATACACAGAAGAACTATACAAAAAATATCTCCATAACCCAGATAATCACAATGGTGTGGTCACTTACCTAGAGCCAGACATCCTGGAATGTGAAGTCAACTGGGCCTTAGGAAGCACCACTACAAACAAAACTAGTGGAGGTGATGGAATTCCAGTTGAACTCTTTCAACTCACTCAATATGCCAGCAAATTTGGAAAACTCAGCAGTGGCCACAGGACTGGAAAAGTCAGTTTTCATTTCAGTCCCACAGAAAGGTAATGCCAATGAATGTGAAAACTACCACACAATTGCATTTATCTCACACACTAGCAAAGTACTACTCAAAATTCTCCAAGCCCGGGTTCAACAGTCCATGAAACAAGAACTTCCAGATGTTCTAGTTCCAGGTGGATTTCGAAAACACAGAGGAACCAGAGATCAATTTGCCAATATCCGCTGGATCATAGAAAAAGCAAGAGAATCCCAGAAAAACATCTACTTCTGCTTTACTGTCTGTGCCAAAGCCGTTGATGGTGTGAATCACTATAAACTGTAGACAATTCTTAAAGAGATGGGAATACCAGACCACCTGGGAATACCAGACCACCTGACTTGCCTTCTGAAAAATCTGTATGCAGCTCAAGAAGCAACAGTTAAAACCAGACACGGAACCACAGACTGGTTCTAAATTGGGAAAGAAGTATGTCAAGGCTGTATATTGTCACCATGCTTATTTAACTTATATGCAGAGTACATCATGCAAAATGCCGGGCTGGATGAAGCGCAGGCTGGAATCAAGATTGCTGGGAGAAAAGTTAATAACTTCTGATATAAACATGACACCACCCTCATGGCAGAAAGCATACAGGAACTAAAGAGCCTCTTGATGAAAATGAAAGAGGAGAGTTTAAATGCTAGCTTAAAATTCAACATTCAAAAAATTAAGATCATGGCATCTGGTCCCATCAGTTCCTGGCAACTAGATGAAGAAACAATGGAAACAGTGACAGACTTTTCTTGGGCTCGAAAATCACTGCATATGGTGACTGTGGTCATGAAATTAAAAGATATTGGCTCCTTGGAAGAAAAGGTGTGACCAACCTAGACAGCATTATTAAAAAGCAGAGACAGTACTTTGCCTAATCAAAGCTGTGGTTTTTCCAGTAGTCATGTATGGATGTGAGAGTTGGACAAGAAAGAAAGCTAGCACAAAATAGTTGATGCTTTTGAACTTTTGTGTTGGAGAAGACTCCTGAGAGGCCGTTGGACTGCAAAGAGATTCAACCAGTCAGTCCTAAAGGAAATCAGTCCCAAATATTCATTGGAAGGACTGATGCTGAAGCTAAAGCTCCAATATTTTAGCCACCTGATGCAAAGAACTGACTCATTTGAAAAGATTCTGATGCTGGGCAAGACTGAAGGCAGGAGGAGAAGGGGACGGCAGAGGATGAGATGGTTGGATGGCATCACCGACTCGATGGACCTGAGTTTGAGCAAGCTCCAGGAGTTGGTGATGGACAGAGAAGCCTGGTGTGTTACAGTTCATGGGGTTGCAAAGAGTCAGACATGACTGAGTGACTGAACTGAAATGAACTAAATTGATTTTTGCTTCCTGAGAAGTGAGCTCATAGCAAACTTTTCCTTTCATATAACACACTTGGCACACTCCATGCCATTTACCTCCATCCTCCTGCTGAACCACCGTAGTCCCACCTTCTGCGGTCTTGGAAGCTACAGACTTAACCTGCTGAGTGTGATACTTTAAAGGTAATGAGTAAGCTGAGGACTTTGGAATGTTGGATTAAGAGAAATAGAGGAATGATGGGCTGGGAAGAGGAAGACAGTTGCTTATTTTAAATGGTTTTTCACTCCAGGCTGCTCATGATTTAAGCAGTAATATTTTAGCCTAATAACGTATTTGTTAATCACTCTCTCCCCTGAGTCATTCTGATCCCTGAGGCAAGGAGCCAGTTTCTTCTGCAGAAAGGTTATTGCTTCTCTTAATATTCCGGGGGATGGGGATATCTTGAGGGCTGGTGAGTGAGAAGGAAAAGCATGCCAAGGGCAAGGACAAATCATTCTCTATCTTCTAGTGGGTGTCATTTCCAAGTCTTAACAATTATCCAACAATTTAATTCAAACGTTTGTTTTGAGCAGATATACAATGTCCCTATCCATCTGCCTATCTTTATCTATGTCTCTATCTATCTATCTATTATCAGTCTACCTATCTTTGCTGTATTCTGTTAGACTATAGAATGCAAATACGAAACCTAAAGACAGTTTCTTTCCTTAAGGACCTCATGTCATGAGCAGAAAACATGATGATGAGCATGATGTGCTTTATAGAACTCTGTTTTCTTCTTTGCTCACTACATATGAAGTCAATTTGAAAAGATATTGGTATTGCTCCTGTGAAAAGCATTTGCTGGTTTTAGTAAATTCTGCATCATATTTTCCAAAGGGGACATTGCAGTGGGAGAGGTTTCTGGCTGAAGTTTGTCAGAAGTGCTGCCAAAGTGTGAAATCAGCCAAGGTTTCTTTGGTGCCCTTCCAACCTCCCTTCCTACTGGCTCTCAAATCTTAAGTGCCTTCAAACTGTCTCCCACCTTTCCAAGCCTTCTTCCAATTGCATCTCACTCAGATATGACTTACTTGGGAGGCTCTTGTTTGGAGTTTTCCTATTTAGTCTTTTACTGGTCAAAATGTATTTATACTCTTTTTCAGAAGACTTGGAGAGACTGACCCTCTGGAGACACACACTGGTTCAAGATACATTTAAGCAGAAGAAAACCCTATTTGCCTCTGTTCAATTCTACTATCCATGCATTAAGAATAGGATTTCTTCTCCTTGTACCAGATCTTTAGGAAAGTAGCCTATCCCATTGGTTTTCTTTACCACCTTTCTCTAAGTCCAATTCCATATAAGTTCTGTTTATTAATACTTTGCTTCAAGTTTCTATAGATGTTTTACTCTCTGTTATTTTGGGTGCTGTAATTTATAAAGAACACTGGACTCATTTCTAGTGACAGCTCTAATAATGACCTACACAATTTATTTATCAAAGTTGAAAGGAAACCAGAGTTCATGTTGTACAGTGGTTCCTAATTTATTTTTGCATCATGATACAAATAGAAGATAATATTTGTATATCTGACTGGGACATACAGGTAAGTCTCCTTGCAGCTAGAAGCAACCAAAGCCATGTCTGATCACCTTGAGAGTTGAAGGAATTCATGTCTTATTACATGCCTATAGTCTATTTGTGAAGAACCAATGTTGCAAAAACAACACACCAATTGGGACTTTCCAAGATTTCCAAGTAGATTTTATATTCTCTGAATATGTCCACTGTTGGGCAACTCACTGCCCCTCAAGGAAGGAAGTCTGTTTATGTAGTTCCACTTGTTATAAAGCTAAAATTTTCCTCTCAGAACACATTCCTTCAGGTGGGATTTGGTCAGAGCAAATTTAACTAGAATTTTTACATCTTCATCCCTATGTATTCCATCCTTTTCTTAAAGAAGACTGAAATTTTACCAGCTTTTAAAAATTAACTACAGACTACAGACTCATAGACTTACTTTCAACTGAATCACCTAAGTCTTTTTTTTCACATATGAAGCTCTTAAGTCTGATCCATCCTGTGTATTTGAAGGATTTTTCCATTGATCATTATCACATTTAATTTTGTAAAAAATATTGGGCCCATTTCAGCTCTCTTCATCCCTTTAATGGTCATCAGCAAAAATTTTGATTAAGCCAAGGATCACATATCTCCCTATATTTGATACCTTTTATCCCTTAATTGACTTTTCTTGAGCACTTTTTATGTACTGAACAAACGAAACATCTACAGTTTCCATCCTCATGGATCTCATGATGAATCCATAAGCAGAACTATTTTGGTGTATTTGTTCAATTAGTCGTGAGCTCATCTAATTGTGTGATTATCTTCCTGTTGTTTTCATAAGTATATCCCATGAAACTTTGTCAAGCCTGTATTGTTCAATACAGATATACTATTACTTTGTATACAGCATTCATCTTATATACTAACCTAGTAACCCTAGGAAAGAAGTGCAACATGTGTGTAAGTAGGCATGGAATTTTAAGTTGGAAGCCTGTCACTTACCAGTAAGGACACTGGAAGATTAACTGAAGATGTGTCTCTGGCTTGCTTGAGGAGAAGGGCACAAAGAGAAACCTGAAATATGTTTCTGCATGGGAATAGAAGAGGAAAATGAGGTGGGGTGTGTGTGTCCTAGAATGAGAAGGGGGATGTATCACAGTAATTGAGAATGATTAGCACATAGCTTAAAGATCTGCAAGTAACTCCAGAAGTAACAAGTAAAGTAATTAACTGAGGCACACCAAGGTGGGAAAGGGCAAGATTTTGGTGCTCAGGGCTGGTGCACCGGGATAACCCAGAGGGATGGAATAGGGAGGGAGGTGGAAGAGGGTTTCTGGAAGGGGAACACATGTATACCCACATGGCGGATTCATATCAATGTATGGCAAAAACAACACGATAATGTAAAGTTAAAAATTAATTAAAATATAAAAATAAATAAATTAAAATTAAAATAATTAAAAAAATAAAAGGCATTAGGAGACAGAGCAAAGATAGTGGTTCCCAAACAACAATATTTTCTACAGCTTTGGTCATTATGAGTGAGACAAGTGTTGTGGTATTCGCTCAGTCATGTCTGGCTCTCTGCAACCTCATGGACTGTAGCCCACCAGGCTCCTCTGTCCAAGGGATTCTCCAGGCAAGAATACTGGAGTGGGTGGCCATGCACTTCTCTAGGGGATTGACAAACCATGTACAAAAGACTATTAATTAGGAAATGTGGGAAAGGTGTGACTGGCCAGCTATATATGCCACTTACTGACAATATTGTTATATATTGTTTTTTGTTAATTGAGCTTCTTAATGTAATATTGTGGCCAAAGGGGCACACCATGCAAATTATGATACTTTGGGAAAAGAAAGCTGTTTGTCGTGGTGCGTCAGATATTGTTAGCTGTACCATATACTACCAAAATAGAGTATTAATAGTGACTTATGCTTTTTGTTCAATCCAAAATTTGAATATTCTATCAAAACTTCTGGTAATACATGTTGAGCTTCTGATGATCACTTGTTTTCCCTTGTCATCAATATATCTTTTTGATTCTTGTTGCTGTTCAGTTGTTCAGTCATGTCTGACTCCTTGCAACCCTAGGTACTGCAGCACGCCAGGCTTCCCTGTCCTTTACCATCACCCAGAACTTGCTCAAACTCATGTCCATTGAGTCTGTGATGCCATCCAACCATCTCATTCTCTGTCATCCTCTTCTCCTCCTATCTTCAGTCTTTCCCAGCATCACTGTCTTTTCCAGTGAGTCAGCTCATCTCATCAGGTGGCCAAAGTATTGGAGCTTCAGCTTCAGCATCAGTCTTGCCAATGAATATTCAGGACTGATTTCCTTTAGGATTGACTGGTTTGATGTCCTTGAAGTCCAAGGGACTCTCAAGAATCTTCTCCTACGCCACTGTTGAAAAGCACCAGTTCTTTGGCACTCAGCCTTCATTATGGTCCATATCTCATATCCGTACCTGACTGTTGGAAAAACCATGGCTTTGACTAGATGGACCTTTGATGGCATCTTTTTGGTAATCAGTTCTAAAACCCCAACTAAACTTTGCACTGAGATCACATTTTATAAGTTCTGAAATTTCCCCTTATTCTGTTGAAACTAAGGAGTATATTTCCTAGCCTCTATTTTGAATAGGCTTTATTTTTAAAGGAAGTTTTAGTTTCATAGCAAAATTGAACATAAAGTATAGAGATGTATTTTTCCTATATAGACCCTGACCCTACACTTGCATAACCTTGCATTATCAACACCCTTCACCAGAGTGGAACATTTGTTACAATTCATGAGCCAGTATTGATATGTTCTTATTAAGGTCCATAGTTTACATTAATGCCCATTCTTGTGTTGTACATTTGATGGGTTTGAAGACAATCCCTATGACATGTGTCTGTCATTATAGTGTCATACAGAGTAGTCTCACTTCCCTAAGAATGCCCTGTATGCCACATATTCATCCCTCTCTCCCCTTCCTAAACCCCTGGCAACCACTGATGCCTTTACTGTCTCCATTTCTAGATTGCCTTAAAGCCAGAATCCTACAGTATATAGTAGCCCTTTCAGGTAGGTTTCTTTCACTTAGTCATATATATTTTAGGCTTTAGGCTTCTTGCATGTCTTTTCATAGCTTGATAGATCATTTCTTTTTAGCAGTGAATATTACTCCATTGTCCAGATGGACCACAGTTTATTTCTCCATTTGCATCTTGATTGCTTCCAAATTTAGGCAATTATGAATAAACCTGCTATAAGTATTTGTGTGCGGTTTTTTTGTAGACCTGAGTTTTCACCTCCTTTGGGTAAATACCAAGGAGCATAGTTACTGGATCATATGGTAAGAATGTGTTTAGTTTTCTAAGAACCTGACAAAATGTCTTCCAAAGTGACTGTACCATTTTGCATTCTCTCCAGCAATGAATGAGAGCTCCTGTTGTGCCTCATTTTCACTGAATTTTCATCATTCTCATAGGTGTGTAGTAGTATGTCATTGCAGTTTTGATTTTCATTTCCCTGATGACATGTGATGAGGAGGATCTTTTCATATGCTCATTTGCCATCTGTATTATCCTTGATGAGGAGTCTTTTCAGATCTTTTGCCAATTTAAAAAATTAATATGAGAACACTTACATGATCTACACTCAACAAAATTTTGAAGTGTGTAATACAGGACTGTATTGTACACTTATAGGCAATGTGTTGTACAGCAGATCTCTAGAACTTCTTCATCTTATAGCATTGAAACTTTACAGCCATTGAACACCATCTCCCCATTTCCCCCTCTCTTCAGCCCTTGGCAACCACCATTCTACTCTCTGATTCAGTGAACTTTACTATTTTAAATACCTCATGTAAGTGGAATCATGCAATATTTATCCTTCTATGACTAGCTTATTTCACTTGGCACAATATCCTTCAGGGATATCCATGTTGTTGCATATGGCAGCATTTCCTTCTATTTAAGGCTGAATGGTATTCCAGTGTGTGTATATATGACAGTTCCTTTGTCTATTCATCTACTAATGGGCATTTAGGTTGTTTCCATGTCTTGGATATTGCGAATAATACTGCAATGAAGATGTGAGTGCAGATACATCTTCAAGATCCTTATTTCAATCCTTTGGTATATATACCCAGAGTGACTTCCCCAGTGGCTCAGATGGTAAAGTGTCTGCCTACAATGCAGGAGACCCAGGTTCTATCCCTGGGTCGGGAAGATCCTCTGAGAAGGAAATGACAACCCACTTCAGTACTCTTGCCTGGAAAATGCAACGGATGGAGGAGTGTGGTAGGCTACAGTCCATGGGGTCACAAAGAGTCAGACACGACTGAATGACTTCACTTTCACTTTTCTTTTCTTTCCAGAGTCGTAATTATATAGTGGTTTTATTTGTAAGTTTTGAGGACCCCCCCCCATATATTTTCCATGGTGACTATATCATTTTACTTTCCCATCAACAGTGTACAAGGGTTCCAATTTTTCCACATTCTCTAAGCACTTGTTATCTTTTGATAGTATCTATCCTAGCAGGTGTGAGGTGAGAGCTTATTGTAGTTTAGGTATGAATTTCTATGATGATTAGTGATGCTGACCACCTTTTAGAATTCCTCTTCCATTTTCCATAAGCCTTTAAAGATCACCAAAAAAGGTTACATTCATCACTTTTCTCAGTATAATTATAAATCATGTGGTCAGAAGATTTGATCTATTGCATTAACTACATACTTTCCTCTGTTTTATCACCTATATTGGGCTTAAAATATTCCTTTCCAAACTTTCAATATGTCCAGTGTAAAAATCATTGTCTTCAACAGAAAGGATGGGGGCAAAATGATAGCTCAGTAATTCTTATCTTTTTTTAAATCACATGTTAATGTAGCATATGGCCCCAAGCATTTCACCCACATTAATCAGCATATGTGAGGGATGGTCATAGCATAAAGGTGTATATATTGTAGTGGGATCAAAAGACTTGAATTTTAAACCCACTTCCGTCCCTGTGCTTACATTTGTTGTTGTGATTTTTGGCAAGTTGCTTCCCATCTATGAACCTTAGTGTCAAATGATTTGAAACAAATGATGCCAATTATCTTCTGCAGATTCTTTAATTCCAAGGGTCCATTACATATGAAACTTCTGTAGTTTTGGATGCCCACTGCTTTTATGTTATCCATTGTCCCTACAGATGTCTAGGACCCCTTTTGTGTTCTTCCTTTGTTTCTTTTTATTTTGTTCATTTCTAGATGGGCTTTAGCCAATTCAGATCAGTAATTATAGATGTTAATTGAATTATAGAATTTTATAGCTGCATCTTCCACAGGATGTTCACAGTGAGAAACACCAACAAATTATAAAGACTCATTTGCAAATGTACCATAAAGTTGCTAGTAGCATCAAAGTTTGGAAATATCTAATTACCTGTAGACATAGATTTTAATTAATTAATTAAATTAATTTACATTGTTGTCTTGGTTTTGCCATACATTGACATGAATCTGTCATGGGTATACATGTGTTCCCCTTCCAGAACCCCCCTCCCACCTCCCTCCTGATTCCACCTCTCTGGGTCATCCCGGTGCACCAGCCCTGAGCACCCTGTATCAAGCATCAAACCTGGGCTTGGTGATATATTTCACATATGATAATTTACATGTTTCAATGCCATTCTCCCATATCATCCCACACTTGCCCTCTCCCATAGAGTCCAAAAGACTGTTCTATACATCTGCATCTCTTTTGCTATCTTGCATACAGGGTTAGGATTATGCAATATATATATATATTTCTAAATTCCATATATATGCATTAGTATACTGTATTGTTATTTTTCCTTCTGGCTTACTTCACTCTGTATAATAAGCTCCAGTTTCGTCCACCTGAGTAGAACTGATTCAAATGTATTCTTTTTAATGGTTGAGTAATATTCCATTGTGTATATGTACCATAGCTTTCTTATCCATTCGTCTGTTGATGGACATCTAGGTAACTTCCATGTCCTGGCTATTGTAAACAATGTGGCGATGAACACTGGGGTACACGTGGCTCTTTCAATTCTGGTTTCCTCGGGGTATATGCCCAGAAGTGGGATTGCTGGGTCATATGGCAGGTCTACTTCCAGTTTTTTAAGGAATCTCCACACTGTTCTCCATAGTGGCTGTACTAGTTTGCATTCCCACCAACAGTGTAAGAGGGTTCCCTTTTCTCCACATCCTCTCCAGCATTTATTGCTTGTAGACTTTTGGATGGCAGCCATTCTGACTGGTGTAAAGTCGTACCTCATTGTGGTTTTGATTTGCATTTCTCTGATAATGAGTGATGTTGAGCATCTTTTCATGTGATTGTTAGCCATTTTTATATCTTCTTTGGAGAAATGTCTGTTTAGTTCTTTGGCCCACTTTTTGATTTTGTCATTTGTTTTTCTGGAATTGAGCTGTAGGAGTTGCTTATATATTTTTGAGATTAATTGTTTGCCCATTGCTTCATTTGCTATTATTTTCTCCCATTCTGAAGGCTGGCTTTTCACCTTGCTTTTAGTTTCCTTTGTTGTGCAGAAACTTTCATTTTTAATTAGGTCACATTTGTTTATTTTTGCTTTTGTATCCAATATTCTAGGAGGTGGGTCATAGAGGATCCTGCTTTGGTTTAAGTCAGAGAGTGTTTTGCCTATGTTTTCCTCTAGGAGTTTTATAGTTTCTGGTCTTATGTTTAGATCTTTGATCCATTTTGAGTTTATTTTTGTGTATGGTGTTAGAAAGTGTTCTAGTTTCATTCTTTTACAAGTGGCTGTCCAGTTTTCCCAGTACCACTTGTTAAAGAGGTTGTCTTTTCTCCATTGTATATTCTTGTCTCCTTTGTCAAAAATAAGGTGTCCTTAGGTGCATGGATTTATCTCTGGGCTTTCTATTTTGTTCCATTGATCTATATTTCTGTCTTTGTGCCAGTACCATACTGTCTTGATGACTTTGGCTTTGTAGTATAGCCTAAATTCAGGCACGTTGATTCCTCCAGTTCCATTCTTCTTTCTCAAGATTGCTTTGGCTATTCGAGGTTTTTTGTATTTCCATACACATTGTAAAATTATTTGTTCTAGTTCTCTGAAAAAGACCTCTGGTAGCTTGATAGGAATTGCACTGAATCTATAGATTGCTCTGGGTAGTATACTCATTTTCACTATATTAATTCTTCTGATCCATGATCACAGTATATTTCTCCATCTATTTGTGTCCTCTTTGATTTCTTTCATCAGTGTTTTATAGTTTTCTCAGTATGTAGGTCTTTTGTTTCTTTAGGTAGATATACTCCTAAATATTTCGTTCTTTTTGTTTTGATGGTGAATGGAATTGTTTCCTTAATTTCTCTTTCTGTTTTCTCATTGTTAGTGTATAGGAATGCAAGGGATTTCTGTGTGTTGATTTTGTATCCTACAACTTTATTATATTCACTGATTGGCTCTAGTACTTTTCTGGTAGAGTCTTTAGGGTTTTCTCTGTAGAGGATCATGTCCTCTGCAAACAGTGAGAGTTTTACTTCTTCTTTTCAAATCTGGATCCCTTTAATTTCTTTATCTGCTCTGATTGCTGTGGCCAAGACTTCCAAAACTATGTTGAATAGTAGTGGTGAGAGTGGGCACACTTGTCTTGTTCCTGACTTTAGGGGAAATGCTTTCACCTTTTTACCATTGAGGATAAGGTTTGCTGTGGATTTGTCATATATAGCTTTTATTGTGTTGAGGTATGTTCCTTCTATTCCTGCTTTTTGGAGGTTTTTTTTTTATCATAAATGGATGTTGAATTTTGTCAAGGGCTTTCTCTGCATTTGTTGAAGTAATCTTGTGGTTTTTATTTTTCAATTTGTTAACGTGGTGTATTACATTGATTGATTTGCGGATATTGAAGAATACTTGCACCCTTGGGAAAAACCCTACTTGGTCATGAAGTATGACCTTTTTAATGTGTTGTTGGATCCTATTTGCTAGAATTTTGTTAAGGATTTTTGCATCTATGTTCATCAGTGTTATTGGCCTGTAGTTTTCTTTTTTTGTGGCATCTTTGTCAGGTTTTGGAATTAGGGTGATGGTGGCCTTGTAGAACGAGTTTGGACATTTACCTTCCTGTGCAATTTTCTGGAAGAGTTTGAGTAGACTAGGTGTTACCTCTTCTCTAAATTTTTGGTAAAATTCAGCTGTGAAGCCATCTGATCCTAGGCTTTTGTTTGTTGGAAGATTTCTGATTACAGTTTCAATTTCTGTGCTTGTGATGGGTCTGTTCAGATTATCTATCTCTTCCTGGTTTAGTTTTGGAAAGTTTTACTTTTCTAAGAATTTATCCATTTCTTCCAAGTTGTCCAGTTTATTTGCATATAGTTGCTGATAATAGTCTCTTATGATCCTTTGTAGACATAGATTTTTAGAACATTCAGTTTTGCAGGTGAAAAACTGATGTTCTAAAAGGTGAAGACCAACTTTTCCATTCTCCTATGTTTTCCATGAGGAAAGATTTCCCCCTGTACTCTAAAGGAGTCTGTTTATTCCCTCATCTACTAATTTTGGTGACTCACCTGACTGATGAATTCGGGAGCCTAAACTGATCACGTGTAACTGAGCTTCTTCCTCCTCCTGTTCTCTTGGTTGCCACCGCCTACAAGAAGCCTACTTTTTCCCTACTTCTTTATTCTTTACATTTTATATGGACAATCTTTCATATAAGGTTGAATAGTATTGCCTGTAAATGAATTGTGCAATATTAAGGAAACCACATTCTCCAACATTCGCTTTATCAGTAATAAAGATGACATTTTGATCTTCATGTGCATGACTTCTCCATCTTTCAGTTAGTTTCAAACTTAGGAAACAAAGGTTGAGCTCTAATGCAGTCCCCTTAAAGCCCTTATAATCAGAAAGAAGAACTCCTATAAACCTAGTAGTCACATGGAACCTCTGTGAACTTCATCATGCTCCACTGTGTGTCGGGAGAGTCATTCCAATAAATGTCTTATCAGAGCAAAAAGGTTGTTTGGTTTCATGTCTAATAATTTGTGGATCTCCTAATGGTAGACTCCTGTGTTACTCCCATTAACAGATTGAAATGCCTACTGAATGAGTATTTTCTTCTGGTCAATCCAGTAACGTTAGGAAACTCCTACCAGAAAGTCAACACACAAGATCTGGTTCTTTGAAGAAACCTTATACTTGTGGCTTTCATATAAGCCTGTAAGCTTTTTTTTTTTTAGTCTCTGTATGTAATCTGTACTTTTATTTATAAACTGCCCATAATGATAATGATGAGTTTAATGATTTATGTTCTCAAACCATCTGAGCTATTACTTACATTAGCAAGTTAACATTTATTAAGTATTCCCTCTTCCTCATCCTTGTATCTTTTTTTTATTAGTTTTGCCATACAATGACATGATATCGCCATGGGTTTACATATGCTCCCCCTCCAGAACCCCCCTCCTTCCTCCCTCCCCCCGGGAAATCTCGATGCACCAGCCCCAAGCATCAATCCTGGGCTGGCGATTGATTACACATATGATAATTAACATGTTTCAAGGCCATTCTCCCATATGATCCCACCCTTACCCTCATCCACAGAGTCCACGAGTCTGTTCTATACATCTGTGTTCCTTTTGCTGTCTCGCATGCTGGGTTCTCATTACCATCTTTCCAAATTCCATATATATGCGTTAGTATACTGTATTGTTGTTTTTCCTTCTGGCTTACATCACTCTGGATAATAGGCTCCAGTTCCATCCACCTGAGTAGAACTGATTCAAATGAATTTTTTTAATGCTGAGTAATATTCCATTGTGTATATTTACCATGGCTTTCTTATCCATTCGTCAGTTCATGGGCATCTAGGTTGCTTCCATGTCCTGGCTATTGTAAACAATGTGGCGATGAACATTGGGGTACAAGTGGCTCTTTCATTTCTGGTTTCCTCGGTGTATATGCCCAGCAGTGGGATTGCTGGGTCATATGGCAGGTCTATTTGCAATTTTTTGTGGAATCTCCACACTGTTTTCCATAGTGGCTGTACTAGTTTGCATTCCCACCAACAGTGTAAGAGAGTTCCCTTTTCTCCACATCCTCTCCAGCATTTATTGCTTGTAGATTTTTGGATTGCAGCCATTCTGACTGGTGTAAAATGATACCTCATTGTGGTTTTGATTTGCATTTCTCTGATAATGAGTGATGTTGAGCATCTTTTCATGTGTTTGTTTGCCATTTTTATGTCTTCTTTGGAGAAACGTCTGTTAAGCTCTTTGGCCCACTTTTTGATTGGGTCGTTTATTTTTCTAGAATGGAGCTGCAGGAGTTGCTTGTATATTTTTGAGATTAATTGTTTGTCCGTTGCTTCATTGGCTATTATTTTCTCCCATTCTGAAGGCTGTCTTTTCACCTTGCTTATAGTTTCCTTTGTTGTGCAGTAGCTTTTAATTTTTTTTTTTTTAACAAGGTGAAGAAAGATATTTCCAGGGATATCTCAGCACTGCCACATTGAATGAAATGGCCTGGAGTGAAATGTGAGGATTCCTACAGATTCCAATGAACTATACTTTTGGACTGAATGAGCTTATTATCAGACTGGACTTGCCCTAGTGTAGCAGAAATTCTTTTCCCCCTTAGCTTTATTGGGGCTCCTCAGATGGTGCCAGTGATAAAGAATCCACCTGCCAATTCAGAAGATGAAAGAGAAACAGGTTCAATCCCTGGTTCAGGAGGATCCCCTCGAGGAGGAAATGGCAACCCACTCCAGTATTCTTGCTTGGGAAATTCCATGGACAGAGGAGCCTCATGGGCTGCAGTCCATGGGGTTGCAAAGAGTCGGACACAACTGAGCACAGTATTAGTTAGTTACCTTTATTATATGTGCTCTGAATTTAGGACAAAATCATTCTACCTCCAACCTTCTAAAATTTAGTTAGAAGAAAATTCCTATAAATCTTATTTCAGGAGAGCAAAAAATCTTTGACAACTGCAATAGAATGACGCTAGTATCCTTCAGCAGGGAGAGGAAAAACCATGCTGAGTAAGATACTGGCCTGTCTACTTGTGATTCTATTATGTTAATCTATAAAGTATCCACACCTAATGTCCTATTTTTCTGGCTGGAGAAACCCCTTAGCAAATACTTAGCAAATTAACAGTCTGTGTTTCTTTGCCAGAGCTTCCAAAACAGCCCTTTCCCTTAGAGCAATAAAAAAAAAACAGGACCAAATGTGGGAGAGAAGAAAATTACACTGTTAAATAATTGAAAAGAGTGGCTTTTGGGTGATGTTTTTATTTCTTTATTTTTATTTTTGGATGATTTTTAAAGAAACTTTGTTGAAGTAAGGGAAAGAAACAGGAAATTGTGATACCTTTCAAACTGAATGAACCAAGTCACTCTAGGTTAGATTTTATTTAAAGACTTTGAAATTTGTAATCTATATATCACTTATCATTATGTTTTATTTCCCCTTATTTTATTTTATTTTTTTTTTTAAATTTATTTTATTATTTTTTTTTTTAATTATTGTTTTAGCCATACATTGTTATGATATCACCATGGGTTTACATATGCTTCCCCTCCGGGTCCCCCCTCCCTCCTCCCTCCCCCCCGGGAAATCTCGCTGCACCAGTCCCGAGCATCAAAAAACCACAATGAGGTACCACTTTACACCAGTCAGAATGGCTGCCATCCAAAAGTCTACAAGCAATAAATGCTGGAGAGGATGTGGAGAAAAGGGAACCCTCTTACACTGTTGGTGGGAATGCAAACTAGTACAGCCACTATGGAAAACAGTGTGGAGGTTCCTTAAAAAGCTGCAAATAGACCTGCCATATGACCCGGCAATCCCACTGCTGGGCATATACACCGAGGAAACCAGAATTGAAAGAGCCACGTGCACCCCAATGTTCATCGCTGCATTGTTTACAATAGCCAGGACATGGAAGCAACCTAGATGCCCATCAACTGACGAATGGATAAGAAAGCTGTGGTATATATACACAATGGAATATTACTCAGCATTAAAAAAAAAATTCATTTGAAGCAATCCCCTTATTTTCTTAGCAAAGTTTAATTTTGGAAATTCTGTTTTCAACTGAAATAATAGCGTAGTGAGTTTTTTCACACTCCAATCAATATTGAGATAGGATAGATTCAGTACACAAATGAATAAAATGAGCTTCTACTCTGTGTCAGCTACATATAAGGCAATAAAGTTTTCATTATGAGCCAACAACAGATATGGTCCCTATTTTACTAAGCTTTCAAATATGAAGGGGGATATTTATGAAATAATCACATAATGGAAGCCTGTATAGCATTTATAAAGAAAACATTACAGAGAACTGTAAGAGCATATACAGCTGATCTTGTGTAAGCTGAATAATTTGAGAAGATTTACCTATGAATGGGATGTTTACACTGAAAGCTAAAAGGTAGATAAAAATGAGGTATGTGAAAGGAGCAGAGAGATATATTCAGGGCAATGGGAACAGCATATGAAGAGGCCCAGAATTATTAGTATCTAGAAGTACTGAATATGGCTAGAAGGTAAAAACCAAGCAAGAGTACAAAAAAGTGACACCAAAATGGTAAATATGGGACAGATATTGCAGGGTTCATAAACTCTGTTAAAGACCGGACTTTATTTTAAGTGCAGTTGGGAACCACTGAAAGGTCTTAAGCAATGCTGGCATGTGTGTCTATGTGGTAGGAGAGGGAGGGAAAGTCACATTTATATTTTATAGAGTGACTATCCTGGCTCTAGTATGGAGACTAGAATACAAGGAATTTATAAAGAGAACAAGGAGACCAGTCTAGAGACTACTAAAATCACCATGTGAGAAATGATGGTGACTGAGTTGGAGTGAGAGGAAAGTGAAAGTGCAAGTCGCTCAGTTGTGTCCAACTCTTTGCAACCCCATAGACCATACAGTCCATGGAGTCCTCCAGGCAGAATACTGGAGTGGGTATGGTAGACTATCCCTTCTCCAGGGGATCTTCCCAACCCAGGGATTGAACTCAGATCTCCCTCATTGCAGGCAGATTCTTTTCCAACTGAGCCACCAGGGAAGCCCAAGAATACTGGAGAGGGTAGCTTATCCCTTCTCCAGCAGATCTTCCTGACCCAAGAATCGAACCAGAGTCTCCTGCATTGCAGGTGAATTCTTTGCCAACTGAGCTATAAGAGTGTTGAAATGGTAAATTGTGGAGATAGGGAAAGCAGTCAAATTTCAGGTGTCTTGGTCAATTAGTACTAAGTTGAACATGGATTTGGGGATTCCCCAATGTCATTCTGCAATGTTTTTACTTGCTGGACTGTATGAATGGAAGGATTGTTTGCTTAAAGACAAAATACTGGAAGAATAGAGTTTGCTTATTTGGGGTAGAAGAGAGAAGATGAGTTATATTTTAACATTTAGTTTGAGACATCTGTGAAATCATGGAAGGAGATGAGAAGGCCATGTGGGACAGGAACCAGGACAAGCCCAGCTCTTCAGGGCAGAGTCTCAGAGGACAAGAAGGGTGAGGAACATCCTATGGGCTTCCAAGGTGCCAGCCCAGAAGGATTTCTGTGGGAGGGCTTCAGCCTGGCACAGATGGCTGAGAGGTTGAGAGACTACAAGGACCCACAGGTAACCCTGGAGCGCTGACCCCAAGAAGGTCCTGGGCCAGGGGCCTTGGCGATAGGCTGTCCTGTGGGGCTGATGGAGACCGAGGCAGAGTGGAGGAGATGGGGAGACAGAGATACCAGGCGGGAAGTCTATGCAAAGAGAAAAAACCAACATATGTGACTCTCGAGGGGGCTGTGAAGAGGGGATGGGAGCGGACAGAGGCCAGTGACCGGCTGGGGACTTGATTCCCAAGGAGGTATGTCCTCTTGCATCTTTGGAAGATGGGGGATGTTGATGACACAGGACCAAGAGTGAGACAGAGTGAGCTGTTCCAAGAACCCTGAGCAGGGTGGGGAGCTGGGTAACAAGCTCACAGCAGGTAAAGGGAAGGCTTCCTGGCCTTCTAAAGGGGTAGGAGCCTTCTCCTCCATCACTGCAGGGGAAAGGAGGGCAGAATGGCAGGGACTCAAATGCATGGGGACCTCAAGCGTTAAGGGGCTCCTATGTTGGCTCGGGATGGGAGAGAAGCCCTTTCGAGCAGGGATTCTGGAAGGCCCCTCCACACCACCAAGGAAAACCAAGCTGAGAGCCTTCTAGTTGCAGTGGCCTTTCCTCCTTCACCTGCCAGGAGCTGGTCCCCCTCTCATGCCTGGTGGGTGGTCTCCCATTCCTTTCTACCCAGACGATGGGGAGATCCCGCTCATGAGGAGGCCTGGGGTCGTCTGGGAGCTCGTTGCCCTCAGAGGAGGCCTCGCTCACTTCTGTCCTGCCTCCATGCCCCCTTCGCATCTTAGCTCTGGTCATCACCGTGGGTGTCACCTGGATCGTAGTCAGCACCCTCCTCAGTGGTGGTTTCGTATCCAGCAACTCTTCGCCAGTGAGTGTGAGACTTTCCCTTGCCCCTCTATGAGGGTCACAGGTGGCAGGCAACCGGACTTGTGGGCTGAGGCTCAGGATGGGGCTGGCAGTGGTCTGCTTTTTCTGTCTCCTCCTGGTGGGACACCAGGAGCTGTACTCCCTGGCCTGCCTCTTGGCGTCTGGCACAGCCTGATCTTACCACCCAGTTGCTTCGGTTGGACACACCAATCCCCACTCATTAGAATTCAGTCAGTCCAGTTGGAGTCACTGAGGTCTGAGTGGGGGGCAAAGAGAGGTTCTGCTGAATCTTGGGGATGACACCCTTGTTGATCCCTGGAGGTTTTCCACTGGGTTCTAAGATGGGGAGGGAACTCGGGCCCTCCTTGCTGGGGACACCTCACCTATGTACTTTTATTTTTGAATGAATGAAGTTACTCAGTTGTGTTGACTCTTTGTAACCCTGTGGACTGTAGCTTACCAGGCTCCTCTGTCCATGGGATTTTCCAGGCAAGCGTACTGGAGTGGTTGCCATTTCCTTCTCCAGGGGATCTTCCCGACCCAGGGATCAAACTCAGGTCTCCTTCACTGTAGGCAGAAGCTTTACCGGCTGAGTCACCAGGGAAATTTCATCAATAAAAAGTACAGAACAGGGATGTAACCTGTGTCCCCTGCATCAGTATGCATATTCCTTACCACTGAGCCACCAGGAAAGCCCTAAAGTTTTATTTATTAAATTCAGCTCAGTTCAGTCACTCAGTTGTGTCCAACTCTTTGCGACCCCATGAATCACAGCATGCCAGGCCTCCCTGTCCATCACCAACCCCTGGAGTCTACCCAAACCCATGTCCATCCAGTCGGTGATGCCATCGAGCAATCTCATCCTCTGTTTCCTCCTTCTCCTCCTGCCCCCAATCCTTCCCAGCATCAGGGTCTTCCATTGAGTCAATTCTTTGCATGAGGTGGCCATGGTATTGGAGTTTCAGCTTCAATTTCAGTCCTTCCAATGAGCACTCAAGACTGATCTCCTTTAGGATGGACGGGTTGGATCTCCTTGCAGTCCAATGGACTCTAAAACTCTTCTTGATTACCACAGTTCAAAAGCATCAATTCTTTGGTGCTCAGGTTTCTTCACCGTCCAACTCTCACATCCATACATGACTACTGGAAAAACCATAGCCTTGACTAGACGGATCTTTGTTGGCAAAGTAATGTCTCTGATTTTCAATATGCTATCTAGGGTGGTCATAACTCTCCTTCCAAGGAGTATGCGTCTATTAATTTCATGGCTACAATCACCATCTGCAGTGATTTTGGAGCCCCCAAAAATAAAGTTTGAAAATGTTTCCACTGTTTCTCCATCTATTGGACATGAAGTGATGGGACCAGATACCATCATCTTAGTTTTCTGAATGTTGAGCTTTAAGTCAATTTTTTCACTCTCCTTTTTCACTTTCATCAAGAGGCTTTTTAGTTCCTCTTCACTTTCTGCCATAAGGGTGGTGTAATCTGCATATATGAGGCTATTGATATTTCTCCCAGCAATCTTTATTTCAGCTTGTGCTTCTTCCAGCCCAGCATTTCTCATGATGTACTCTTCATATAAGTTAAATAAGCAGGGTGAGAATATACAGCGTTGGCGTACTCCTTTTCCTATTTGGAACCAGTCTGTTGTTTCATATCCAGCTCTAACTGTTGCTTCCTGACCTGCATACAGGTTTCTCAAGAGGCAGGTCACGTGGTCTGGTATTTCCAGCTCTTTCAGAATTTTTCACAGTTTATTGTGATTCACTCAGTCAAAGGCTTTGCCATAGTCAATAAAGCAGAAATAGATGTTTTTCTGGAACTAACATGCTTTCTCGATGATCCCGCAGATGTTCACAATTTGATCTCTGGTTCCTCTGCCTTTTCTAAAACCATCTTGAACATTTGGAAGTTTACGGTTCATAAATTGCTGAAGCGTGGCTTGGAGAATTTTGAGCATTACTTTACTAGCATGTGAGGTGAGTGCAATTGTGCGGTAGTTTGAACATTCTTTGTCATTGCTTTTCTTTTGGATTGGAATGAAAACTGACCTTTTCCCATCCTGTGGCCAGTGCTGAGTTTTCCAAATTTGCTGGCATATTGAGTGCAGCACTTTCACAGCAGCAGCATCTTTCAGGATTTGAAATAGCCAACTGAAATTCCATCACCTCCACTAGCTTTGTTCATAGAGATGCTTTCTAAGGCCCACTTGACTTCACATTCCAGGATGTCTGGCTCTAGGAGAGTGATCATACCATCATGATTATTTCAGTTGTGAAGATCTTTTTTGTACAGTTCTTTTGTGTATTCCTGCCACCTCTTCTTAATATCTTCTTCTTCTGTTTGGTCCATACCATTTCTGTCCTTTATTGTGCCCATTTTTGCATGAAAATTTCCCTTGGAATCTCTAATTTTCTTGAAGAGATTTTTAGTCTTTCCCATTCTGTTGTTTTCCTCTATTTCTTTCCATTGATCACTGAGGAAGTCTTTCTTACCTCTCCTTGCTATTCTTTGGAACTCTGCATTCACATGGGAATATCTTTCCTTTTCTCCTTTGCTTTTCATTTCTCTTCTTTAAACAGCTATTGGTAAGGCCTCCTCAGACAGCCATTTTGCTTTTTTGCATTTCTTTTCCTCAGGGATGGTCTTAATCCCTGTCTCCTGTACAATGTCATGAACTTCTGTCCATAGTTCATCAGGGACTATCAGATCTATTCCCTTAAATCTATTTCTCACTTCCACTGTATCATCATAAGGGATTTTATTTAGGTCATACCTGAATGGTCTAGTGGTTTTCCCTACTTTCTTCAATTTACGTCTGAATTTGGCAATAAGGGGTTCATGATCTGAGCCACAGTCAGCTCTTGGTCTTGTTTTTGCTGACTGTATAGAGCTTCTCCATCTTTGGCTGCAAAGAATATAATCAATCTGATTTCGGTGTTGACCATCTGGTGATGTCCATGAATAGAGTCTTCTCTTGTGTTTTTGGAAGAGGGTATTTGCTATGACCAGTGCATACTCTTGGCAGAACTCTGATAGCCTTTGCCCTGCTTCATTCTGTACTCCACGGCCAAACTTGCCTCTTACTCCAGGTGTTTCCTGACTTCCTACTTTCGCATTACTGTCCCCTATAATGAAAAGGGCATCCGTTTGGGTGTTAGTTCTAAAAGATCTTGTAGGTCTTCAAAGAACTGTTCAACTTCAGCTTCTTCAGTGTTACTGGATGGGGAATAGGCTTGGATTACTGTTATATTGAATGATTTGCCTTGGAAATGACCAGAGATCATTCTATCATTTTTGAGATTGCATCCAAGTACTGCATTTCAGACTCTTTTGTTGACCATGGTGGCTACTCCATTTCTTCTAAGAGATTCCTGCCCACAGTAGTAGATTTAATGGTTAAATTCACCCATTCCAGGCCATCTTAGTTCACTGATTCCTAGAATGTCAATGTTCACTGTTGCCATCTCCTCTTTGACCACTTCCAATTTGCCTTGATTCATGAACCTAACATTCCAAGTTTTTATGCAATATTGCTCTTTACAGCATTGGACCTTGCTTCTATCACCAGTTACATCCAAAACTGCGTATTGTTTTTGCTGTGGCTCTATCCTTTCATTCTTTCTGGAGTTATTTCTCCAATGATCTCCAATAGCATATTGGACACCTACCCACATGGGAAGTTCATCTTTCAATGTCCTGGTTTTTTTGCCTTTTCATACTGTTCATGGGGCTCTAAAGGCAAGAATAGTGAAGTGGTTTGCCATTCTCTTTTCCAGTGGACCACGATCTGTCAGACCTCTCCACCATGTCTCGACCATCTTGGGTGGCCCCACACAGCATAGCTTAGTTTCATTGAGTTAGACAAGGCTGTGGTCAGTGTGATCAGATTGGCTAGTTTTCTGTTTTTATGGTTTCAGTGTGTTTGCTCTCTGATGCCCTCTTGCAACACCTACCATCTTACTTGGGTTTCTCTTACCTTGGATGTGGAGTATCTCTTCATGGCTGCTCCAGCAAAGTGCAGCCACTGCTTCTTATCTTGAACGAGGGGTAGCTTCTCACAGCCTCCCCTCCTGACCTTGAACGTGGAGCAGCTCCTCTCGGCTCTCCTGCACCCATGCAGCCACCGCTCCTTGGACGTGTGGTTGTTCCTCTCGGCTGCTGCCCCAACCTCGCACGTGGGGTAGCTCCTCTCGGCTGCACTTCTGCGTGGTCCGTCGCAGCTGTTGTGCTTTGGAGAATATAGGTGAGAGCACCTCAGTCCCTATATTTTATTGATATCATTGACTGTGTGCACACACTAAGTCTCTTCAGTCATATCCTACTCTGTGCAATCCCTTGAACTCTAGCCCGCCAGGTTCCTTTAACCATGGAATTCTCCAGGCAAGAATACCAGAATATTCTGGTATTAAGACTTCCCTCGTGGCTCAGATGGTAAAGCACCTGACTACAATTTGGGAGACATAGGTTCTATCCTGGATTGGGAAGATCTCCTGAAGAAGCACATAGCAACCCACTACAATATTCTTGCCTGGAAAATCCCATGGAGGAACCTGGTAGGCTACAGTCTATGGGGTCGCAAAGAGTTGGTCATGTAATGATACCTCTTGACAATTTAATTTGCAATTCTCTAATAACATATAATGCTGAGCATCTTTTTTATGTTTATTTGCCATCTGTAATTTTCTTTGGTGAGTGTCTGTTCAGATCTTTTACTTGTTTTCTTTATTGTTGAGTTTTAAGATTAGCTTATATATTTTGAATACAAGCCCTTTACAACATATGATGTGTTTTGCAAGCATCTTCTCCCAGTCTATGGCTTGTCTTTTAATTCTCTTAACAGTATCTTGAGCAGAGAAGAAGTTTTTAATTTCAATGAAGTCCAGCATCATTTTTTTCCTTTTCATGGCTTTTCCTCCCTTTCATGGATCATGCTTTTGCTGTTGTATCTAAAAAGTTATCATCAATCCCAAGGTCACTAAGTTTTTCCTATGTTATTTATCTAGAAATTTTTTGCATTTTTAAATGTAGGACTATGATCCATTTGGTGTTAATTTTTGTGAAACGTATAAGTTTTGTGTAAACTTTAGAACCAGTTTGTCAGAATCTACAAAATAACTTGCTGAGATTTTTGCCTGAGGTTGTATTGAAGCTATAGATTGAAGTGGGAAGAATTGACATCCTTCTAATATTAAGTCTTCTTATGAGTAAACGTTGAATATCTCTTCAGTTACTTAGATCTTTTTAATTTCTTTCATCAGAATTTTGTAGTTTGCTTTCCCCCAGCTGTCAGTTCAGTTCAGTCGCTCAGTCCTGTCTAACTCTTTGTGACCCCGTGGACAGCAGCATGCCAGGCTTCCCTGTCCATCACCAACTCCTGGAGCTTACTCAAACTCATGTCCATTGAGTTGGTGATGCCATCCAATCATCTCATCCTCTGTTGTTCCCTTGTCCTCCTGCCTTCAATCTTTCCTAGCATCAGAGTCTTTTCCTCCAGGTTTATTGAATTATAATTGACAAATGAAGTTGTATATATTTAAGATGTACAATGTGATATTTTGATACATGTGAACATTGTGAAATGATTACAATAATTAATCCAATTATTATGTTCATTGCCTCATCTAGTTAACATTTTTGTGTATGTGATAAGAACACTTACGATCTACTTTCAGCAAATTTCAAGTATAAAAACAGTATTATTAACTTTAGCCATTATAATGCCTGTATCTTATTCTTCCAGCATAATTGAAACTGTGTATCTTTTGACCAACATCTGCCCATTTCTCCCACACGCAGATTGTTACTACCACCATTCTACTCCTTCAAACCTCTGGGTCATCACAGAGTACCAAGCTGAGCTCTTTGTGCTATACAGCAGTTTCCTACTAGTTATTTTACAAACCGTAGTGTCTGCATGTCAATGCCATTCTCTCAATTAGCAATTGAACTTTGTATATTATTAACCTTGTACCCTGAAACCATGGTATAATTACTTATGGGTTTCAGGTGGATGTTTCTTTGTTTGTTTGTTTGTTATTTTGATGGCAGATTTTTCTATGTAGGCAGGGATATCATCATGTAAAAACAAAGGCAGTTTTATTTCTTCCCAATATCAGTTCAGTACAGACGCCCAGTTGTGTTTGACTCTTTCCGACCCCATGAACTGCAGCACTCCAGGCCTCCCTGTCCATCACCAACTCCCAGAGTTTACTCAAACCTATGTCCATTGAGTTGATGATAACATCCAGCCAGCTCATCCTCGGTTATCGCCCTTCACCACCTGCCTTCAATCTTTCCCAGCATCAGGGTCTTTTCTGATGAATTAGCTCTTTGCATCAGATGGCCAAAGTATAGGAGTTTCAGCTTCAGCATCAGTCCTTCCAATGAATATTCAGGACTGATATCTTTTAGGATGGACTGGTTTGAACTCCTTGCTGTGCAAGGGACTCTCAAGAGTCTTCTCCAACACCACAGTTCAAAAGCATCAATTCTTCAGCACTCAGCTTTCTTTAGGTCCATCTCTCACATCCATACATGACTACTGGAAAAACCGTAGCTTTGACTACACAGACCTTTGTTGACAAAGTAATGTGTCTTCTTTTTAATATGCTATCTAGGTTGGTCAAAACTTTCCTTCCAAGGAGTAAGCATTTTTTAATTTCATGGCTGCAGTCACCATCTGCAGTGATTTTGGAGTCCCCCCAAATAAAGTCTGCCACCGTTTCCATTGTTTCCCTATCTATTTGCCATGAAGTGATGGGACTGGATGCATTATCTATGTTTTCTGAACATTGAGTTTTAATACAGATTTTTCACTTGCCTTTTTCACTTTCATCAAGAGGCTCTTCAGTTCCTCTTTGCTTTCTGCCATAAAAGTGGTGTCATCTGCATGTCTGAGGTTATTGTCACCCTGCAATCTTGATTCCAGCTTGTGCTTCATCAGACCTGGCATTTCACATGATGTACTCTGCATATAAGTTATATGCAGGGTGACAATATACAGCCTTGATGTACTCCTTTCCCAATTTGGAACCAGTCTTTTATTCCATACCTGCTTCTAACTGTTGTGTCCTTACCTGAATACAGATTTCTCAGGAGGCAGGTAAGGTGGTCTGGTATTCCCTTCTCCTTAAAATTTTCCACAGTTTGTGGTGATCCACAGAGTCAAATGCTTTAGTTTAGTCAGTGAAGAAGTAGGTGTTTTTTCCTGGGATTCTTTTGCTTTTTCAATGATCCAATGGATTTTGGCAATTTGATCTCTGGTTCCTCTGTATTTTCTAAATCCAGCTTGAACATCTGGAAGTTCTCGGTTCATGTACTTTTGAAGTCTAGATTGGAGAATTTTTGAGCATCTCTGCTTGTGTGTGAGGTGAGTGGAATTGTGCAGTATTTTGAACATTTTTTGACATTGCCTTTCTTTGGGATTGGAATGAAAACTGACCTTTTCCAGTGCTGTGGCCACTGCTGAGTGTTTCAAATTTGCTGACATGTTGAGTGCTGCACTTTCACAGCACCATCTTTTCGGATTTGAAATAGCTCAACTGAAATTCCATCACCTCCACTACCTTTGTTTGTAGTGATGATTCCTAAGGCCCATTTGACTTTGCACTTCATGATGTCTGGCTCTTGGTGAGTGATCACACCATTGCAGTTATCTGGGTCATGAAGATCTTTTTTTGTATAGTTATTCTGTGTATTCTTGCCACCTCTTGTTAATATCTTTTGCTTCTGTTAGACCCTTAGTGTTTGTCTCTTTTATTTTGCCCGTCCTTTCATGAAATATTTCCTTGGTATCTCCAATTTTCTTGAAGAGATCTCTAGTCTTTCCTATTCTATTGTTTTCCTCTATTTCTTTGCAGTGATCACTGAGGAAGGCTTTCTTATCTCTCCTTGCTATTCTTTGGAACTCTGCATTCAGATGGATACAGCTTTCCTTTTTTCCTTTAACTTCTGCTTTTCTTCTATTCTCAGCTATTTGTAAGGCCTCTTCAGACAATCATTTTGCATTTTTGCAATTCTTCTTGGTGGTGGTTTTGATCACCTCCTGCTGTTCAATGTTATGAACCTCCGTTCAAAGTTCTTCAGGCACTCTGTCTAATAGATCCAATCCCTTGAATCTATTTGCCACTTCTACTGTATAATCATAAGTGGTTTGATTTAGGTCATACCTGAGAGGTCTAGTGGTTTTCCCTACTTTCTTCAATTTAAGTCTGAATTTGTCAATAAGGAGTTCATAATCTGAGCCACAGTCAGCTCCTGGTCTTGTTTTTGCTTACTGTATGGAGCTTCTCCATCTTTGGTTGCAAAGAATATAATCAATCTGATTTCAGTATTGAGCATCTGGTGATGTCCAATGTGTAGAGTCTTCTCTTGTGTTGTTGGAAGAGGATGTTTACTATGACCAATGTGTTCTCTTGTCACAACTCTGTTAACCTTTGCCCTGCTTCATTTTGTCCTCCAAGGCCAAAGTTGCCTGTTAGTCCAGGTATATCTTGACTTATTACTTTTGCATGCCATTCCCCTATGATGAAAAAGACATTGTTTTTTCATGTTAGTTCTAGAAGGTCTTGTAGGTCTTCATGGAACCATTCAACTTCAGCTTCTTTGGCATTAGCGGTTGGGGCATAGACTTGGATTACTGTGGTACTGAATTGCTTGCCTTGGAAAAGAACATAGTCTTCCCTTCCTGACTTATTACATTAGCTCTTACTTTCAGTAAAATTTTGAATAAGGAGCAGTGAAAGAGACCATCTTTATTTTGTTACCAATCTTAGAAATGGGCTTCCCAGATGGTGCTAGTGGTAAGAATCTGCCTGCCAATGCAGGAGAGGAGACAGAGGTTCCATCCCTGGGTTGGGAAAATCCCATGGAGGAGGGCATGACAACCCACTCCACTATTCATGCCTGGAGAATCCATGGACCAAGGAGCCTTCCAGTCTGCAGTCCTGGGGTCACAAAGAGTCAGACATGACTGAGCACACTCACACATCTTAGTAGTAGAGCACTTAGTTCCTCATCATTATGTAGGTGTTTGAAGATGTTCTTTATAAAGTTGAGAAAGTTCCTCTTTATTCCTAGTCTCCTGAAAGTTCTTATCATGCATGGGTGCCGGACTTTGTCAATATTTTAGAAATTTTTTTCTTATATAATCGTATGATTTTTCTTCTTTAGGCTATTGATGATGAATATCATTGATTTTTGAATGTCAAACCAGTTCTCCATACAGTGAATAAATATAATTTGATTGTGGTGTCTAATTCTTTTTATACAGTCTTGGATTGAATTTGCTAATATTTTAAGAGAGTTTTTGCTAATATTCTGGGAGGATTTCTACATCTATATTCATCTATGTACATCTATGTTTTTACATCTATATTTGTTTGTTTTTTTCCTTCCTAGGAAGGAAAATGTCTTTTTCTAGTTTTAATGTTAGTATTGGCCTTCTAGAATGAATTAGGATGTGTTATCTTTATTCAATTTTTGGGGGGAGAGAGTGTAGAAAAAAATGATATCATTTCTTTAAATGTTATGTAGAATTCACCAGTGAAATCATCTGGGACAGGTGCTTTCTGTTTTGGAACTTTATTAACTGCCGATTCCACTTCTTTAATTAGATATAAACCAACTCAGATGATCTATTTCTCTTTGTGAGTTTTAATATATGTGTCTTTCAAGGAATTAGTCTATTTCATTTAAGTTATCAAATTTTTGGGCTGGTGTTGCTCACAATATAACTTTATTATCCTTTTAATGTCCATGGGGTCAATTGTGATGGCCCATCTTCTGCTTCTGATATTAGTAATTGCTGTTTTCTCTCTGTTTTTCTTGGTTAGCCTGGCAGAAGTTTTATCTATTTTATTGATTTTTTCAGAGAACTAGCTTTGGTTTCATTGATTTTCTCTATCAGTGTCCTGTTTTCCATGTCACTGATTTCTGCCCTATTTTTGTTTCATTACTTTTGCATTATTTGTGTTACATTTGTTCTTTTATTCTTTCCTAAGGTAGAAGCTTAGATTACTGACTTTATATCTTCTCTTCTAGTGTATACACTCAGGGTTATAAACTTCCCTCTAAGCACTATTTTTATTGTATCCCACATAGTTTGGTATGTTGTACTTTCATTTTCATTTATTTCAAAATATTTTTAAAATTTCTTTTCAGACCACAGTTTACACCCATGTGTCACTTAGAAGCATGTTGTTTAATCTCCAAATACTTTGAAGTTTTTCTACTTGTCTTGCTGTTTAATTCCATTGTGGTTTAAGAGTATGTATTATATGTTTTCTAACATTCTTTTTAATTTATTAAGGTGTGTTTCACGGCCCCAAATGTGGTCAGTCATGGGAATATTTCATGTGAGATTGAGAGTGTGCATTGCTATTTCTAGAAAACCATTCTATAAATGTCAATTATTAACAAATCCAGTTAGTTAATGGTGCTGTAAGTTCAATTATCTCCTTACTGATTTTTCTGCCTTCTGGATCTAAGTTCTGAGAGAGGAGTGTTGAAGTCTCCAGCTCTAATAATGAATTTGTCTATTCCTCCTTGCAGTTCCATCAGTTTTTGTCTCATGTATTTTGATTGTCTGTTTTTAGGCATATATATATATATGGGCTGAGAGGAGCTACCCCACAGCCAAGGTCAGGGGTGGCGGCTGAGAGGAGCAATCCCATAACTGAGGTCAGGGGAGGCAGCACGACCTAAATCAAATCTTTTATGATGATACAGTGGAAGTGAGAAATAGATTTAAGGGATTAGATCTGATAGACAGATTTCCTGATAAACTATGGACAGAGGTTCCTGACACTATAGAGGAGACAGGGATTAAGACCATCACTAAGAAAAAGAAATGCAAAAAAAAACCCAAAATGACTGTTTGAGGATGCCTTACAAATAGCTGTGAAAAGAAAAGAAGTGAAAAGCAAAGGAGAAAAGTAAAGATATTCCCATCTGAATGTAGAGTTCCAAAGAATATCAAGGAGAGATAAGAAAGCCTTCCTCAGCGATCAATGCAAAGAAATAAATGAAAACAATAGAATGGGAAAGACTAGAGATCTCTTCAAGAAAATTAGAGATACTAAGTGAACATTTCATGCAAAGATGGGCACAATAAAGGACAGAAACAGTATCGACCAAACAGAAGAAGATATTAAGAAGAGGTGGCAGGAATACACAGAAGAACTGTACAAAAAAGATCTTCACCACCCAGACAATCACCATGATATGATCACTATCCTAGAGCCAGATATCCTGGAATGTGAAGTCAAGTGGGCCTTAGAAAGCATCACTATGAACAAAGCTAGTGGAGGTGATGGAATTCCTGTTGAGCTATTTTAAATCCTAAAAGCTGATGCTGTGAAAGTGCTGCACTCAATATGCCAGCAAATTTGGAAAACTCAGCACTGGCCACAGGACGGGAAAACATCAGTTTTCATTCCAATCCCAAAGAAAGGCAATGCCAAAGAATGATTGAACTATCACACAATTGCACTCATCTCACATGCTGCTAGTAAAATAATGCTCAAAATTCTCCAAGCAAGGCTTCAGCAATACATGAACGGTGAGCTTCCAGATGTTCAAGCTGGTTTTAGAAAAGGCAGAGGGACCAGAGATAAAATTGCCAATATCTGCTGGATTATCGAAAAAGCAAGTTAGTTCCAGAAAAACATCTATTTCTACTTTATTGACTATGCCAAAGCTTTTGACTGTGTGGATCACAATAAACTGTGGAAAATTCTGAAAGAGATGGGAATACGAGACCCTCTGATCTGTCTCTTGAGAAACCTGTATGTAGGTCAGGAAGCAACAGTTAGAACTGGATATGAAACAACAGACTGGTTCCAAATAGGAAAAGGATTATGCCAACGCTGTATATTGTCACTCTGCTTATTTAATTTATATGCAGAAATGCTGGGAAATGCTGGGCTGGAAGAAGCACAAGCTGGAATCAAGATTTCAGGGAGAAATATCAATAACCTCATATATGCAGATAACACCACCCTTATGGTGGAAAGTGAAGAGAAACTAAAAAGCCTCTTGATGAAAGTGAAAGAGGAGAGTGAAAAAATTGACTTAAAGCTCAACATTCAGAAAACTAAGATGATGGCATCTGGTCCCATCACTTCATGGGAAATAGATGGGGAAACAGTGGAAACAGTGTCAGACTTTATTTTTGGGGGGCTCCAAAATCACTGCAGATGGTGATTGCAGCCATGAAATCAAAAGACGCCTACTCCTTGGAAGGAAAGTTATGGCTAACCTGGATAGCATATTAAAAAACGGAGACATTGCTTTGCCAACAAAGGTCCATATATTCAAGGTATAGTTTTTCCAGTAGTCATGTATGGATGTGAGAGTTGGACAGTGAAAAAGGCTGAGCGCTGAAGAATTGATGCTTTTGAACTGTAGTGTTGAAGAAGATTCTTTAGAGTCCCTTGGACTGCAAGGAGATCCAACCCGTCCATCCTAAAGGAGATCAGTCCTGGGTGTTCATTGGAAGGACTGATGTGAAGAGTTGACTCATTGGAAAAGACTCAATGGACATGGGTTTGAGTAGACTCTGGGAATTATTGATGGACAGGGAGGCCTGGTGTGCTACAGTTCATGGGGTCGCAAAGAATCAGACACGACTGAGTGACTGAACTGAAATGAACAGACAGTAAAGCGTCTGCCTACAATGCAGGAGACCTGGGTTCAATCCCTGTGTTGGGAATACTTCTGGAGAAGGAAATGGCAACCCACTCCAGTAGTCTTTCTTGGAAAATCCCATGGATGGAGGAGCCTGGTAGGCTACAGTCTGTGGGGTTGCAAAGAATCGGACATGCCTGAGCAACTTCACTTTCACTTAGGTCATTTAAGAATAATAAATATGAAATACTTTATTTGCTTTCATTTATGCTTGTTGTTGTTCAGTCACCATGTCATGTCTGAATATTTGTGACCCCATGGACTGCTGCACTCCAAGCTTCCCTGTTGCTCACGATTTCCCAGAGTTTGCCCAAGCTCATGTCCATTGAATGAGTCAATTGACTACTAACCAGTCAATTTTTTCATACAGGGTTCTAACTGCTGCTTCTTGACCTGCATACAGGTGTCTCAGGAGACAGGTAAGATAGTCTGGTATTCTTATCTCTTTAAGAATTTTCCACAGTTTATTATTATCCACGAAGTCAAGGGCTTTAGCATAGTTGATGAAACAGAGGTAGATATTTTTCTGGAATTCCCTTGCTTTCTCTGTGATCTGTGAATACTGGCAATTTGATGTCTGGTTCCTCAGCCCTTCCTAAACCCAGCTTGAACATCTGGAAGATCTCTGTTCACATAATGCTGAAGCCTAGGTTTAAGAATTTTGAGCGTAATCTTACTAGCATGAGAGATGAGTGCAATTGTCCAGTAGTTTGAACATTCTTTAGTACTGCCCATCTTGGGAGTTAGGATGAGGATTGACCTTTTCCAGTCCTGTAGCCACTGCTGGGTTTTCCAAATTTGCTAACAAATTGACTGCAGCACATTAATAGTATCATCTTTTAGGATTTTAAATAGCTCTGCTGGAATCCCATCACCTCCACTAGCTTTATTGACGGCAGTGCTTTCTAAGGCCCACTTGACTTCACACTCTAGAATGTCTGGCTCTGAGCGAGAGACTACACCATCTTGGTTATCCAGGTCATTAAAATCCTTTGTGTACAGTTCTTCTGTGTATTCTTTCCATATCTTCTTGATTTTTTTCACTTCTATTTACCATTTTGTTTATGCATTCTTGATCAATTGTCCTTTCTTTATAAAGCTCCAAGTTTCTGACATGTATTTTTTCCCTTCTCCCTGAAGAACTTCTTTTAACATTGTTTGCAAAGTAGGTCTCCCAAGATGACACATTCCCTAAATTTGTGTGTGTGTGAAAAAGTATTTCTCTTTCACTTTTAAAGGAGAATTTCACTTGATATAAAATTCTGAGTTGGCAGGTTTCTTTTTTCTTCCAACATTTTAAAATTTCACTCCACTCTCCTCTTGTTTTCATGGTGTCTGATGAGAAATCTGTAATTCTTATCCTTGTTATTCTAAAACTAAGGTGCCTTTTCTTCTTGCTTCTTTCAATATTTTCTCTTTGCCTTTGATTTTATGCAGTTTGACTATGATATGCTCAACTGTATTTTTTTGGCATTTATCTTGCTTACTGTTTACTGTACTTGGGATCTGTGGTTTGGTGTCCATTAATAATTTTGGAATATTCTTAGCCATTATTGCTTCAAATAATGCTTGGATAGTTGGATGGCATCACCAACTCAATGGACATAAGTTTGAGCAAACTCAAGGACATAGTGAAGGACAGGGAAGCCTGGCATGCTGCAGTCCATGTTGTCACAAAGAGTTGAACACAACTTAGCAACTGAACACCAACAATTATTACTTCAAATATTTATTATATTTCTTTCCCTCTTCTCCTTCTGGTATTTCTGTTACACTTTTTGTAGTTGTCCCACATTTCTAGTATTCTGCTTTCTTTTTAGTTATTTTTTCTCTTTACTTTTTAGATTGAGAAGTTTCTGTTGCCATAACTTTCAGCTCACTGATTTTTTGTCAGTTTTGTCAGTCTACTGATGAGTCCATAAAAGACATTCTTTATTTATATAATAGATTTTTAAAAATTACTAGCATTTTCTTTTGATTATCTCTTAGAATTTCCACATCTCTACTTATATTACCCATCTGTTCTTGCATGTTGCCCAGTTTTTTTTCATTAGAGTTTGTAGCATATTAAACATGGTTATTTTAATCTTATCTGTCAAAGAGTCAGGCTATGCTTACTGTAGGCATGAGAGGCTAAAGTTTCTCCTAGTGTCCTTGTTTTTGTCCTTTTTGTTGTTTAGAGCTTTACTAGGGATTTCTTTTAAAATAGGATCTGAGCTTTATAGTTCTTTTCAGCTGCTGTCCCCTGTTATCATACAGGAGACAGATTTGTGGGGTGGAAAGGTTAGAATTAAAGGAAGGGTTCTGTAGTCTTATGATTATTTCTCGTGTTAATGAGTTTGTGCTTCTTTGGTTGTGACTCTCACAAGTTCTATGGGCTAGAATTTGGTATTTCTCTTCCCCCACCTGAAAGAATAAAGGAGTCTAGAGTTGGATATTTCCCTTTCTCTGAATCATTTAGGTTCTGGTAGTTTCTCTTGAGGGTTGGGCTTTGTTAAGGAGAATAGAATATTTTGTGCATATTTCAAAATAGTTACTTTTCCTCTCATCCTGCTAGAACTATGAGAGAATTTATCTCTGAGAACACGTAGAGCTCAAAGAGCTAAAGCTCTTGCAATGTTGGGGCTCTTCTAAGACTGGACCTCCAGAATTTTTTAATCTCTCAAGCTAATCCATGCTTAGTATGGTCAGTGTCCAGCAATTAGCCAATTACCCTTTAAGTGCTTCTGGTCCATACTGGCTTCAGTGTAGTTTCTGCTCCCACTAAACTATGATCCACCTGTATTTTCTGCTTCTCCAGTTTTTGTGGAAGTGGCTTGCCCTGTAACCTTGATTCTCTGAAGAATCTAAGAAGAGTTGTTGATTTTCAGTTTTTCAGCTTTTAACTTGTTATGAGGACAAGTATGTTGACTTTAAATATATTCACATGTCAGACCAGAAAACAGAAGTGAATTTAGCTTAATTTTCATAATTTTTTAACAATTGTTGCATTTTAAGAATTGTTTCAGTCCAATATGTTTAAAGTGAGGTTGAAAAATTTCCAAGTGTTTACATTTTAGTTTTTATTTAATCTTTACTTTAATTAGTGGTCAGAATTTGTCCTCTAAGTTTACTATTCTTAAACATTTTGTTTTCTTTATAGGATATTACACAATGAATCTTACAACATTTTCATAGACATTTAAAAATAATTTCTAATAATATGCTAAATGTGGTGCACATTGTTAATTATATTATTCATATATTCTGTATCTTGTCAACAAATACTTGAACATGAATATAATTCCAACACTGTATTAGTGACCTACAAAACAATGATGAGCAAAATAGAAACAATTCTTTTTCTTGTGAGACTCAAAATTAGGAGGTAAGATATAGATGAGTAAATAGACAACTACAATGCAAAGTGAAAAATGCCATAATGTGGGTCATACAGAACTCTATGTAGGAACATAGGAAGGGCACCTAATATGGATAGACTGGAAAGTCAGGTAAAGCTTTCCTGAAACAAATTATGACTAATCTGAGACCTAAAGTTTGAATAGGAGCTAACCAAGAAAAGGAGAATTTTTAGATGTTCAAAACATGTTTGAAGAACTGGAGGTAATAGTTAGCAATGGTTTTGTAGGAACATAAAGATTTTACTTTACTGGTGCCTCAGATGGTAAACCGTCTGCTTACAATGCGAGAGACCTAGGTTTGATTCCTGGGTTGCGAAGATTCTTTGGAGAAGAACGTGGCAACCTACTCCAGTACTCTTGCCTGGAAAATCCTATGGATGTAGGAGCCTGGTAGGCTACAGTCCATGGGGTCGCAAAGAGTCAGACACGACTGAGAGACTTCATTTTCACTTTCTTTTTAAAAAGTTTACTGTAGCTGGATTGTGCAATGTGACTGGGGGAAGGGAAGAGGGCAAAGTGTCAAAATGAGACTGGAGAGTGCTGAAATTATGTGAAGCTTTTGCTCATATAAAAGAGTTTGGCATTTATCTTAAGATAAGTGAGGAGCCATTGAAGACAATTAAGCAGGTGAGCAACACAATACGAATTGTGTTTTAGAAAGATTCTCTAACTTTAAAATGGAGAATGCTCTCTGACATAAACCAAAGCAGGATCCTCTATGACCCACCTCCCAGAATACTGGAAATAAAAGCACAAATATACAAATGGGACCTAATTAAAATTAAAAGCTTCTGCACAACAAAGGAAACTAAAAACAAGGTGAGAAGGCAGCCTTCAGAATGGGAGAAAATAATAGCCAATGAAGCAATGGACAAACAATTAATCTCAAAACTATACAAGCAACTCCTGCAGCTCCATTCTAAAAAAATAAACGACCCAATCAAAGAGTGGGCCAAAGAACTAAACAGACATTTCTCCAAAGAAGACATAAAAATGGCTAACAAATGCATGAAAAGATGCTCAACATCACTCATTATCAGAGAAATGCAAATCAAAACCACAATGAGGTACCACTTTACACCAGTCAGAATGGCTGCCATCCAAAAGTCTACAAGCAATAAATGCTGGAGAGGATGTGGAGAAAAGGGAACCCTCTTACACTGTTGGTGGGAATGCAAACTAGTACAGCCACTATGGAGAACAGTGTGGAGACTCTTTGGAAAACTGGAAATAGAACTGCCATATGACCCAGCAATCCCACTGCTGGGCATATACACCGAGGAAACCAGAATTGAAAGAGACACGTGTACCCCAATGTTCATCACAGCATTGTTTACAATAGCCAGGACATGGAAGCAACCTAGATGTCCATCAACAGATGAATGGATAAGAAAGCTGTGGTACATATACACAATGGAATATTACTCAGCCATTAAAAAGAATACATTTGAATCAGTTCTACTCAGGTGGAGGAAACTGTAGCCTATTATACAGAGTGAAGTAAGCCAGAAGAAAAAACAACAATACAGTATACTAACACATATATATGGAATTTAGAAAGATGGTAACGAGAACCCTGTATGGGAGACAGCAAAAGAAACGCAGATGTATAGAACAGTCTTGTGGACTCTGTGGAAGAGGGCAATGGTGGGATGATATGGGAGAATGGCATTGAAACATGTTAATTATTATATGTGAAATCAATCACCAGCCCAGGTTTGATGCTCAGGGCTGGTGCACTGGGATGACCCAGAGAGAGGGAATCGGGAGGGAGGAGGGAGGGGGGTTCTGGAAGGGGAACATATGTATACCCATGGTGGTTTCATGTCATTGTATGGCAAAACCAACACAATAAAGAAAATTAAAGAAATGAAATAAAATGGAGAATTAATTGAAATAGTGAAATAAAGGAGTGTGTTTAATCTTATATTATTACCACCTCTAATTTCTGGAAAAGGTCAGTGTTCCTTCCAATCCCAAAGAAAGGCAGTGCCTAAGAATGTTCAAACTACTGCACAATTGCACTCATCTCACACACTAACAAAGTAATGCTCAAAATTCTCTAAGCCAGGCTTCAACAGTATGTGAACAGTGAAATTCTGGATGTTCAAGCTGAATTTAGATTTAGAAAAGGAAGAGGAACCAGAGATCAAATTGAAAACATCTGTTGGATCATAGAAAAAGCAAGAGAATACCAGGAAAACATCTACTCCTGCTTTGTTAATTATGCCAAAGCCTTTGATTGTGTGGATGACAACAAACTGAGGGAAATTCTTAAAGAGGTGGGAACACCAGACCACCTGACCTGCCTCCTGAGAAATCTGTATGCGGGTTAAGAAGCAACAGTTAGAACCGAACATGGAACAACAGACTGATTCCAAAGAGGGAAAGGAGTACATTAAGGCTGTATACTGTTGCCCTGTTTATTTAACTTATATGCAGAGTACATCATTTGAAACACTGGGCTGGATGAAGCCCAAGCTGGAATCAAGATTACAGTGAGAAATATCAATAACCTCAGATATGCAGATGACACCACCCTTATGACAGAAAGCAAAGAACTAAAGAGCCTCTTGATGAAAGTGAAAAAGGAGAATTAAAAAAGTTGGCTTAAAACTCAACATTCAGAAAACTGAGATCATGGTGTCTCGTCCCATCACTTCCTGGCAAATAGATGGGGAAACAATGCAAACAGTGAGGGACTTTCTTTGGGGGGATCCAAAAGCATTGCAGATGGTGACTGCAGCCATGAAATTAAAAGACACTTGCTCCTTGGGAGAAAAGCTATGACCAACATAGACAACATATTAAAAAGCAGAAACATTAGTTGCTGACAAACATCTGTCTAGTCAAAGCTATGGTTTTTCCAGTAGTCATGTATGGATGTGAGAGTTGGACTATAGTGAAACTGAGAGCCAAAAAATTGATGCTTTCGAACTGCGGTGTTGGAGAAGACTCCTGAGAGTCCCTCAGACTGCAAGGAGATCCAACCAGTCCATCCTAAAGGAAAATCAGTCTTGAAACTGAAACTGCAATACTTTGGCCACCTGATGTGAAGAACTGGCTCCTCAGAAAACACCCTGATGCTTGGCAAGATTGAAGGCAGGAGAAGAAGGGGACAACAGAGGATGAGATTGTTGGATGGCATCACCAACTTGATGGACATGAGTTCGAGCAAGCTCCTGGAGATGATGATGGACAGGGAAGTGTGGCGTGCTGCAGTCCGTGGGATCACAAAGAGTTGGACACGACTGAGCGAATGAACTGAACTGAACTGATTGAAGACCCTTAAGAAGATGAGCAATTTTAGAAAGATTCTCTAACTTCAAAATGGAGAATTAATAGGAATAGTGAAATACAGGACTGTTTAACCTTATATTATTACCACTTCTAATTTCAATTACATTAGAATTATCAAAATAATATATGAATCCATTCAACTAAAAAAGGATTAGCACACCTTATATGATAATTTATTTAAAATAGAGCATAGATTTAAGTGCTAAATGTAAAACTGTAAAAATTTTTAGAAGTTAACATAGTATAAATTTTTTTATTTATTATTTTTTTAATTAGTTTTGCCATACAATGACATGACATCGCCATGGGTTTACATATGCTCCCCCTCCAGAACCCCCCCTCCCTCTTCCCTCCCTCCTCCCTCCCCCCGAGAAATCTCGATGCACCAGCCCCGAGCATCAATCCTGGGCTGGCGATTGATTACACATATGATAATTAACATGTTTCAATGCCATTCTCCGATATCATCCCACCTTTGCCCTCATCCACAGAGTCCACGAGTCTGTTTTATACATCTGCGTTCCTTTGGCTGTCTCGCATGCTGGGTTCTCGTTACCGTCTTTCTAAATTCCATATATATGCGTTAGTATACTGTATTGTTGTTTTTCTTTCTGGCTAACTTCACTCTGGATAATGGGCTCCAGTTCCATCCACCTGAGTAGAACTGCTTCAAATGAATTTTTTTTTAATGCTGAGTAATATTCCATTGTGTATATGTACCACAGCTTTCTTATCCATTCGTCAGTTGATGGGCATCTAGTACAAATCCACAGTCATTAAGACAGTATGGTACTGGCACAAAGACAGAAATATAGATCAATGGAACAAAATAGAAAGCCCAGAGGTAAATCCACGCATCTATGGACACCTTATCTTTGACAAAGGAGGCAAGAATATACAATGGAGAAAAGACAATCTCTTTAACAAGTGGTGCTGGGAAAACTGGACAGCCACTTGTAAAAGAATGAAACTAGAACACTTTCTAACACCATACACAAAGATAAACTCAAAATGGATCAAAGATTTAAGCATAAGACCAGAAACTATAAAACTCCTAGAGGATAACATAGGCGAAACACTCTCTGACTTAAACCAAAGCAGGATCCTCCGTGACCCACCTCCCAGAATATTGGAAATAAAAGCATGAATAAACAAATGGGGCCTAATTAAAAGCTTCTGCACAGCAAAGGAAACTATAAGCAAGGTGAAAAGCCAGCCTTCAGAATGGGAGAAAATAATAGCCAATGAAGCAATGGACAAACAATTAATCTCAAAAAAATACAAGCAACTCCTGCAGATCCATTCTAGAAAAATAAACGACCCAATCAAAAAGTGGGCCAAAGAACTTAACAGACATTTCTCCAAAGAAGACATAAAAATGGCTAACAAACACATGAAAAGATGCTCAACATCACTCATTATCAGAGAAATGCAAATCAAAACCACAATGAGGTACCACTTTACACCAGTCAGAATGGCTGCAATCCAAAAATCTACAAGCAATAAATGCTGGAGAGGATGTGGAGAAAAGGGAACTCTCTTACACTGTTGGTGGGAATGCAAACTAGTACAGCCACTATGGAAAACAGTGTGGAGGTTCCTTATAAAACTGCAAATAGACCTGCCATATGACACAGCAATCCCACTGCTGGGCATATACACTGAGGAAACCAGAATTGAAAGAGCCACATGTACCCCAATGTTCATCGCTGCATTGTTTACAGTAGCCAGGACATGGAAGCAACATAGTATAAAATTTTTGAGACCTAGAGACAAACAATGAGTTCTTAGGCATGAAACCAAAAGTATAATCCATAAAGTTAAAAAAAATGATATATTGGACTTTAATGAAACCTAAGAACTTTTGCACTGTGAAAATAATATTAAATGCAAGGTGCAGATTGAGATAGAATATTTGCAAACTGCATGTCTGATAAAGGATTTGTATGTGTATTATATGAAGTGGGCTCAAAACTCAGCAATAAAAGCAATTAAAAAGGTCAGGAGACACGAACAGACATTTTACCAAAGAGCATGAATAATACACAGATGATAAATAAGCACATGAAAAGAGGATCAACATTATTAGCCGTTGCTGCTGCTGCTGCTGCTGCTAAGTTGCTTCAGTCGTGTCCAACTCTTAGCGACCCCATGGACTGCAGCCCACCAGGCTCCTCCTTCCATGGGATTTTCCAGGCAAGAGTACTGGAGTGGGGTGCCATTGCCATCTCTGCATTAGCCATTAGAGCAATGCAAATTAAAAGCACAATGTGACAACATCACAGATATTATTAGAAAAGTTCAAATGAAAAATAGTGATAATAGATGCTGGTGAGGATACACAGTAACTGGATGTCTAATGCATTCCTAATGGGAATTGATGTTATTTAGTCACTCAGTAGTGTGCAACTATTTGCGACTCCATGGACTGCAGCACACCCTTCTTCCCTGTCCTTCACCATCTCTCAGAGCTTGCTCAAATCCATGTTCATTGAGTCGCTGATGCCATCCAACCATCTTATTCTCTGTTGTCCCCTTCTCCTCCCACCTTCAATCTTTCCCAGCATAAAGATCTTTACCAATGAATCAGCTGTTCACATCAGGTGGCCAAAGTATTGGAGCTTCATTTTTAGCATCAGTCCTTCCAATGAATATTCAGAATTGACTTCCTTTAGGATTGACTGGTTTGATCTCCTTGAAGTCCAAGGGACTCACAAGCGTCTTCTCTGGCACCACAGTTCAAAAGCGTTAATTGCTTAGCTCTCAGCTTTCTTTATGGTCCAACTCTCACATCCATACATGATTATTGGAAAAACTGTAGGTTTGACTACATGGACCTTTGTTGGCAAATAATGTCTCTCCTTTTTAATATGCTGTCTATGTTCAACATAGCTTTTCTTTCAAGGAACAAGTGACTTTTAATTTCATGGCCACAGTCACCATATGTTGGCCCAAGAAAATAAAATCTATCACTGTTTCCATTGTTTCCCAATCTATTTGACATGAAATGATGGGACTGGATGCCATGATTTTTGTTTCTGGAATGCTGAGTTTTAGGCCAACTTTTTTACTCTCCTCTTTCACCTTCCTGTTTGAAACCAGTCTGTTGTACCATGTCCAGTTCTAACTGCTGATTCCTGACCTGCATACAAGTTTCTCAAGAGACAGGTCAGGTGGTCTGGTATTCCCATCTCTTGAAGAATTTTCCACAATTTATTGTGATCCACACAGTCAAAGGCTTTGGCATAGTCAATAAAATAGAAACAGATATTTTTCTGAAACTCTCATGGTCATTCAATGACCTACTGGGTGCTGGCAATTTGATCTCTGGATTCGCTGCCTTTTCTAAAATCAGCTTGAACATCTGGAAGTTCATGGTTCATGTATTTCTGAAGCCTGGCTTGGAGAATTTTGAGCATATACTTTACTAGCCTGTGAGATGAGTGCATTTATGCAGTAGTTTGAACATTCTTTGGCATTGCCTTTCTTTGGGATTGGAATGAAAACTGACCTTTTCCCATCCTTTGGCCAGTGCTGAGTTTTCCAAATTTGCTGGCATATTGAGTGCAGCACTTTCACAGCATCATCTTTTAGGATTTGAAATAGCTCAACTGAAATTCCATCACCTCCACTAGCTTTGTTCATAGTGATGCTTTCTAAGGCCCACTTGACTTCACATTCCAGGATCTGGAATCGAGTATTTCACTCTAGGAGAGTGATCATACCATCATAATTATCTGGGTCGTGAAGATCTTTTTTTGTACAGTTCTTCTGTGTATTCCTGCCACCTCTTCTTAATAT